>MU225284.1:418368-438438 GCA_018584345.1 Thuja plicata | reverse complement strand
CCAAATATGATCATCACCTCCAAAACCTTCAGGATGGCATCCTTCTGGTGACTTGTGAGTTGAACCCTTAAAAAACTTTCCAAGCCACTTCATCATTCGCGATTTTTTATAAGCATATGCTGGTACAAATTGCCCTGCATGTTTCAAGCGAAATCAGCTAAACTAGAGAATAAAAAATAATTGCATTGCTGGCCTAATTCTGAAGGGAATACATGATGCCAAGAGACAATCCCTGGGTTATATCACCAAGCTATAAGATTAATAGGCATATCACAGAGTTTGTGAAATTTAAATGATAGTTTGACTGATATGCTTACTCTCTCATGTGTATGGCCAAAGCAATGTGAAAAGATAGTGGACTCACTCACTTCAATAAATTAATATATAGTATTCCATCATCCTCTCAGACATCTTGAATATTGCAAGAAATAAGTAACAAAAAACTATGAAATTTCAAATTATCGTCCTAATTTTAGATACTATCATCTTTAAGTACATTCATAAACCCCTTTTAGTTTTTAAATCGACTTAAGCAGTTTTAAAACAGAAATAGGCATTATTGACAAAATTCTTAAATAACAATCATATAATAGAGAACATAACTCTCTAATAAAAAATGAATTTTCACAGTCCATGAGGTTCAGTTGATCAGAGCTTTTAGGAAACTGAACACAGCTTTTTCCAGAAGTTCAAATCAACAAAGATCTCTTTTATTAATAATGCAGGAACATGATTATACTTAATCAGTGAAACTGAAAGCACACTGTATTGTCAAGAGGCTGGAAAGTGAGGCTTTCAAACACCATAAAGTTCAGACAGAGCTCCCTAATAAAAATTAAATTTTCAGTCCATGAGGTTCAGTTGATCAGAGCTTTTAGGAAAACGGAACACAGTTTTTTCCAGAAGCTCAAATCAACAAAAATCTCTTTTATTAATAATGCATGAACATAAATATTAAAAAAGAGTGAAAGTAAAAGCACCCTGTATTGTCCAGAGGCTGCTAAATGAGGCTTCCAAACACCATTAAGTTGAGAGGGAGCCCTCTTAAGACTGAAGAATAATTCACAAAAGTGTAAGATGCTTTTGCAGGGTAAAGTCTTTGCATTCATAATCTAAATGAAGCTTCAATGGTCTGAATGTAAGGAAGTGGAAACAATATCCCATTTCCTTCAGAGTGCATTGATCATTTCCATAATGAATTGAACTAGGTAAAACTCGAGGGAAATGACTGGGAAACATTGTGAAGTAATATGATTAAATACTGCAATGCAAAAGCATGCAAATGGTGCCATGGTTAAGCACCGCCAATTCAAGAAACTTGCATATACAGCTGTATCCAAATGTCCTATTAAACACAAGAATTGCCAAAGAAAACTGATATAGTGGCTTCAACAAAAGCTTCTGGACAACAAATTGCAGCAGTCAGACATTTTCAAAGGAATAGTTTAGCCTGTGCATGGCATAGAAAGCTGGTTCAATTCCAGTACACAATAAGAAAATAGGGTTAGAACACCCTAAGGGGCAGACTAATAGCACCCAAATTATCAAAAGTAAAACATTTGAAAAATGTCTTCAGAAGAGTGTGGTCTATAAGTAAAAAAGGGCATTTATATAGGAAAAAGTAAGAGTATTGAGCTTTTACTGTTGCATGGCTGGGGCATCTCCTCCTGCAATATGGTGTATGCCCCACATCACTGTGCTCAAGTGGCTTGCATATCTCCTGTTGGAAAATATCTCCACAGTCAAGCTTTAGCATTCAGTGCCTTATTCAGCACAGGCCAACTGTTAAATGTTAACATACATGCATGTCTATGAAATTCCCTGCTTCTGCATTGACTCTAGGTGTTTGGTTGATGCAAGTGGTTGTGGGTTCAAACCTCATTACTGTCCCTTGTGGTTTGGCCTGATCTATTCCAAAGCTAAGTCGTGAGGTCAAAACCCAAGGGGTACAAACATTGAGGTAGTCTCATTCCAGGGAGTACTTTTACACCCTAGAGGTTCAAACCTCAATACTGCCCCTTGTGTCATGGACTGGTGAGGCCCGATCTCTTCCCAGGCTAAGTCATGGGGTCAAAACCCAAGGGGTACAAAACATTGAGGTAATCTCGTTCTAGGGAGGTCTTGTACACCCTAAAGACATGCTAGCTGAACACTGACCTAAAATATGGCCTTTAGCTTTCATAGTTTGCACATACGTCTAAGTTTGTATATATCATATATGACTCAGCTGATAGGTAAGTAATTGAGGCTCTACAAAACACTCGATACAGTTCAAATTGCTATCCTACTAGATTATGCACAAACTTGACCATCAAATGCACAGCATAAAATTGGCTGCAAAACTAACATTACAAACACATTGTCAGGCATAAATGTCTCCTAAAACAAGTAAATTGATAGACATACACATACTGAAGGTTGAGAACAAAAATGTTTAGCCAATTTTCGAAAAACATGTTTTTCATTAAAAAACAAACTGACAAGAGTTTCTAACTAATAGCTCGAGCCAAATTCAGAAGTTCGTTTGCTAATGTTCAAACAATTTCAAAAAAAGTTTTAATAGGCAAATTGTTGGATGCATATACATGAGGCCAAGGGCCAAACTTTTCGGATAGCTTTAAAATATTTCCAAATAATTTTATATGTAAATCGATGGTCGTACATAGATAACGGAACTCTGAGTCAAAAAGGTCAATTTTCAAGGTATGCTCCTTTTTTTTCAAACCCAATTGAAGGCCGCATATACATCATCGAATTGTCTATCCAGCAAGCAGATAGCACCTTTGATTCTAATTTTTTACTAACTGAAAATTAAAAAATAGTAGTGTTGTGATTTTCAAACTAATTAATAACATCATAACTCAAAACGACACATTTCTAGCAAATTTTCGAGCAGTTTCAACGTAAGAAAACCAGAATAAATAACCTACCAAAAATGCAAGGTTGCACCATTTGCTTCATCCTCGGTGATCCCATTCCCAAATTCAACTAGCACTTCCTTATATGGCAAACTTTCGAAAAATTTAAAATCTGAAATTTACAACCCTCTGAGCTTTTTCCAAAACCCCAACTACCCTTAGGTTCAGACTACCATAATTTGCATCAATTGAATGAGAAATAGAACCGAAATTCCAGCAATGTACTTAAATTTTCTGAGAAATTCATAGCCTCTTTTGGGGTTTGTAGAGCAAACTGAATAGACCCAATTTTGTTTAACACGCATATATCATACAACAGGGTTTAGGTATGGAACAAATGTTGTGTATACTTATGCAATGCAAAAGTACATATGCATTGTGTATATCAAAGGTAAAGTTGCAAAACAGAGCATATACCTGTATATGTAGCCGACAGGGTAAAGATGAAAGCAGATTGGATGCCAAATCAACTTTCTCACGCCTTCACATGTAAGCAGTGTAGGCGAAAAAAACCAGCCACCCTTGCTATACACTATATACCCACGTAGAGATTCCATTGCAAAAATGTCCATTCTTGACTACGAGAGGAAATGTCTGAATGGGGTTCTGGAAAAGACACGCCGACGCCGGAAAGTTTTGGAATTTGGAGAGAAGGACAAGGTTAAATGCCCCACAACTGTTGCATGCTTTTGGCACACCAATGCCATTCATTTCCCATCTAGTTTTGGGCACATTTAAATGATAATATCTTCGTACTCCCACCTTTTGTGCAATGATATCAACAGCCATTTGTGATAACAAATTTAAAAGAAATGTAATTTTTTTTTGTTGTTATAAATTGGCGTACAAAATTCTATATAAATGGTAGATGGTAAGGGATGGAGTAAATTGTTGCTTGAAATGTGTAGTAATAAGGAGTTGAAATGGTAGATAGTAAGGGATGGAGTAAATTAGCGTACAAAATTCTATATAAATGGTAGATAGTAAGGGATGGCGTAAATTGTTGCTTGAAATGTGTAGTAATAAGGAGTTGAGTTGTCATTGTTTTAGACCATTATGTTTCTTCTTTTCAAGGGAAATATATACATGTCATGTATGTAGATATATTGATTGACAAAGCATCAAATTTATAAGATTGTACTAATGTCAAACGTTGATAATCAATTTCTTTAATGTCTTTTGGTTCTCTTTTCAAGGGAGACATATACATGTCATGTATGTAGATATATTGATCTGTCAAGCATTAAATTTATAAGATTGTACTAATGTCAAACATTGATAATCAATTTCTTTAATATCTATTGGTTCTCTTTCAAGTACAACACCTCAAGACTTATGGATGGTCAAAACCCACATCATTTTGAGTAGGAGCTAGTAGTTATTACTACAACTAATTGGATTAACTGGCACAAAGTAGATCGTACAGATCCCAAGATGGACCCACATAATATTTAAAGTTGATTACAACAAAGATTGATGGATCCAATAGCATAATATCACTAATATCACTTTTATACACAATAGCAACAAATTTTTCTCGTGCTCTACTCACTAGACTTACAACAACCCTTGAAATTTGAGTGAGCAATAACCTATTGGCCAATACATAAGAGTACTATATGAAGTTATTCATCATTTATGATACTGGAATTAAACCTACCCTTTTATGTCTTGGCAAACATTGAGACCAACTATCCTACAACTCTCTAGTACCTTCATCCGAGGTTCATCGTGACTCAACATAAAAGAGCATGGCATGAAAAATAAGGCACAAAATCGGCATATAAAAATTTGAACATGTTTTTGAAATGGTCTACACAAAAATCCATAAAGAAGACACAAAATCCCCATTACCAAATATCAAAATTAAATTTGAATTTTCAAATTTCCATATATTTTAATGTGAAAACCAGAAATTTCACGAAGACTATTAATGGAGAGAAAATTTTCTCAAAATTTCCAAAAAGAAAAGAACTCTTTTGTTCAAAAATAAACAAAGCTAAATCTTGCCATAAATTTTTGAAATGTTTTGGCATTATGAAGACAAAACATTTGATGTTTTTTACAAAATTTTAAATAAATAAATCTACTCTAATTCTTTCTAATTTGATACTACAAGGAAGCTTCATTGCTCCCTTCTAGATGAGCATAGCATCCAAAGCAAGAAAGAGCTCAACAAAACAAGGAGGGGAAGGAAAATTACATCAATTGCAAAAGAAAGAAAGAAAGAAAGAAAGAAGATGGATTCTCACAATTTATCCCAAATCAAAACAATTGAACAACCACACACTAAGCAAAGCTTTTATGCATCTAATTTCATCCAATCCAAAATTATAAAAATTACTTTCTATTTTCCTTTTTAACCCTTTTTTCTCTGCTTTCTATTTTCCTATTTTATTTCTCCATTCTTTTTCCAAATTTTATTTGAGAGAAATAAGAGATTCAATAATTTATTCATTTGTACTTTATTTTACAAAATGATTGAATCAAGTAAATACATGGATTCCAAATCAAAGGAATTTCCAAAAATCAATAATTTAATATATTTTTCCTTTCTTTTTCAAAACAAAATATTTGGCTAGATAATATATTTGAAATCATTTTATTCCCTAAAATTTTATTTATAGGAAATGAGAAAATCAAACCACTAAATTAAAATTTTAGTAATTCACGATATGAGGAGATTTTGAAATCGCCTTAACCAACAAGGTATAACATCATATAATATAAATCAGTACATCTAAAGTGACATTAAATCTTTGATAAAATTCAATCATAACATGAATAATAATAGACATTTTCATGAACTAAAACATGAAGATAAGCCAAGATTATAAAGCATATCAATGCAAACAAACACCAAAAATTGACATGTTGAGGAACGTAATCTTAAAACATGTTGGTGGTCTAAACACACCATAACAAATTCAAAGCAACAAGTGCAAGCATGACTTATGCATCCTTCGATACATAGTTGAAAAAAAACCAAAAGCAAGACATCTCAAAGTAGTGAATGCAAAGGCATTACAAATACATTGAAGAGTAACCAAATTAACATTAAGTAAACTTTGAAGCATATCATGTCCATGGGCTTACTCAATTTTATAAAATTTCTAAAAATTTAAGACAGAAAAGTAACCATTTGAATATTTGGCCTCTCTCTTTGTCTCCGGTTTTGAAACTTGGAAGGATAAGACGTGTGATATAACCAAATTCAATATAATGGATGGCAATAATATTAATTCCACATTCTTAAAATGAACACACAAATTCATGATTAAACACACAAGTGTTCAAAAATGTGTTATCATTGATTAGAAACAATTTCTTTTTAATATAAATAGTTTGTAACTCATCACAATTTATGTGATGTTTCATTTAGCATATTAAAATCTAATAAGAATAACATAATTATTCATTATTTTATTAGGCCCTCGAGCACACTAAAATTAATTAGGAACTATATTGTTTAAACCCATATTGCTCAAAAAATAGTAAGAAAATCCTTGTCCAACTTAGAAAATAAATTAATGAAACCATAAGGTATTGAAGAGGCCCGCTATATAGCATAATCATTCAATGTGTTTTGAAAAAATTGGCCAAAATTTATCCTCTTTAGTAAAACAAAATCACACAAGATTAAAATATTGTAAATGTGTATGTGGGTCATTCTTTCTAGTATACATCTTCAAACATGGTACCAAAATCTAGTAGTAAAGGATATATAACAATATCAAGCAATATAGTGAGGTGTTTTTGAAATGGATGGAATTAGGGTGTTCACTAGTCTAAACATGCAAACTAGGAATCATATCTAATCTCTCTCAATTTCATTGGAGAAGCAATCAAATAGGCCCAACTTTAGTCCCTTACGAGATTTAGGCACGTGTGGTTGATTGATTATCTTTTGAACTGATATGGTTGATCATGATTATAACAAGAAATGATGCAAGAACTGGATAGATTACTAGGAAATTTGACCAAAACTAGCATATGTATAAAGATACAGAACAAAAATGCAAATTTTGAAGATAGAGTTGGAAATGGGATATAGAAATAAACCTATGCTTGCAATCTGGGCCTGAAAATGTCAGTCTATGTCAATAGGCACCACTGACCCTAAAGGGTTTTTATTCATATTTTGTGAGTGGATCCTAGATCAAGATGTTTTGTAGATTGTCCTCTCAAAATTTTAATGAAAAAGAATTGGCAATTGATTGGTTTCCACTATGCACAATAGATTGGTGCATATAGCTCAATACATAATCATAATAAGACAACTAATCCTTCATCAAGTGACCTATTGCTCTAGGAAGGCTCATTTAATTGTTGACCAAGGATTTATATCCTTGGATGATGTTGGCAATATATGTGTACCCAAGGATTTGCTAAGTTACCTATTAATTCATGCAAGAAACCTAACTAAAATTGGCAACTAGTTAAAACAAAAGCAATGATGTAAGATAAATCATGTCTATGTCATAGTGGCTATGGGTAATTGGCAAGCTGGTTCAGTAGTAGTTACGAGCATACTTGACTATCTAATTATAATGGTAAAATTCTACTTATAACCATTGTTATATTAATCAATCGATTAACCTAAAAATAGAACATAAAAACATAAGTATAATAGTGATATTGCTATCAAGATTTAATTTTGTAGTTTTTGAGTCAAACTAATTGAACAATGTTTCATGAGTATCACAAGAATCCATCACTCATGAGAATGAATGGAACACTTAGAACTCATTGCATCTAGGTGATTCTCATAGACGTGAAGCTTCAGGACTTCATGGGAGGTCACCCATTCTAGTACTACTCTAGCTCAAGTGCACTTAACCACAAAGTTTCCTCCAAGATTAAGCCCACCTGGCTTGCAAATGGGGTTGCAAGAAAAGTGGGCTCAACCTTGGAGGAAGCTCTTGGGAAGTCTCGGTGCTTCACCTCTATGAGCATCACCTAGAAGAAATAAGTGTTGTGTAATGAGTGCTAAGTGTTCCATTCACTCTCATGAGAGATGGGTTCTTGTGAACCACTACTCGTGAAACATGGCATGCAATGAGTTTGACTCAAAAACTACACAGTTGAATCTTGATAGTAAGATCACAATTTGACTTGTTGTAGAAAATATCTCCTACTTAACAAAATCATAATAATTACTTTCATAAAGTGTTAATAATCTAACCACTAATTTAATAAATGAAATTAACCTATAAAGTGAATTACTCCACCTCAAGTGGTCGTTGCTTGAGGAGATGTAATCTCAGACAAATAGTGACTACAACTTGAGTATCATTCAATCATTCACTTTTATTCATTATGTAACAACACATGATAACAAAAATAACTTCTTACTACTCTAAGATCTAGGTAGAATCTACCATAAGCATATGTTTTTGACCCTCAACTCTTTAATATAACTAGACTTTATAAATAATCCAAAAGAGTGAGCATAATTACATCCAGGTTTTTCTAAAGATAAATGTCACACCTCACTAATATAGAAATTAACAAACATCTAACTAATGGAAATTAGAGTCCTACTAAAACTACAAATGATCACCATGCAATAATTTGACGTCATGCAAGAACTCATAAATGCAATAATAGACCTTAGTTACTTCAATTTCTCCATGTATTAAGATCTTCAAGACAAAGTCAAACTCAATTTCCAACAACCACGTTAATTGGTATCCTTGATGTTTTCCATGCAGGCTACAACAAAGACATCTTCTAGTTTGGTTGTGGCTCAGTCATTGTTCCTTGAGCTTTCGATTAGTATCAACAAGAAAGTATCCATATACATTATCACATTCATAAAAATATGATATCGTAATAACCATAAACATCATATAGCATAGAGATGAGAATGGCAGGTTTATTGCAGCAGTGGCACTCCCCTTAGGTCGCCAGACCAACCACCTTGTTGAAGCCATCGAGACCTATCAAGCTTTATACCTAGCTTGTCAACTCAATTATAAATGTGTTTGGCTTAAAAAAGACTCGAACACCATTATTCAATGTCTTAAAAGTAACTTTAAGCCTTCTTGGACTATTCAGGGTTGGATTAATTTATCAAAGGAAATTTTAGGTGTCTTTGAAAATTGCATTATTTCTCATCCCTACTCAGAAACCAACATGGTGGAAAACTTATTTTCTAACAAAGGGGTTGTGACTAGAGAAAGGATGATGTGGAACATGGATGAAAAGTTGGATTATGATGTCATAGTCTTGCTTAAGTATGATGAAATTCATGGAAGCAGAAGTAACTTCCCCCCTCTTCAATGATCTTAATGACATCTATTATGCAGTGCACATCATGATTACCTATTGGAATTTTTATTGTCTGAGGTTTTGACATTCATGTTTTATCATTAATGTCAACAAATGTTTCAGTTGGATGCATTAGAAGTTTCAGAAAGAATGGTTATCATAGGTACAAGCAAGATTGACAGTTGTGTGTGGACAGTGTATGGTGGTTAAGTATATGCGAGCACGGATTTATGTAGAGGGAAGTATGTTATCTATGGTCATTGGATTTCATACTATTATTTTCATGAGTTACAGTTGTTTTGGTGAAGACTAGTTACAGAGCAGTGACATAGGATTATGATAGAGATGGTCTCTGAGTTTTTGGAATAACTTGGATGTGAGCATGAGTTATGGTATGCAAGCCTAAGGCATGATATAAGGTACATAGTAAAACATTATTTGTGATTTTATGGTCACTGGATTCTTGATGATGTCAGCTGAGGTGTGTGGACTCACAAAGACCTATTTGGAACTGACCACGGAGATGTAGCGTGCTTGGTGAATGGCGAGCATGAATTATGGATCTTGGCGCATAATTGATGATTTATATTTGTTATTTACTTTTTTAAGGTACCGTGTGTATCTTATCAAGGGTCTATGTAATTGTTTGTGCATTGGGGAAGTCTTATCAGGCCAACCTAATTGCTTGTTGTAACTTGTATAAAGGAAAGTAGTGTCTTGATGAGAAATGGGATGTTTTTGGATGCTGCAAGTATGTGGATGTGAGTTTTTTTGGATGTAGAGAAGTGACTATATTTGTAAATCACTTCATTGGAACTATATAGGCAAATCAAGTTGCTATCAGTCAGTTCATTGTTATAAAGTATGCTTTCATACTTCTCTTTGGACAGTGGATCCAGAAGGTTGGTTTAACCTTCACATTTGGGCAGTGTGCTTGGGAAGTGAGCTCTTTATTTCATTCAACTCCTAACAGGGTTGAAATGACTCCTAATAGGGTATGTCCTTTAACAGGGACTTTATACTAAATGTAATAATCATCTCATAACAGGGATAGATCTCCTAACAGGGATACAATATTTCTAGTGCATTATTTATGGGTATTAATTCCCACCAGGGTTTTTCCCTTAACAGGGTTTTCCTCAACAATAAATACTTGTGTTATGGTTTTATTCTTGAAGTGTTTATATTTGCATTGAGTAATTGGTTTATATGTTTAAAGTTTAAATATTTGGGCACACAACTGATTCACCCTCCCCCCTCTCAGTTGTGCTAATAGACTATTATTTTGAACATTACCTTGATGTATTATGACATTATTTCTAATGCCTTTGTATGTGTGGCCATATTTATTGTTGGATTAAGGCTTAATGACCCACATGCTTTCTGGGTATTTTGGTGGAAAGGCTAGTTTTCTATTCTTCAAAATTTGTCTCTACAAATTAGCACTTTAACTATTGGCATGGGGGTTGATAGGCATTGTGTGGATTTGATTGACTGTGATGGCTTGAGGAAAAAGAACTCCACCATTTGGCAGTTGTTGGTGAGGGGTGAGCTCATCACCTATATTTAGAAGCTCCATGAGTGGGATCTGAATGTCACCGACCTTTTTTCCAAGGGCTGGAAGAATGGGAATGTTTCCATTTTCGGTAGAAATGTGTTAATTGATGAGAAGCTTATCTCGAAGGTTATAGGTCTATCTATGGAGGAAATGAAATTCTACAGAGATAGAAAGTATTTTGAATTAGCTATGAATAAATTCCCTAAAACTGAGAAAGAAAGAGAAGATTTGGTTAGGTATCACAAGGAAGCTATGACATGTCACAAATTAAGCTAGTTTGGAGGGAGCTTCTGAAAGTGTTGATAGAATATATCACTTTAGATGATCGTTTTACCAGAGCCTTCAGCCACCACTTTATGCTTCTCAATCACTGCAAACATAGGGTGAGGGTTTCATTCCCATTTTATTTATTGTCTTCCCTTGTCTATATTATTAAGGACCATAGGAAGAATCATGTTAAAAATCCAATTCTACATGAAGGTCTTCTTCTCTTAATCCATGATCATATTAAAGCTTTGTGTGTTCCTTCCAATTTTATCTCAATTTTAGAGGAGGATGATAGGATTTATAGTGGGTCTAAGGAGGATGATTGGGTGACTGAGATGGAGGAGGAAGATTATGTTCCACCCGAAAAAACTAAAAATTCTCCTAAACCCAACAAAAAATCTTTGTTTGTGGGTAAAGATAAGGGGAAAGAGAAGGAAAAATCTATTTCCCCAATGAGTGATTTGGGAAAATAGAAGGTTAGAAGGAATTAATCTTCCCCTTCCCTATTGGATGACAAAAGAAGGACCATTAGGAGGAAGGAAAATTCAGGGAAGGGTAAGGGGAAAGTAGTGGAAACAAATAACCCTCCCTGTGGGTTAGGGAAGAACAATGTTGAATTATATTTTGATACTAAAGGCTCTCTTTCTCCTCACCCTACCTCTCATGGTCATGACAGAGAATTTCCCCTTTGGAATTGAATGTTGATTCCCTTCATTTGAAGCTTGACCGAGAACAGTTATCAAATGCTATGGGTATGACTAAAGATAATGTTATTGATTTCTTTAGTCTTTTTAAATGGGTTTTCCATGAAGTTAAAGAGTTGCAGATCAAACAGAGGGATATGAAAAGAAGAATTGATATGATGGAGGCTACTGGTGCTAGTAATAGGAAGGACTCTTCTATTAAGGAACTCTAGACTAAAGAAGAGAAAAATTTGATGGCGGATCATCTAAAGAAAATCGTTGAGGCTATTGAGAAATCGAAGAAGGATTATGAAGGGAAAGTTTCTAGTCTTGAGGAAAAAATAAATAGAATCAAGTGTTGGAATTAATGGGAAGTGTGTACTGAGAGGGGAGGGGTGAATCAATACCTCTACAACTTTTGTATCCTTTAATCAATTAACCTTTGTGTAATCAATTGTTTATCCAACCATCCGATCTATACTATCTTTATGCAAGATATATCAATTCATAAACTTAACATACATGTGAACATTCATAGAAACATTCATGAAAGTAATTTACACATAACACAAGATATGATATCGCAGAAAACTCCTGTTAGGAAGTAAAAACTGCGGTGGGGATGGCACCCACAAAATCTTCACTATCTACAGATTGGAAGGGGTCGGTTAAGGTTTACAATATGATCACTTCTGATGATCTACCCGGTTAAGAGTATATGTGGAGACCTGTTAAAGTCTACTTGGGTAAGAGCTTTAGCAACACTGTTGAGTGTGCACTCAGTTAAGAGATTTATACTTGGACTATTAAATCTACCTTCCTTGAAAGGATTTTTACACTTTGCTTCACTTGTTAGAATGATAGAAAATTACAATTTGACCTGGTATATGCAATCTCCTATTGCTGATACAGATCCATTTAAGATAACATGAATAATATTATCACCCAATGTGATTGAATAATATCTCTGATTCTCAGTAGCCTTTATTCTTGGTTCTTGCTAACCAAATTCACCTTTTGTTGTTCTGGTTCTTGAAACTTTCAATCTGATCCATAGATGTGCTCGTAGGCTTCATTCATCCTCTCTTCTATATTCACACATGTATAATAAATGATTGCATCATTTATTGATAAGATGGATTGACATCATCAAGTTTCATGAAAAATAATGTTAACTATAAGATCAGGTTTACAACTTTTACCTTGATCTCCTAGTTTATGTGTTTTAAATCAATTAGACTGATTAAAGCACTTACATTCATGTTTCTTGTCCCTAAAGAAATGGTTTTAAAAATAAATCAAGATTCTATAAATAGAATAAGATTGTTTTATCTGACGTGGAAGTCAGATCCACTTTTTGCGGGTTGCAACTGACTTTCAGTTTCTAACGGTCGGTTATGCTCTGAAGTCAGTTGACTGTCTTTCGGGTTCCTTGCTTGAACTGTTCTCTTGGTTTGCTCTTTGACTGTCTCTTAGGTTGCACTATATCCTACACATCAGGTTCCTTTGTTGGGTTCCTCTTTATCCTTTCCACTTTGCATTTTTGGTGTATACACAAAATTGTGTCATCAATTTTCTTTGTACTTAGGCATTTTCGGTGATCTCTTGTATCTTCATTTTTGGTTTTCTCTTTGTCCTATTTTTTTATGTATGCTTACTGAAAGTGTTGTTTTCATACTAATGGAAAAATAATGTCATCAATCTCCCCCTTTGACATTAGTATCAAAAAATGATATGTGCAAAATACTAACAAAATGTTAAGTATGTACAACATATATAATCCTTAGGCATTTCATGACTCCCCCTATGTATATGTCGGTATATCTTTATTTTCTCTTTTTTGGTATAGTACTATATAGTTTCCTACCTATCTGTACATATCATATATTTCCTTCTATAAAATACATATACATATCATTTTCCCATCTAAATACATATCATTTTCCCCCTTTTTTGATATTAAGGGCAAAGTTCTATACCTTATAGTTTATCAAAAATGTTAGAGTGTGAAGACTTCATGTCTTCCATCATTTTCTCCTATTGTTCCTTCAAGTTCTCTAGAGCCATGTGCTCGAGTGTGATCTTGGAATGGATATCATAGATGTTGTCTACTATAGACATCTTGGGGGTTGTTATCAATTGCCTTGTTGAATTGATGTGTTGTTGAAGCAGTGTTAGATTTGGTAGAAGTTGAGCTTGGAGCTCGGTGACTTCTTCTCTCAAGTGTGTCTCTGCTTCCCATAGTTCCTGCCTTAACCTTTTTATTTCAATGATTTTCTCATAATTTGCAACTTTAGTGCATTGTCATCGGTGGTTAATTTGTTAGCACTGTTAGCTAGATTTGAATCTAACTTTGCTATGTTTTCACTATTCTCTTTACTGAGCTTTTCCAGTGTGCTTGGTTGTTGAATCAAGGAAATAACTTCAATTATAATTGGATCTAATTTACTAATAATTCTGAAAGCTTTACCTTGTTGACCGCCACTTCTTGGCTGATGTTCTCAATAAGTTTTTGTTGGTACTTCTGCTCTTCTCTCTCTTCAATTGCCTTCTCTGCATCAATGTTCTGTGTTGTAATTTCTTCGGTGAGAGTGGCTAGTTGATCAAGAATTGGCTTATTCTAATCAACATCAACATCGGGTACAATTTGGTGCAATATGTCCCTTGTTGTTTCCAGTACCATGGAGTCTCAGTGTTATTTCCTCAGCTTCTCCTGTAATGCCTTCCTTTGGCATATTTCACTGTATTCTTTCAATGCTTCATAATCAAGTGTAGTTGGGTCACATTTGGGTATCTCAATGATTTCATCTAAAGTGACTTCCAACTTATTCTTCTTGGATTTCTTCTTCTTCTTTTGAGTTACACTTGAATGCAGTACCATTGTCAGTTTCTCAGCTTTGTCTGTTGTGCTTGATGAAGTTATTTGTGGTGCTTCTTTTTGCTATTTTGTTTCAGTGTCAACTTGTCAGTTTCTATAGATGTCTCCACATTAACCTTTACATTGTCGGTAGAAACATTTTTGGTATCCTCAGGAGTGCCATCTTTGGGTTTATGTCCTTCATCGGTGTCCTTATGCACTTCATCTGTCTTTGTTTGTGCATCCTTCTCTGTTGTTTCTCATCTACTTGCTTTGTATCTCCCCATGTAACCTTGTCAGTATTAGTTACTATGTGAGTGTCTATGATGTACTTCTGATCATTGGTGTTGTCTTTCTTTCCTTCTTCTCCTGCATCCTCGGGAATGCTTGAATCTTTTGCAGGTGACTTGTCTTTTTCTTGCAGAATATTAATGGCTTGTATCAATATTGGCATGTTGTCTGGTATATTCACCTATGAATTATTAAATGTGTGTTCCTATTCATCAGTTGTGTCCTTGGTAACATTGACATCTTCATCTTTCTTTACTTCTTCTACTGGATCATCGGTAATGTCAATGATTGTATTATCCACAATGTTGTCCTTTGTGGTGTCAGGCTATGTTTCATCTACAACATCCATACTTTTTTTGTCGGTTGTGTCTTGTTCTTCCTTGTCTAACTCAAATGATGTGTCATCTTCTGCATCTTTGATTAATACATGTTCTTGAGTTGCCTTATTAACATCTTTTTGTTGTAGGTCTTTCTCGGGGCTATCTTCCTCAATAGGTCTATTGAGTATTTTACTCCATTTCTTGTGGCTTTATTTTTCAAGCTCTATAAGCCTCCCTTCAAGAAATTTTTAGGCTCTCAACTTGGGTGAGAACTCCTTTTTATGGTTCTCCATCATCTCATCAATTTCTTCCTTCTTGGATTTAGAAGGCATGAGAGTAACAAGTACTCTTTCTCTTATTTCCTTCTCATTCTTCAAGGCAAATGTCCATCTAGCATATAGTCTGTCCAATAGTTCCCTTGGTACATTATTTCCTTCAAATTGAATCAACACATACTTGAATTTGTACATCTTTACAATGATGGCATCTTCAACTTTGTTCTGATCTTTTGGATCCAGTTTCAACCATCTTCTAATCTTAGAATCTATGATAGATCATGAATTTGCAATAGATTTACATACCTCATCAATGCTTTCAGGGACCTTGATATTTTTTACTTCTACACCTTCATCTTGCTCGGTGTCCTCAATATCTTCTCTGGTCTTTATCAGCTTCCTTATTCTTTTGTTTGGCCCTCTTTTCGGTGTGGCCAATTTCCTCTTGTATGTTCTAACTTTTCCTTTCTTCAAAGGTGAAGGACTTGAATCATTTGTTGTTTGGTTTCTTGTTCTAGAAGCAGCTGTGGTTCTTGGCTTCTTAGTTGGTGGAGGAGGTGGTGAATCTGATTCTATGGCCTCAGAGTCATTCTTTTCTTCAACTTCACCAATAGGTAGTTGTCCTTTGGTCTTTTCCTCCTTTTCAGCTTCTTCATCATGTTCGGTTTCTTCCTCTATTGCAAACAATATTTTCTTGAGGTTCTTAACCATTTTGTCCTTCTTCTTGACAATTTATTTTACAACCAAGCCATATTTGACTCTTTATTTGGCATCCTCATAAGTTCCAAACTTAGGTTGTTTCTTATCTAATGGTTCTTTTATCAATGCATCAATTGTTTTAGATGCTTGATCAATATTTATCTCATATTCTAATGGTTGTAACCATGTTGTCCTTGGTACAATAGGTTTGATATAAGTGTGGTCTGTATCAACCATGAAACATATTTCATCTTTGAACTTCTCTATGAGTTGCTCAGGGATCCTTACCCTCTTCTACATTCGATCTTTGAACACATTAAATTATTCATCCATGACTGTTTCAAAATTGTCTCCCAATGAGGCTATGTGTTCACTGATCTGCATGGTGACCAGTTTTGTGCTATCCCATTTGACATCTCCTACTAATGGAAATGTTTCTTGAAAGTAGAAGAAAATGCACATGATAAGTGAGCAAAACTTACATGTATTTGTCTTTGCATTCCTTATAGTCTTCAAATTCTCTTCTAACTAGTTTAGTAGAAGTTCATATAAATCCAACTGAGTTCCCTACTTCACAATCTTGTATGTTGTGTCTACTACACCAGATGCTATGTTGTTCATCCTGCTGGCTTGAAATAATTTGTAGCCTACGACACATGCTCCGAATTTCATCTCATCATCGGTAATGGTGGATACCTTCAATCCTCTGCCATCCCATTTGGCTCCTGTGTTCTTTTCAATCTCAGCCTTGGGTGGGTGCTTCAGTGCTTTTATCTTTTCGGTTATAGGGTAACCAGTGACTGTATGGATAACATATCAGGTTATCATCTTCGGTTCATCCTACCATAGTTTGTGATTGTGCATTTGGCTTAGTACTAACCGAATCCATTCAGTTTTGAAAACCTTTAGGAATAATAGGGAATTAGTGAGCCCTTTCACTTCTATGTATTTATAATCATCTTTTAATATTCCATCTTCATAACATAGCTTCTTAGAAGCTTGTTCTACCTCTGAATCACCAATTTATGCAATCTTGCAGTGGATGAATGCTCGCACATCTTCGACGAGCAAAACCCTAGCTAGTATTCGTGAGAATGGACCAGCATCGTCGGGTTGTGAAGCAACCTTAGGGTGAATCTTGTAATGTGGTTCTTCACACACTGAATTATTGACGAGTTTGATCTCATCTTTCTTGGTGTTCTTCGATTTGGTGGTCTTTGAAGTCATGGCCATTTTTTTAGATTTAGGGCTTTCAGTGAAATACGTAAACAAAGTTTTTGGTTGTCGTAGAACTTACTGTTTACACCAGTAGTGATTTCTGATCTGCTTAGAGTGCTCTGTTTTGAGTTGTAGTTGCTCTGTGATCTTGTCACTGTTTGCACAAAATTCACTCTCGTCACTCTACTCTGGTCATGGTGAAAAATGAGACCCTTCTCTCGCCTTTTTATAGTAGTTTGCCCTAAAAGTTAGTCATCAATGCTTACCTACTACTCGGTGTGTGAAGACGAATTTTGTCGGTTAAGACATTAAATTCTCTCTTCGGTGACAACATGACGTTTCGGGGTGGTTGTTCAACTCTTCATTTTTACCGACGGGTTTCGGTGTTTCAAACAACTTGTTCACTTGCTTGATTACCGATGAGTCTCAGTTTACACTAGCAACTTTGCTTTCTCATGTTAACCGACAATTCTCGGTAAGTGCAGGCAGTTTTAACTTTGAGTGTATACTAACAGATTTTGGTATGTATTACCCGATAGCATAGTTATCACAGATTTTAACAAGTAATACTATGATTCATCTTTACTTATGCTAATTTGGCATTTTATCAACATATTCTGGAACTGATGTAAAATGATGACTTGGGGTAATGCAGTTCCATACTTACTTGTTCTGCTTAGGTGGGGGTGGTGATGTCACTGGATCCAGTGGATGGGGTGTCACCATTTGTATTGCTTGGTCCAGCTTCATCATTGTTTGAAGATTTTCTCCATATTTTGTCTCTTTCACTCTGGATGTCTTCAATGGTATTTTCATTGGGATATGTGTTGGTCTCTGTCATTTGGTCTTTGTAGTCTTTCTTGAGATGACCGACTTTATGACAATATAAGCATGCCATTCTGGGGTTAGTCCGGCCTCTAGACTTTCTTGTCCACTATTTCATACAGTTTGTAGCAATGTGACCAAATCTTCCACATGTTGTACAATTTTTCCAAGTGTTGTAATCCCATACATACTAGTTACAGACTCTTTTCGGTTGATAGGGAGTTTCTTGACCTTTAGGCTTCCATGCTTGCCTTTTCTTTTTCCAGTATTCAAGAGTTGTGTGCCCATTCATTTTGCAAGTAGGATAGTATTTGTCCATGTAGGTTTCCTTCTATGGTTGTTTCATATTAGACCTACATTCATATGCTTTATGTCCTTTCTTGTTACATTTATAACAAAATCCTATGAATGAAGATGTAGATTTAGGAATACCTTTCATTTTGCCTCTGGATACATTTGATGTGGGGTCTTGCTTGCCACAGTGATTGCATGTCGGATTTCTTGGTCTTGGATTTTCATAGACATTCTTTGGATCAGCTTGATTTGATGATTCTCCATTCTCAGTAAAACCTGGACCGGTGTTGTTTTTGACTCTTCGTTGTCCTTCAAGAAAATCATCCATTCTTTTATTTCTTTCTTCAACTTTCTTGATAATTTCATTGTGCTGCTGTTGAATTCTTATTTCATGTTTCAACTATTCATTTTCATCCCTTAGCTCACTGATAGCTTCTATTCTTTCAATGAGTTCAATATTTATTTTGTTTGCCTCTTGACTCATAAGAATAATCTGATTTGTAATCTCATGGTGATGCTCTGTGAGTTTATGTATTTCATAATCTTTCTCTTGTAGCTTTTCTGTAATCTTTCTTCTATCATCAATAGCTAGTGTTCTTTCTTGCTCAGCTTGTCTAGCATTGTTCATGACATCAATCATTCTTACCATCTGTGTCTCTTGACTAATTTGCATAGATTTCACTTGTCCAGCCAAATGTTGATTGATTTCATTTAGGGTTGTGATGCTTTCTTCTGATGTGTCTGATGCTTTTCTTATAGTTGATCCTAGAGACTCAAATAAATCCAGTATCTCTTCCTCATGATAATCTGTCTCATTACATCAAGATGCCATAATATTTCTTTCATCTAACAGTTGTCTCATATTGATTCTAGCTTCTTTATACTGCTCATAGAACATCTAAATTTCTAGCTTCTTATTTTCAATATTTTTATCAAGTTTGTACTTCTCCATTATATGATATTTTCTCTTAAGCCTTTAAGCTTTTCCAAAGAAGAGACTCAGCTCTGATACCAATTGTTGGAATTAATGGGAAGTGTGTATTGAGAGGGGAGGGGTGAATCAGTACATCTAAAACTTTTGTATCCTTTAATCAATTAACCTTTGTGTAATCAATTGTTTATCCAACCACCTTATCTATACTATCTTGATGCAAGATATATCAATTCATAAACTTAACATATATGTGAACATTCATAGAAACATTCATGAAAGTAATTGACACATAACACAAGATATGTTATCGCAGAAAACTCCTGTTAGGAAGTAAAAACTGCGGTGGTGATGACACCCACAAAATCTTCACTATCTGCAGATTGGAAGGGGCCAGTTAAGGCTTACAATATGATCACTTATGATGATCTACCCGATTAAGAGTATCTGTGGAGACCTGTTAAATTCTACTCGGTTAAGAGATTTAGCAACACTGTTGAGTGTGCACTCGGTTAAGAGATTTATAGTTGGATGGTTAAATCCACCTTCCTTGAAAGGATTTTTACACTTTGCTTCACTTGTTAGAATGATAGAAAATTACAATTTGACCTGGTATATGCAATCTCCTATTGCTGATACAGATCCATTTAAGATTACATGA
>MU225284.1:398933-418280 GCA_018584345.1 Thuja plicata | reverse complement strand
AATGAATGATTGCATCATCTATTTATAAGATGGATTGACATCATCAAGTTTCACGAAAAACAATGTTAACTCTAAGATCAAGTTTACAACTTTTACCTTGATCTCCTAGTCTATGTGTTTTAAATCATTTAGACTAATTAAAGCACTTACATTCATGTTTCTTGTCCCTAAATAAATGGTTTTAAAAACAAATCAAGATTCTATAAAGAGAATAAGACAATCTTATATGACGTGGAAGTCAGATCCACTTTTTGTGGGCTGCAATTGACTTTCAATTTCTGATGGTTGGTTATGCTCTGAAGTCAATTGATTATCTTTCAGGTTCCTTGCTTGAACTATTCTCTCAGTTTGCTCTTGACTATCTCTCAGGTTGCACTATATCCTGCACATCAAGTTCCTTTGTCGGGTTCCTCTTTATCCTTTCCACTTTGCATTTTCGGTGTATACACAAAATTGTGTCATCGATTTTCTTTGTAGCCATTTTCGGTGATCTTTTGTATCTTCATTTTCAGTTTGCTCTTTGTCCTATATTTCAATGTATGCTTACCAAAAGTGTTGTTTGCATACTAATGGAAAAATAATTTCATCATCAAGTACTTCCTTTATAATATCATGAATCCTAGCTAAAAAATTATTAAAGCTATTGCTAACAACATGAATAGCATGGTGGTTAGTTTGGAGAATTTAAATCAAGGAAAATAGGTTGTGGAGCTGGAAGCAAATAGAGACAAAGGGCAAGATGAGTCTTCAAGACCAAGAAAGAGAACAAGAGAAATATTGAAGAGAAATTATGATATGCCTCCTCAAGACATTCGGGAGATTAAGAAGGTGGTATTGAATATGATTCAGCTTGAGGCAAAGGTTGCAAACACCCTGATGAAGTTGGAATAGTCTCTCTGTTATCTTCCATGTTTTTTGCTAGGTTTATTTTTGTTGTTGTCTTTTGGCTTCCATTTTAAATGTTTATTTCATGGGCAACTTTTAATATGTGTTTTTATTGTGCATTATAAATATTTGTTTTGACTAGTTGTTAAAGGGTTTCGACCCCCTTCAAAACCTATTTTTATTGTAATAAAAAATATCATATAACATAATATTTACCGTATATCAATTATGTATCATACTTAAGGTCAAAATATGTCCCAAGATATAGTTTTAAGCACATAAAGTCTAGTAAAACTTAAGTCAAAATAACTAAAAAGATACCATTTCTAGATCTCATCAATCAGTCGAGTAAATTGAGAGTGACCATGGTTTTTTGTTTGTTTAAAGTTTGGAAGTATATGTCTCAATTTTCTCTTCGTGAATCTATGATCCTTTTCTATCTGGTCTAGGATCTAACTACAAAAATGAGGAAAAGTGTTGGGTTGTATAGAGGCTTACCTAAGTCAAACCGTAGGGAGAAATTAACACCTCCATTACAACAATGAGCATTAGAAAAGAAAGTTTGACCTTGATAAGGCAAAGGTTGAAAACCTTAAGAAAATATTGAATTAATATATTGTACCTTTGTTATGATATTTTTGCCATGAAGATTCATGAAAGGTTGATATTGCTTAACTAGATTTCATGCATTCCTTCACTTATGGAGGAAATACATAAACTTGATCATGGATATTAACTTCAATTCATGACCTCAAATTTCTCATTCGCAGCCTTGAAGATGCCTAATTGCTTTGCTCAAGTAGAGTGTGAATTGGAATTGAATTTATTAATGAGATTTGTTCAAATGGGGGACGAGGGTTGTATTTATACTCAACCTTATGAAATGTGTTAATAATTTTAAAGAAGGCTTGCATTTGGAGTATTTTCCTACTCAACAACTTTATGACTCTTAGCGGTTCAAATTTGGGCCCAAAATGGCTGGATACTAGCACCTAGCACCATAGTCTAGGAGTTTTATGGTGCCTAGTGCCATTGTCAGACCTTTTTGGCTTAAAATTTGGTTAGTGAGCTTAGGATTATGCTAATAGTCTATATTTGGCAATGGAATAAGTACGATCAATTAGCTAGTAGGGGCATGAGGTAAAACCATCAAAGTGGGCCTCAAATGAGTGTGAAATTGTATGAGGATATGGTATATATGACACTATGGTTTTATACCTCAACACAATCATTTTTATCATATCTACTAGGTATGGAATCTACCTTATGCTCTCCTATATCAATATTTTACAATAATTCTTCTAGGGTAGTGATAGGGATGATGGTATAGGAACATGACAAATTTTTTGAAGGGTTCAAAGAGGTTGATTAATTGAAGGTGACAGTATGAAACTAGGAAGAGAGACAATAATTATCTGGGTACATGAAATAGGTGTAATTATTGAAGTTATCTAGAACAATAACCATGACATGAAGATATGACATGAGTAGAATAAGACCAAGGAATCTATTATAAATAGAGTATGTGGAAGAGATGGACCTAGAAGGATAAGATAAAAGAATGGTTTTATAATGGTGAATGTGGGAAGAAGGTGAAGTATAGTTTCATAGAGTGAAGGAATAAAAAAATAGGTGAGAAATAGTCATGACATTGGAAATAGGAGCATGACGCATATGTACCACACTAGTAGGGATGACATGAGAGGTATTGGGAGGAGCCTAGTCACAAGAGAGAAGCAAGTGCGGGCATCATGGGGAATATACATTTTAAAAAAAGGAATAGAAGAGTTACCTTTTAACCAATATTTACCTTGTAGAATTTACACCAAAAGCTTTATCAATCACTAGCTTGTGAATAGCATCTACCAGTTTTATAGGAGAAGCAATACTAGCTAAAGTGGTTGTCTAAAAAAAGTAACCATGTAGAAAAACAAGATCCCACATATACCATTTTATTTTATGTGTGAATCATGGTTAAAATCAATCTTCACATTATTATTATTCCCCATTATACCAATTAATTCATCATTCTTAGGTGAATTTTGAGTGATTAAATGATTTAGATGAGGATTTCTTCTCAAAGTAAAAGGAGGATAACAACGAGATATTGGAATAACTCGATACATAAAACCTAAAACAATGAAAAGGTATTAATATAAATAAGATTTGAAAAAAAAATCATAACATATAAATACAACCTTTAGTTCATTATCTAAGGGAGTGCAAGATTAGATAGGTTCAACAAAATGAAGATGTAAATAAACAAACTTAGTAGGCATTTTTAGGAGCTTTCTAGGCTAGGATTTTTCACCTTTGTCAAACCCTTGTAACCAAATTAAAATTTTGATGAAAAAAATTGAAGACAACAAATAAAGATTCAATGATGAATACTATACTAAAGTAGATGATGTAATGTCAATTCCCCATGATACTCAAATGGTAATGTTGTTATCTCAAATATATGTTCCTAAATGGTTTGAAATAAATGAGAATTTCTCCTTTAAGTACAAAATCCTAACACCCAAGTTAATAAAAAAATTATCATGTTGGAAGGATTTGGTGAGGGTACAAATTTAATTTCAATTTTTTTTTTCTTTTACAGTTCCATACTCACATAATTGATCTAATTTGCATATGTGATTGTAGATTTAACATGTAATAATGAATGGATGAATTAAATGACAACTAGTCCTTGGGAATGTGGATAGATAAACTTAGGTACAATTTAATTCTATATGTGTGGATTTGACTTGGGATGATTAATAGATGAATCAAAGAATCAGATTGCTCCTTGAGAATGTGTATAGATGAAATTATGTAGAAATTGAATTATTTGCTAACTTTTATGTTGAATCAAGGAACTTAAACATAATTTATTACATTAGGAACAAACAATCAAAATGGGACCAAAACTAATATAGTAAAATGATAGGGAGTCATTTTTCACCATTAAAAATAAATTAGATACAGTAATCTACAATATTGATCAAGGAAACAATCAAAAAAATAATTTTAGAAGTTTTATTATCATAGGAAAAAAAAGTGCACCCTAGAAATTATGTGAATTAATTTAGAGGTGGATAAATGACTCTAAAATAGTGTAATTCAATCAAGTTCCTAAATAATTACATGAGATAAAAAAGTGTAAATGGAAAGTTAGAAGACATTCATATATTTGGTGATATTAAACATTCATGTGATTAATTTTATTTTATGACAAAAAATTGATGATTAAATTTTGAATCTTGTTACTAGTTATGGTTTGGAAATTATATAGTTGATTTGTCTTCAAGGGAGAGATTGTAAACACGGATATCAATCTTTGGAAAAGAGAAGATCATAATACAAACAAGTCCATGCAAGGAAGGACACATGTTATAATTGATAAAAATAACAAAGAGATAATAGATCTTTTGGAAAAGAGAGAACAACACATTATGCACCCTAAGTGAAAGATCATTTATAATAGATACACACTTTAAAACATGAAAAAAAGGTTATAACAAAGATGAAAATTCTTGCAAAAAAAAAAGAATTCCATGCAAGAAAAGGATATTCCATTATAAAAGATACACATACACAAAGGGAAAAATGGGTCCTTTGGAAATGAGAATGAATGGAAGAGAGGAACCTTTCCCCCCAAGCGAAAAGACAAGGAAAATGACCTATTATTATACTCAGAATGAAGGAGTGAAAAGTAAAGCATGACATCATGCAAAACAAAGGGACCCTAATGAAGTAAACCACTAAGATCACATTATGTAGAGCAACATAATAGAAAAAAGGAATGCCAAGGAACATTTTTTATGTCATGAAAAATTATAAGATTCGTTGTCAAGCAAATAAGAGATCTAACTACTAAATCGTGAACAAATCGTCTAAATTCTATACAAACAGCGAGAGAATGTTTATTTCTATGATAAAAAAGACAATGAAAATCACCGTTATGATACATTTGATTCTTTGGAAAATGTTTAAAAGGAAATCAAATTTTAGTATCATATTTAAGTCTCTAAAAGATTCTCTTAACCAAAGCCAAACAATCATCAAAAGGAGGTGTAACAACAGATGGGGTTGGTAAAATAATTCTTAAACAAGGATGTCTAAGTTGTAAGGAATAAGGATTAATATGATTGGAATAAGAAGAAGGAAAAATATTGGCTTGAGGTACAAATCCTATACCATTTGTAGTGACTTGTGTGGGAGGATCTATAGGGACCTTTTTACCCTATTCATTAATACCAAGACCTTGTCCACTATAACCTTGTTGAGAAGTAATGACATAACCCACATTATAATTAGCCTTTAATGTAGAGGGAGAAGGGCATTCATCTTGAGATTTGTGAAAATGTGTGGTATAAAGAGAAATAGGAAGAGAATCATTCTCTTTAGGGAGATTAGGATTCTTATCCCTATTCACATCTTCTTTAGGTGGGGAAGAAGGAGAAGGTTTATCAAGATCTTCATGTTTACTTATGTTATCTTGGAAGATAAACCATTAAGGAAATGCTCAACATAGGGTTATTGAAAACACTTTGATAAAAAGAGGAATATTTAAGATTATCTAAAGAAGTGCATAAACTAACTTCCTTAAGTTCATCCATTAAGGTGGCTTTAGGAGGATAGGATCTGGGACTCACTAATGTAGGATTACTAGGAGTATGATTTATATCTTGATTACTAAGAGAAACCCTAGGAGAAAAATTAAGCTTCTTTATGCCAATGTCATCTTCAAGTTCATCATTTTCAATAAAGATCCTTATGTAATCAACATATCTCGTGCATTTTGTTAAAAAATATATAAGAAAATTACATAAAATATGGATAAAAGTCTTAAAAAATGCTTTGTAAGGAGGAAGAACATTTGAAATTATCTTGATGTCATATGCAAGAATACCGTGAAGGAATAGAAAATCCATGAAATGCAAGAAAGTATTATCTACTTCATGTGATTGATAAACAAAACTAAAGAGGAATGTAAGAATATGAGATATCACACGCCAATCTAATTTAGTAAACTCTATGATAAAAATGAAAGTTATCTGGAAATTAGATATAGGAATGCAATGTATAGAGAATCAGATCTAGACACCAAACCAGAATGGAAATTTAATGTGTCAGGTTCACCAAGAATTAAAATAAGAAAATTGGGACTAAGGGATGAAATCTAATTTCCTATGTCACATTTGGAAGGAAGATGACCCACTAGGATAAAAAAGGATCAATCATTGAATGTGTGCAATGATCCTTCATTAAATGGAAAATAGGATAGTTGGTAGGGGGTGTAAGATCTAAGATTAAATGAAGAAAAAGATTGACTTTTTGTGCACACAGATTGATAAAGCCTGACAGACCAATTCTAATGTTCGAAACAAAACTTAGAGATAGTGACTAACCAACTGATATAATTTGAAGCTATTTTGGAGGAACTAGGGTGGCTAGGTTAGCTTATTCATATGACTAGGTCAACTTGGTTGGCCTATTACCTACACTTCTGACTATTTTCAATTGCAAACTATAGCCAAGCTCTTCTACTTCCTAGATCTAATCCAAAGCTAGCGCTACCTATTCTTGCACATAGAAAAGAAGGAAATTGTCATGTAGTGGGGGGTTTACCTTAGTCAAACCCCAGTTTGGAATCAACCTTGAAATTTAAATTAAATAAAGGAAAGCATGCTAACATAGAGAAGAGGTTATATCTAAAACATGAAGTGTCTTATACCTTGGCAACACAAATGCTTCTTTGAATATGATCACTAGTATTGTTGTAATAGCTTGACTCCACATAAAAACCTAAAAGGAAATCATGAAAGACATATCTGTTAGAAATCATAGAAATCTATCACCAAGATCCACAATATGTAAAAAACCTGTTACAAAAGCATTGAATCGAGACATGACTCATAATGATCTGAAAGATGAAATATTTATTCAGAGAGGTAATGATAATTACAATGATATCAATCCTTATAAAGGAGATCAAAAATCCCTAAAAGGGAGAAACCTAGGTTACGTCAATAATTAATAGAAGAATTAATTATGATATGCCTAAAGTTTAGCTCAAGTGAACTAGAGATAAAAAGTGACTTAATAATTAAATCAAAATGATTTAATTAATAAGTGAATTAACTTATTACTCTAACACCCCCTTAAGATAAACTTAGGGAGAACCTAAAAACCTAGTAACAACTACTGAAAGTAGGAAAATGGGTCCCGACAACAAGGCCTGATCAGGTACCCAAGTAAACAAATCTCTATAAAGAGGAGAAAAGGAGAAAACCCAGTGGGAAAAACCACTCTCTAAAAAGAGATGAAGCCTAGTGAAGGACTGCAGAATCCTCAAAACTAGAGAATGTCCCAGAAAATTGGAACAAAGGATGAGCATGAAGAACACCACTAAAGCATGAAGCTGCAAACACTGTCAAAGAATAACTGTTGGAGCCTCCACTAAAATAGAATCCGATCAGGTAGAGAAGACTGTAATCTGCATGAGTGCCCTCAAATGAAACTACTTGAATTAGGATGGAAAACAAAGGCAAACATCAAAACTTGAAGATATATATGGAAAAAAACACCAAAGTCTGAAGAGCTGATCAAACGGTGGAAGGATGCCTCCAAAATAGGAATGAAAGAAGTTTCTATATGGTAAATGATTCATTTGATTGAAATGCATAGGTACACAACCATTGCATCCACCTGGTATATAGGAACAAATATTGAATGCATAGCTCACTCCATCGAACCAAGGAAGTATTAGAACCAACAGGAAATGCCCCACCCCCATAATGTTGAGCATGGAGAGGTATGACAAGTATACTGAAAGAGGCTGCCAAGAATAACTCCATGTCAAAGAAAGTACAAACACATATAAAGGATGGTTTCAAGGATGATCAATCTCTAAACACACATAATGAGGCTAATGTCATGGAAGGAACACTCACTTGAAAAAGGTAAATCAAACCCCTCCCATAACACTTTACTACATAGTGCGAGTAAAAACAGGCACAAAACGTGCAAGATCCCAAGCATACAACATATGGCACTTTATCTCAGTGCGTTTGCAAAAAATAAATGCTATATAAATAGATGTCTACAATGCTCAGGAAAGATAGAAAAATATAAGAACATAAGTAACAGCTAAAAAGGAGTCATCCCATGCAAGGAAAATGATTCTAGGACCTGAAACATCCAAGATATCCACCAGATTGCAAAAAAAGAAGAAACCCAAGAATAAAATGTACCTGGAGCAGATTCTAGAGATGAGACCTGTACAAGAAGAAAGAGAATGGAACCAACTTTTTGACGACGTGCGGAAGTCAAAAAATGGAGTCCAGAGGACCAAGATATGACGACTAGAGTGCAAAAAAGAACCCTAAATTTGATTGACAAAAAACCCTACAAGGTGGAAAAATTAGAAAACCAAAACTAGAAAATCAGGTTAGGCTTAGAACCAGCTTTTTGACGATATCTTGTTTGGCAAAAAATGCCTCTGTTTGCTCAATTTATGAGCAAAAAATAGACAGGTACCCTAGAAGCCAAAAAAGAGAGCTTGGTGGCTCTACGGTGGCTCGTCGAGTGGTGGTGGAGTGGTGGCAGCAAAATTCGGTGGTGGGCGGTCGGAGCTGCTTGGGCTAGGTGACATGGAACAAGATGAGTACAGAGCTCGGTGAGCCAGTCGGTGATGCCCACCGAAGGTGGCTAATCGAGGGTGCGGCGGTGGCCACCGAGTGGTGCACCAAAAAACCTTTTTTTTTTGTGATTTTATCCTTTCTATCTCAATTTGCATGCCCAAAATAGGGGCCCGTGCAAATTATTTTTGCCTCGGATGGCAACTTTGTCCAAATTGGATGTGCCTTATATGGAAATAGGGGTTTTTGGACATTTTGAGCACAACCGTGAGGTCAGTTTGTGCCCAAAGTTATTCAAAAAATAAATCCCCCCAGATCCACAGAAAAACACTAAAAAATTGAAACCCTCAGTGCTCCAAAAAATCTTCAAAAAACTCAAGAACGAGCTGCAACAGCAAGGCTTTAATACCATGTTAGAATTCATAGAATTCTATCACCAAGATCCACCGTATGCAAAAAACCTGTTATAAAAGCAAAGAATGGAGACACAACTCATAATGATATGAAAGATGAAATATTCATTCAGAGAGGGAATGATAATTACAATGAGATCAATCCTTATAAAGGAGATCGAAAAGCCCTAAAAGGGAGAAATATGGGTTGCATCAATAATTAATAAAATAATTAATTATAATATGCCTAAAGTTTAGCTTAAGTGAACTAGAGATAAAAAGTGACATAATAATTAAATCAAAATGATTTAATTAATAAGTGAATTAACTTATTACTCTAACAATGTCTTGCATGATGGTTGTTGTATTTTTCCACAATGCTTGATATGAGGAAGTTGGATGGAATGAATGAATGAAGACTTGAATGCTTGAATGGATGGAGATTATCTTCTTCCTTGATTGTGATCTCCTCTACTTGGCCTTCATGGGAGAGAATCTTGCTATAATGGAGAAGATTAATTTGGAAATGTCCCGAATACTTGAAATCCACCTTAAAATAATTGAATGCTTGAGTGCTTGAGCTTGGAATGATTGATATTATGTTATTATGTCCAAATTAAGAGAGGTAGGTTTCTTATGTACCCCTCACAAACATTTTGAAGCTCAAAAATCAAAGAGGGCTAGCATGAGATTAAATTTCCTGCTTAATCATTGAGACTAACCTCCAGTTCAAGTTTTAAAGGAAACATCAACGAATAGGTTGACTGGATCAACCTACTCCCAGGAGTAGGTTGACTAGGTCGACCTATTCAACCCCAAAATTATAGAAATTTAGCCTGAAGGTCTCAATTGAAGAGGGGATGCCAGAATGAAAAATGAAAATGAGGTTGGAATACAAAAAGTAATATGGGAGCCCATACATGCTAAAATGGGACTAGGCTACATGAAAAACTACATAGTGATGCAATTTTAGGACAATACAGGGAGGTATTTTATGTATCATTGGAAAAATCCCCAAAAGTCATGCTAGGGGAGGGTGTATTAAAGTTCAAGATATTCATATTTGTATTCTCATAAATTGCCCTTGATGTTTTTTGGAGGATCCATTTATTATTAGGAAAATGTGTCTCAACCTTGCATCTATATACAGTTACCATTTATAATAAGTTTACATTTGAGGATGGATTTTCCCTAAAATTTCCCCAAAGGTTTGGATGGGATAGCTATGGAATTTGAGATATACAAATTCACAAACCCAAAGAACACCTACATGCAAATACCTATTACAATGAAGAAGAAGAAAGGATGAAAAAATAGGAAAGCATAAAACTTAGAAGTACTCCAAAAATGAGCAAAGCAAAAATGTATTCCAAGTTATGAAAACAATAATTACAAAGTTCAACCTAATAAGGTGAACAAAACCCTAAAGGCTAAAAAAGCTAGGTTCCACATTAATAATTAATATAAATATTAATTATAATGCACCTAAGATAAAGCTTGAGATAAAAAGAGTAATAATAACTTAACTAATTAAATCAACGTGATTTAATTAATAAGCATAAAGTATGATTTCTCTAACCCTACATGGTATCAGAGCTCCTTTGTTGTTGTCTGTTCTAGTATTTTTTGAAGCCGCGTTCGAAGGGGAAAAGTTTCATTTTTCAAGATTTTTTATCTTTAATTTGGGGGTGAAGTCTTTTTGGTGCACTTTGGACACAAACCGACCTCACAGTTGAGACTAGAAGGCCCCCAAACCCCTATTTTGATATAAGGAATGACCTATTTGGCCTATTGTGGGAAAAACATTGGCCTCCAAGGTCGTACAATACGCATTTAAAAAAAAAAAAAAATTAAAAAAATGCTTTTTTTGCATTTTCTGGGCGTGCAGCCCATGCGCTACCACCGCGCCACCCAGGCGTCGCTCGCCACCGATGATCCGTTCGCCAACCGCTATCACGCTGCCTGCTCTACCCACAGTCGACTCACCACCGCTATGACACCTGCTCCACTTGCCACTACTGTCACACCACCAGAGCTGCCACCTCCATCGACGAGCTGCCGCTCGGACCCGTGATGTCACCCTATCAGAAGGTGACATCATTTCCCAACCGTTTTTCAAATTTTATGGTCATTTTCAACTTTCCCAATGACGAGATTTTTTTTTTCTAGTTGTGACATCATGCTGAAATCAGCAACTGTCATGCTGATATCATCAACAGCCAGGTGACGGCTAGAAGCTTGTCAAATTGTTTCCCATCTTTGTGTTTTTCTAGTGAGCTTCATTTCCTAACCTCCTGTCATTTTTTTGCTCATATCTTGAGCATACGATGTTGAAATCTGAAGTATTATATATTGTTGGAAAGGTCTTTCTAAGCTGGAACCCACCATGCCATTTGAGTACCCAATTTCATCGTCAATGTGCAACCTTCAGTTTGCCTCCACTCTGCTTTTGGACTCTAGGTTTTCTTCTCATTTTTGTGCTTTCATAGTTAATTTTGGTGTACAAGAGATAGTTTACTATATTGTGGGGGGTGCATTTCACTTTCTGTTATTTACTTGAGAAAGACCCTTCTACTTCTGTCTTCTTTCTCTTAATGTCAAACCCTTCAGTTGCCTGACTAACACCTCATAACTACCACACCTAGAAAGCACACATGACCAGGTTGCTAATGTCATGAGGCTTATGGTCTTGTCTAGATGAGAAACAACCTGATCTGTAGCATCCTTTTGAGATTCTTCAGCATATGAACAAAATGGATGAAGCCATGAGCTTAATGGGGCTGAATGTTTCTGACAGTCTCCTATTTCACTTGGAGAATTTGCACACTCCTCTGGCTATTTGTGGAAATTTTGTAGATCTGTTTGACAGTGTTAATGAGTTCAGGGCACTACAGCTTGATGCAGAGTTGAAATCTTTGACTCCTAACAGTTTTCCCACCATTGAGGACTTCTTGATGAAGTTCAAGTCTCTCCGTTCAGTTTTACAGGGATGTGGGAAGAACAAGTTAGATGATGAGTGTATCTTTCTGATACTCTCAAAGCTACGAGGATAGTTTAATATCTTCTCTTCCACTTTCTATTCCACTATGGATGCTCTGGGTTCTAGGCACACTATGCAATCCTTTGAGGTTTTTTGTGATCGGTTGACAAGAGAGAAGTAAAAGATTAAACAGATGGATGCTACTTCTGGCTCTATGAGAAAAGCATTGGTCGCTCAGACATCACAGGGGAAACCAATACAGAAAGCAAAACTGAAGAAAGATTCAGAAAAGAGTGAGTCTACCTCCAAACCTGCATAGAAAATTGATTCAAAACCTCTAGCTCACCCTTCAAAGGGTAAATCTTATTCAAAGTCTATCGAGTCTTCCTCCAAGACTAAGAAGAAAACATGTGACACTTGTAATTTTTGTGGAAAGGATGGACATCTCGTTTCTAGGTGTTGGAAAGGTTTGGAGGCTTTAGAGGAAGCCATACAAGAGAATTATATTTCTTCTCCCCAGTCCACATCCTCTCCTACAGGGAAAGGTCATGCTCTTACTGCACGAGCATCCACTTCTAGGCCCACTTGGATTTTAGATTCTGGTGCCTCTCACCACATGACTCACACTTAGCAGTTGGTCACCTCACTTGCTCCTTGTGCTACTTCATATATTTTTGTTGGTAACTCATCACATCTTTAGGTTTTGGTGTTGGTTCTATTGCATTGGCTGGGGGTTCTCTTCAGGATGTTCTTGTGCTCCCTGATCTCTCAATGAACCTCTTGTCCATCTATCAGATTTGCCACTTGGGCTTTGGTAAGATAGTTGAGTTCTCACCACATGATGTGGTTATTCGAGACCTCCATGATTCTGATTCGGTTGTGGCTACTGGGAGTGTTGACTCTGCATCCTACTTATAAAGATTTGATGGATTTGATCCTTCTGATGGTCCAGGTTCCTCTTTTATAGGACATGTAGATAAAGTGAGCAGGCTTTGGCATGAGCGTTTGGGCCATGTCAATTATAGATATCTTTAGTAGATGAGCACAAAGGCACTTGTTCTTGGGCTTCCACAGATTTCTTGTACTAATGGTGTTTGTCAAGGTTATGTTCTTGGGAAACAACATAGGGATCCTTTTTCTCAGGGATGAGCTACTCGTGCTCTAGAACCATTGGAGTTGATACATGGTGACCTCATGAGCTATATGTGCTTACTTTCATTGATGAATTCTCCCATTGCACATGGGTGTACTTTCTTAAGTACAAGTCTGATGTCCTTGATTCATTTCAAATCTTTAAGACATTTGTGGAGAAGCAATCTGGTCTTTGTATTCAGTAGATACACACAGACAATGGGGGGAGTATGTGAATCAAGATTTCAGAGATTTTTTCTCTAAACATGGTCTACAACATCAGTTTTTAGCTCCCTACACCCCTCAGTAGAATGGTGTTGTAGAGAGAAAGAACACAAATCTTCAGGAAATAGAAAATTATATAATTTAGTCCAGGTCCATGGATTCGTCCTTTTGGGAAGAGGTAGTTAATTATGCAAACTATATTCCAAATCAGATTCCCCACAAGGCAGTTTGACATATGACTCTTAAGGAGGCTTGGTCTCATGTCAATCCTAATGTATCTTCATTCTGGATTTTTGGTAGTGAAGCATGGACATTATATACCTGATGCTCAGAGGAGAGAAATGGTGCGAAAGATCTGACCCCTCATTTTTGTTGGCTACTACGAGGATTTCAAGGCGTACAAGTTGTTTGATCCAGATTCTCGAGAGGTCCTATTTTGATGAGATGTCCAGTTTGATGAGTGCCTTCCTGTAGTAGATACCCTATCTCGAGAGTCTACTTCACTTACCACTACTCCCTCATCTCTTCCAGATTATTTTTAGGATGACGATGATGATCTTGGTGATCCCCCTTTACCTCCACCGCAGGATCCTCCATAGATGCCTAGATGGGCACATGTTACTATTGATGCTGCAGGATCTATGGTAGGTGACCCTTCATCTTCCCATCATACACAGTCTCATACTACAAGTTATAACCTTCAGAGTCATGCCATTTGTGATGATCCTTAGAATTTTTTAGCTGTGGTGGGACATCCTGAGTGGGATAGTGCTATGGAGGAGGAGTATTCTTTTTTGATGAAGAATCATACATGGGATCTTTGTTCTCTTCCTAAGGAAAGAGAGTTAGTGTGATGCATGTGGTTGTATCGTACTAAGTTTTTTGCTAATGGTTCTATTGATAAGTACAAGGCATGTCTTGTTAATAAGGGTTTCTCACAGGTTGAGGGTATTGATTACACTGAGATATTTTCCCATGTCGCCAAGATGAAATCTATTCACCTTGTCTTATCCCTTGTAGCTTCTCAGGGATGGCCCATTTTTCAGTTGGATATGAAGAGTGCATTCTTGCAGGGTGATCTTAATGAGGAGATCTATATGGATCAGCCTCAGGTATTTGTGCAAGACTCCTCCTTGGTTTGTAGAATTTGACATTCTTGTTAGGAATAAGGTGTCTCAACCTTGTATATTTCCTTACATTTGATATTATTTTTTTGTATTTAATTGTTTGCAAATAATGTATTTAAGTTTGATAATCATTTTGTCATTTAGTTGAGTGGACATGTTGTGTTTTCACTCCACTTGGAAGATGAAAAGGATGATCAAACTTGGTCTAGGTGAATACAGGTTATTTGCCAAATGTCAACACTTTGGACAATGTGTAAGGTAATCATGACTGAAATGGTTATGACAGATTCCTATGATGGTCATTAATATTTGTAAGAGCTAATTATGAAAGATTTGATGACAGGTGAAGACATGCAAGACATGTGGCAACTGATTATGTTGAGTACTGTACACTCTTCTGCAATGTGTGGGGTTCCTATTTTTCTGGAGAATGGTAAAACCCTAATATGGTTATCTTTGGAAGTTTCCCTAAAAAGGGAAGCGCATGATATAAATGTTTCTAGGTTGCAAATCGCAAAGTGAAGTTAGTGTATTGTTGGAATGTTGTTATGTTGCTGGATTTGTCTTCAAGTGTCGATTATCTCCTGGAAGAACTTGCATTGCAAGTGTATTGTAAACAACAATAGTTTTTGATTAATACATTGTGCAGGTTTTGGAGTGATGGGGTTTTTTACTGAAAGGTTTTCCCCAGGGTATATCATTATGTCATTCTCATTTTTCTATGTACGCATGTTATTGTATTATCATTCTGTAATTGAAAAGGTTTAAATCTAAATTTGCATGATCCTCTTCTTGGGAGTTTAGCATAGGGAATTGTTTTCCACACACTTACTTTCCTTTTAGTTCTTTGTAAGGTCTCAAAAAGGCCCCTCGATCTTGGTATGAGAAGATGGACTCTTTTTTGCTTTCCACAAGATTCACACCTTGTCATTCTAATCCTACAGTGTACATTAAACATCTTGGAGATGGGGTTTTGATCCTTGTGCTATATGTTGATGATCTTCTCATCGCAGGTAGATTATCTTCTATGATTTAGGATGTTCACCGCCCACTAATGGAGTAGTTTGAGATGAATAACCTTGGTCCATTACACTACTTCCTCAGTCTTTAGAATATTTAGTCCTCAACTGGGATATTCATTTACCAATAGAAGTATGCTCTTGACATGCTTTAGTGCTTTGACATGCTTTCTTACAAGCCTTCTCCCACACCTTTTCAGTTAGGTGTTACTTTGTCTACCTCTTGCACTTCTCCTTCAGTGGATCCTACATTGCATCGACATTTGGTTGGTAGTTTGTTATACCTGACACACACTCGTCCTGATCTTTCCTTTGTTGTTGGCCTTGTCTCTCTTTTTTATCATGAGCCTCATGAGAGTCATTGGAAAGCTTCCAAGCATATTTTTAGGTACATTCAGGGCACCATTTTGTATGGCATTCACTACACATCAGGGGCTCCTCACATTGTTGGCTTCACTGAATCAGATTAGGCTGGTGATGTTGATGATCAAAAGTCTACTTTTGGCTTTGTTTTTTTTTTGTCTTGGCTTTGGTCCTATCACATGGTCATGCAAGAATTAGAATGCTTGCACACTTTCGTCTACAGATGATGAGTACCAAGTTGCAGTGCATGCTAGTTAGGAGATTTTATGGCTTTGCCAGTTGACGACTGAGTTTGGTTTTCTTCTTGATCATCCCACTGTTTTGTGGTGCGATAATTAGAGTGCTATTCACATTTCTTGCAAGTTGGTGGAGCATCATCGCACTCAACACATTGAGCTTCATATGCATTTCATCCACCAGCTGATTCAGGATGAGGTTCTCATTTTGGAGTACATTCCCACTGCAGCATAGGTTGCTGAGATCTTCACTAAAGATTTTACATCTCTGGGCTATCTTCAATTGTGCTCTATTCTTGGGGTGACAAAAGTTGTCCTTGGGGGGTCTTCTTGAGGCCTTCCTTCATGTTTTTTCAGCATGTTTTTTATCTCTTTTTGGAGAGGATTTTTTCCCACTGGGTTTTCTTCTTTTCTCTGATTTACAGAGATTTCCTTGTATTGGGCACCTGATCAAGCCTCATTGTCAGGACCCTTTTCTTGCTTTCATAGATGTGTTAGGTTAGCTTACTCCCTGAGCTTAGCTTAAGGGGGGTGTTAGAGTAATCATACTTTATGCTTACTGATTAAATCATGTCAATTTAATTAGTTAAGTTATTATTACTCTTTTTATCTTAAGCTTTATCTTAGGTGCATTATAATTAATATTTATATTAATTATTAATGTGCAACCTATCTTTTTTAGCCTTTAAGGTTTTGTTCACCTTATTAGGTTGAACTTTGTAATTATTGTTTCATAACTTGGAATACATTTTTCTCTACTCATTTTTTGGAGCACTTCTGAGTTTTCTGCTTTTTCCTCCTTTCTGCTTCTTCCTTGTAATAGGTATTTGCATGCATGTGTAAGCTAAGCTTAGAGGGTAAGCTAACCTAGCACAGCTATGAAATCAAGAAAAGGGTCCTGACAACAAGGCCTGCTCAGGTACCCAATACAAGGAAATCTCTGTAAATTGGAGAAAAGAAGAAAACCCAGTGGGATAAACTCATCTCCAAAAAGAGATAGAACAAACAAGATGAAAAAAAATGAAGGGAGGAAGGCCTTAAGAAGACCCCCCAAGGACAACATCCATCACCCCAAGCATAGAGCGCAACTAAAGATAGCGTGGAGATGCAAAAGGTTTAGTGAAGATGTCAGTAACCTGTGTTGCAGTGGGAATGTAATCCAAAATGAGAACACCATCCTAAATCATCTAGCGGATGAAATGCATATGGAGCTCAATGTGTTTGGTGCGTTGATGCTCCACTGGATTGCGGGAAATGTGAATGGCACTCTAATTTTTGCACCATAAAATAGTGGGATGATTAGGAGGAAAACCAAACTCAATCATCAATTATAGAAGCCATAAAATCTCCTAACTAGCAACCACTGTTGCCTGGTACTTAGCCTCTATAGATGAAACTGTGTGAGCATTCTGCTTCTTGCACAACCATGTGATAGGACCAGAGCCAAGACAAAAAAAAAATCTAGAAGCATACTTCTGATCATCAACATCACCATTCCAATCCTAGTTAGTGAATCCAACAATGTGAGGAGCCCCTGATGTGTAGTGAATTCCATATAAAATGGTGCCCTGAATGTACCTCCAAATATGCTTGGCAGCTTGCCAATGCCTCTCATGAGGCTCATGAGAAAAATGAGAGAAAAGGCCAACAACAAAGGAAAGATCAGGGTGAGTGTGTGTCAGGTACAACAAACTACCAACCAGTTGTCGATACTATGTAGGATCCACTAAAGGCGAAGTGCAAGAGGTAGACAAAGTAACACTTGACTGAAAAGGTCTAGGAGCAGGCTTGGAAGAAATCATGTCAAAGTGCTGAAGCATGTCAAGAGCATACTTCTGCTAGTAAATGAATATTCCAGTAGAGGACTGAATAATATGAAGACCAAGGAAGTAATATAACAGACCAAGGTCAGTCATCTCAAACTGCTCCATCAATGCGCATTGATCATCCTGAATCATAGAAGATGAGCTACCTGTGATGAGAAGTTCATCAAAATATAGCACAATGATCAAAAGCTCATCCTCAAGCTGTAGAATGTACACTATAGGATTGGAATGACAATGTGTGAATCCCGTGGAAAGAAAAAAAAGAGTCCATCTTCTCATACCAAGCCCGAGGGGCCTGTTTGAGACCATACAAAGAATGTCAAAGTCTACAAACCAAGGAGAAATCTCGCACAAATCCCTGAGGCTGCTCCATGTAGATTTTCTCATTAAGATTATCGTGCAAGAATGTACTCTTCACATCCATCTGAAAAATGGGTCATCCTTGAGAAGCTGCGAGGGATAAGAAAAGGCAAATAGAATTCATCTTGGCGACAAGGGCAAATGTCACAGTGTAATCAATACCCTCAACCTACGAGAAACCCTTCGCAACAAGACGTGCCTTCTACTTATCAATAGAACCATCAACAGAAAACTTAGTATGATACAACCACTTGCATCACACTAACTTTCTTCCCTTAGGAAGAAAACAAAGATCCCATGTATGATTCTTCATCAAAGTAGAATACTCCTCCATAGCACCGTCCCACTCAGGATGCCCTATCGCAGTTAAAAAATTCTGAGGATCATCACAAATGGCATGACTCAGAAAGGTAGAACCTGCAGTATGAGATCAGGTACGACGAGAAGATGAATGGTCACCTACCATAGATCCTACAGTGTCAATAGTAATACGGGCCCATCTAGGTATCTGTGGAGGATCCCGTGGTGGAGGTAAAGGGGGATCACCAAGATCATCGTCATCATCCTGAAAATAATCTGGAAGAGATGAGGGAGTAGTGATAAGTGAAGTAGACTCTAGAGAGAGGGTATCTACTATAGGAAGGCTCTCATCAAACTGGACATCTTGTCAAAACAAGACCTCTTGGGAATCAGGATCAAACAACTTATACGCCTTGATATCCTCGCAGTAGCCAACAAAAATGAGGGGTAGACTCTTCCACTCCATTTCTCTCCTCTGAGAATCAGGTATAAATGCCCATGCTTCACTACCAAAAACCCGGAATGAAGATACTGTTAGATTTGCTGAACTACAAATCAACCCAAGAAACCTGCATGCATAACTGCTACGAGAAGAAGCAGAGACAGAAGATAAACAGAAAGCTATGGTGGCCAATAGGCCAGAGACAGGAAAATCATCTTGACAGAAATAAGCTTCTATTAACAAAATGAAATTACAATACAATCTCCTTTCAGAAATGAAAGAAGTGAATCCTTATAAAAGGAAACACGAAACCCTAAAGGCTAAAACCCTAAAGAATTATAAAGCACTGCCTAAGTGAAACTTAAGCACTAAAGAGTATAATAGGCTAATAATTAAATCATTTAATTATTAGCTAACTATGACTACTCTAACA
>MU225284.1:350782-372643 GCA_018584345.1 Thuja plicata | reverse complement strand
CGGGGGGGCTGCGGGGGCGCGCGGTAATAAAAAAACGCAAAAACCTTTAAAAAACAAGGTTTTTAAAAAAAAAATTCTCGTTTCTCATGCCGTATGGCCCTTAAAGGCCGAAAAAAATTCACCAGATGCCCCGGTGTCCAAAATGGACAAACCTTATATGGATTCTAGGGTTTTTGGGCCTTCTGGACGCAATGGTAGTGTCCGTTTGGGCCCAAAATGACCAGAAAAAAAGGTCCCCCTTAAATCCACACAAAGAAGCCAGAAAAAGCCTGGCAAACTGCAAACCCTTGAATGCTTCAGAAAAACTCGAACAGCCACAGCAGGAAAGCTCTGATACCATGTTAGATTTGCTGAAGTGTAAATCAACCCAAGAAACCTGCATGCATAACTGTTACAGAGAAGCAAAGACAGAAGAAGAGAAAGAAACTATGGTGGCCAAAAGGCCAGAGACAGGAAAACCATGTTGACAGAAAAAGCTTCTATATTCAACAATAATGATTTACAAAACAATCTCCTTAATGAAATGAAAGCGGTGAATCCTTATAAAAGGATACCGAAACCCTAAAGGCTAAAACCCTAAAGAATTATAAAGCGCTGCCTAAGTGAAACTTAAGCACTAAAGAGTAATGACTTAAATAATTAAATCAACATGATTTAATCAATAAGTAACTAAAGATTACTCTAACACAGAACTCATAACACCATATTTTGTTGTCGAGGAAACCCTGGCCAAGGGAAAACACCAGTGGGGATGATACCCACAAGCATGCACTAAAGTATAGTGTCCCTGTTAGGAGACCTAGCCTTGTTAGGAGCTGAATATTACATAGTACTTTTCCTTGTTAAAGGAATTACAACCCTGTTAAAGGATCACAACAACCTGCTAGGGGCCAACTAAGCTTACAACTCTTACAAAGTATTTATGTTTACAAAGTGTTCTTAGTCATGAACAAAAAAAGCATCACTAATGCTTAGATAGTTCCTTTATAGTTCATCAATGATCTCTGTCATTCTTTGCTCTACCATTCACATCTTCCACATAACATACAACACATTTCTCTTTTTTCTTTCACAAAAAGATCTTACATAAATATCTTTTTCTTTCACCAAGTCGGCTCTCAATGCAGATATTACATAGTTGGCTTCTAATAAAAAATACATTTAATAAAGTAAAAATTCAATGCATAGTCTATGCTCTTGCATAGTCAAATTATAGGTTATCATCAACCATAATCCAGCTCTAATTTCCAGGAGTCCATGTCATACTCCCTTAATCATCGCTACTGTCCAATTGCTTTGTATCGTTGTTCTGTTGCAGTCTGTCTGTCTTAAATTATTTCTAACTCACTGTACACATTACCAAAACCAAATTGATCTTAGGTGGAGGTCACACATACCCCATACTATCTTCCTCTAAGCTTGCATATCATAACTCATCGATCTCGATCTTCGATATCCAAAATACTTTTGTATCTCTGATTCTATACTTAGTCAATTTCTAAATCAACAAAACTTATCTTTATAGAAATTGATCTGTAACCTAGACGTGTTTCCATAAATGAAAACTAAAAAGTGAATCACATTACAAAAAATTTATCACTTTCCAACAATCTCTCCCTTTGGCATTGATGGCAACACTTAAAAAAAATGAATAAGTGTTCCAACAAAAACAAAAACTATCTCCTCTAAATTATCTCTCTCCTCTTCTTGTCTCTTCTCCCATTTACTTCTCTTCTCCTATATTTTTTTTTTCTTCTCTCTTCTCCCCCTTTGACAACAATGACAAAGGTGCATACAAAATAATAGGATTTAGTGCTTGCTAACTAGTTTTAGAATATCTTGAAAGGAATATTCCAAGATCTTCACTTTTGTACTCCATGATTTGAAAAATATTTGATTGATATGAATTATGCCATTCAATGCAAATGATGCGATCTCAGCTTCTTTCAATTCTATGGGCATAGATTTAGTTAATGAATCTGTCACTTTCTCCAAGTCTGATAGATGTACCTCAAGTATGGATAGCTTAGAAGTGATTAAACTCTTCAGCAAATTAAATCTTGTCAATACTCTCCCTTTCTCATTATCCAATACACTAAGTTTTGCCAAAATTCTTGTGAATTCCTTGTCTAACTCTGTTACAGATTGTGAAGATGCTTCACAACTGTCCATCATACTATTTAGAGTTTCCCTTTCTTTGGCAATAATGTCTTCAACATTCTGAACATGCCTAATAGGATTCATGCAGTAACTAAACAATTTTCTTCCATGTCCAATGTAGCTCTTTGCATTTGTCAAACAAGTTTTCACAATTCCTAAGTCCCATGTGATGGACTTGAAACTTCTGATAGCTTCTCTGAATATTTCTTCTCTGCCTTCTCCTCTGCAATCTTTATCAAATTTTCATAATATCCATCAAATTCATCAAGTGTTATTCTCAAATTTTCAATGTCATCTCTGTGCTGGAAAACAATAGGTACTTGAAGCAATTTGTTCATAGTATCAATTGCTCTTGTAATCACTTTAGTCTTTTTGTCACTTTTCTGTTCTAATCTTTCCTTAACTTTGTTTATTGCAATAAAATCCAATTTAACCAAATCATCTTCATCCATGCTATCAATATTAACATCTCTACTTGCCAACAATGAGATAGAAGATGTGTTAACCTCTTTTTGTTCATCCTCTTTCTATTCTGTCTTCTGTTCTTCTTCCTTTTTCTTCTCTACTTCCTCTTTATGTTCTTCTTCATCTACTATAGTGCTGTCCACATTCCCTGTAAATGGATCATTTTCATCTTATGATGTGTCAAGTGTCACTAGCACACCAGAAACATAGAAATCTGGTTGCAAATCTACTTTACTTTTCTCAGCATTTGTCTCAGTTGCTTTTGAGATTTCTCCCATTCCTAATTGTGTAGGAGAAGTGGTCTTAGGAGGTGGAGGCTTGTCAGAATTAGTTTTTATCAATATTTTATCTAGTGCCTTCTGAGTTTCCTGAGTGACTTCATCATACTTCCTTGCCATGATTTTCAACAATCTTAACTTAGTCCTTATCAAAGGTTTCAATTCCTTGAATATTCTTTCTCTTTCTTGTAAGGATATTATAGGCAACATGTTATCAATTTCATGATTCCTCATTGTATCATCCTCAATCTGTGGTAAGTTTTTTCTTATCTCCAATCTCCCATACAAGTCTTTAGGTATACTTCCTTCAATTTCCAATAGAGTCTTCTTGAAAATAAGTAAATGATCAATCACAATGTCTTCAATCTTAAATTTGTCTGAATCTCCATACATGTCATAGTATCTATCAATTGTGACTAGTTTACCTTGTTATATGGCTCTCTTCTCTATCATCTTCATGTCAGGCTTCCATATGTGCTTCTCATTTTTCTTCTCTTCTCTCACTGTGCTCTATTCTTTAGGTGATGCCTGCTTTCTCGATCTAGTGTTTACTCTAGGAGTAATTTTCTTAGTTTGTGATGGCTGCTGTGATGGAGGAGGTGGACTGTCTACCATTACTACCTTAGGAGTGGGAAGGGCTATAGTACTTTCACTTTCCAATCCAAGGGCTCTTTATGTCATTTTATTTTTCACTTCTTTGACTTCTTCTGTCAATCCTACTTTTAGACCACATTCATGCACAAGGCTTTCAATTTTTCTTTTCCTCAGACCTCTAGTCTATTCCTCTCTCACCTTAGCTGATTTCTCCTCATATGTTCCCCAATTTCTTCTAATATATCAATTTCTGATGCAAAAACATGTTCAACTTGCATGGTAAGTACCTCTGAACTTTCTTCATAACCCATGGGATAACACTATTTCTTTCTAGGTGTGACTTCTTCAAAACATACACAATCAGTTTCAATCATGAAACAAATTGTATCCTTGTATTTTTCAACAATGTCCTCATGTATCCTATACCTGGTTTTCATTTGTCTCTAAAGGATCTTGACCATAGAAAACAATTCCCAATCAACCCATGTACTATTTTGTCTTTTGTAGCTCTGTGAAATTAGAATACCAGTAGGTATCCTTGTTTTCCAACCACTTGGGTGCAAGCCAGGAAATTTGTGCTCAATTTGTATAAACATATGCATCAATAGTGAGCCAAATCTGAAGGTCTTAGTTTTGTCTTTCTTTATTATTTTGACATTCTCCAGGAATTGTTGTGCCAATACTTCGCATAGGTTATATTTCACATTTTCCTTCACCATTCTCCATGCCATCATGATTACTCCTGCAGATACTGAGTTAGGTCTATTGCTGTAGTAGAATTTATAGCCAAGTATCATAGAAATTAGCCTCACATCTTGCTAAAATATGTCATTCACATTCATTTCCCTCCTGTCCCATTTAGAGTGAGTTAGGGTTTCAACTTCTTTCTTTACATGTTTTTCCGCAACAGGAATGGTTCCAGTGTTATCCAGTCGGCTTGTAAATCTTGCTATCACAATATATGCATTTGTTGATGTTGCACTCTTAGATATATATTTCATGATGTCATCCAAGTTCATACCTAAGCTTGCTAGAGCTCAATCCACAAATTTCAGGGCAGGATATATTCTAATGTCTGCATCCAATGCTCCCCTTAAGGCCATGATCGGCCAATTAGGTCAATTTTGTTTTACTACCATCAGTCAAAGATCTAGTAACATCTACTGACTCTCCCTGAACTAATGTCTCACTTGTTTCTTTGATCTTCCATATCTTACCACTGCTATTATCTTCTACTTTCTTAAAACAACTTTCAAAATCATTCTTCAAATCTGCAACACTCTTACCAATATCATTTCCATTCTTCAAGGTAATCATAGGAGGTGGTACTCTTCTGTTGCCTGATCCATTATAACTAAAAAAATTCACTATATGTCCTATATTATTTCATTTTTAACATATAGGAGGTCTTCTTTCCTGATTAACTTGCTTCTTACAATACTTCACAATGTGTCCAAAATTATGGCATTTGTAACATGTAGGTTTCACTATAGGTTCTCTTCCATTGACTTGTCTATATCTAGATTGATTAGGTTTTCTGCATTCTGCTTCCTTGTGCCCATAGCCATTTCAATTAAAACAATAACTAGAAAATTTTCTAAAAGGGGCATTACCTCTACAGTCTCTCTTCACATGTCCAAATTTGTTGCAACCAAAGCATCTACCTTTGAAGGGTATGATCTGCTCTTTAGGTTCTGTATAGTCAGAAAATGGAATCACTTCCATTTTAGACTGGTTTAGCCTTCTAAGTAAGTGGTTTGGGGTCATGTCAAGCACCTTGAATGGGTCTCTGACTTGGACCTAGATTTTTCCACTATTTTGCCCCATTTCCCACTTTTTCCAACCTGTTTCTGACACCTTAAACTAGAAATTGAGATTTTTGACCTCAGGGTCAAAATTGACCTTTCTGGATCAAGGTCAACATCACCCTTGACCTAGGCCAAGGTCAACCTTGACCTTGACCTAGGTCATAATTGACATTTTTCTGACCTAGGGTCCAAATTTCATATTCCTGGGATTTCTAGATTTCAGGCTTCGGAAAAGTTTAATTCCCGCTTCCGGGTTGGCTATTTTGGTATTTGAAGCAATGATTATTAAATTATATTTAATATATGTCCACTTCTAATGGTATAGGTCTAATGGGAATTTAATTCTCCTATGTAGGCCTCTCTAGAAGATTGTGTCCTAGTTTCATATAAATGGAAGGTTTCTCCTCTCATTTTCTCTAACCATGAACAATCAAAGACTTGATAACCATCAACTAAGTAAAAGCTAAGGAGAAAGATTTGAGGCAAGGATATATTCTTAATCATTCAAGCATTCAAGCATCCAATTCATCAAGGAGATCCATTGGTAGCCATTGAAGGATTCAAAGCTTTATGGAGCTCTCTTGTTGAAGATTTCTCTATCCACATTCCTCCAAGCCTCTTCCAATTCAAGAACCCATTCAAGATTGGTGTTGAAGATATACAATAAATTGATTGAAGGCATCCTACATTCTACATTCTACATCCTTTTTGGTGCATACGTACTTGTGGATTTATGGATTTGAATCTGCCACAAGGACTTCTACAAGCAAGGTGAATTTGTTTATTTACTTTGTTCTATTTATGCAATTTGAATTATACTTTAAGGTTAATTCCAAAACCAAGGTTTGACCAAGGAAAACCCCTCCCCCCAGAAAAAAAACCATTTTTCTTGTAGGTACATGTTTGGAATAGAAGATCAGAGTGCAGATTTGGATACCCTTTTCGACAAACTTTCACGATCCGAAAACAAATTTAGTCTGAAACTTTTTAGGTCGATTCTTCCCTAGGTCACAATCAAAAATTCTGGGTCAAGGTTGACATTAACTTGAGGGTACAAATTGGAACTATGTCAAAACAAAAAATGATTTTTGAGTTTTGTAGATCTCACAGTTTTAGTTCAGGATAGTGGAAATTAATAGTTTTTGAGACCATCTGACAGGGTTTTTAGCAGGTTCTTTGTTAGAGGTAAGTATTTTATTCCATTTTCCTTTGCAATCATTTCTAGATTTACACCCCTTCTCAATTAGAATTAAATGTAAGATGATTAATTGAGGCATAGGGTATCATTTATGTGCAAATATACATTTTTCAAAACCCTATCTAGAGACTCTCTCTATTTTCATCTTTACATTTTGGTGAACCCGCGATAGACAACTCTTTCTTTTTGGTGTTAGATTTGCATCTTATGTTAGATCTTACATGCATTTAAAAGTAGATTTATTTTATGCTCTTGCATTTATATGTCAAAAATAAATAAAAATAACAAAATTTCTTTAAAAATACAAAAACATTTACATTTTTCATCATACATTTCATTTGAGTGCATTTGGATATATCTAGATCTATTTTCTATGCATTTCTTTATTCGTTATTATGTTTCCCAAGTTATTTCAAGTATTTTCCAAACATTTTACAATGTGCTTTATTAATAGGGTTGATAATCCTCCTATTTGGGATGAACCTTTGGATTTGGATGTTTATTATCTCTTCCTCATGAAGCCCTTGCAAATGATTCTACTTTTTGGGATGAACCCTTGGATAAAGACATTGCTTTATCCCCTCCTCGTGAAGATGCCTTGATACAAGAGGGTGGTTTATTAATGGATGACATATACATACATGATGGTGAATCTTTTTCTAAAACACACTCCCCTTATGCAGAAATTTTAGAGAAAGAAGAAGACATTATAGATGCTTTACCTCCATTTGGGATTCCTTCTAGTGATGAGGAATTAGAGGAGAATGATATGAATTCTCTTAATTCTCTCCCTCTTAGTGATGATGTTATTGAGAATCAAGATCCTCCCTCATCTCCTCCTAGGATGTATTCTTTTCTTCCTTCTTGTAAACCTGTTTGTAGTGTTGAGACACCTAACATGGTTTATCCAAAACCCTTGTTGGCTATCAAAGGTTGTCCTTGCATTACTATTAAAGGTAAACCTATGGAATCTTTAGAATATATCAATGATCAAGATTTGATAGCTCACACCTATCATACAAGGAATAACCCTCAACCTAATCTGGTGGTTCCTACTTCTTTACCACCTTCTCAACCCATTCTTCCTCCTTCACCCCGTCTTCCTAGCATGGAGTATGATATGATAAACCAATTGCACAATACCCCTACCAAGATTTCTTTATGGGAGCTTCTTCAAACTTCACCTACCTACCATGAAGCCTTAAAAAAATCTCTAGCAACTCTTTCCACTCCACCTCCTAACCAAGAGAACATCAATGCCTTCTTACAATGCATGCATGTTACCCCGAGTCCTCTTGACATTATTTTTACTCAAAATGATTTACCTTCTAAAGAAATATAGAATCAATATGATGCCCTTATGGTTGTTGTTACTATCAATAAGAGTATCATTCATAGGACCTTGATTGATAATGGATCTGGGCTTAATATTTGTAACATGGACATGCTCAAAGCAAGTAAAGCCGATCTTTCAACTATTCAACTTGATAATAATCCTATACGTGGCTTTGATAACATTGATAAGAACACTTTGGGCATCATTACCTTACCTATCAAAGTAGGTCTGGTCATCCTGAATAATCCTTTTCATGTTATGCCTAGACCTCTTAATTATAACTTACTTTTGGGTAGACCTTGGTTGCATGAGATGCATGTTGTTCCTTCCACCCTTCACCGTAAAGTCAAGTTTATTCACAATAACATGGTGTATACACTTCATGCAGATGATGTGCCAAATCCTTGTTTGAATATTCAAACCCACAATAATCCTATTCCTAATAGTAGTCCTTCTTCCTCTAATTCTCTTCCTGGAGATGATTGGGGAACCTTTGATTTTAATCCTGCCTTTATTGGAGAGTATAAGGTTTCTGATCTTGATTTTATGAAGCCATGAAGAGAGTTTGAACAACGAGCTTTTGTTTCTAATTCTAATGCCCTTCATAATAATTTTTTCGCTGCTTCTACCCACTATGAATCTATCAAACCTACTAATGATGACATAGTGACTACTAAAGTTCCATTGAATCCTTCTGATATGGCTTCTTGTTATGGTCCTGGTTATCACTTAATAGTTAAACAAGGATTCCATTGTCAAGGATGTGGTAAGCATAAATAGGGAATTCAAATGCCCTTACAAAATGGGGGACATGAGCATTCTTATGGATTGGGATTTAATCCTCAACAACACATCAATGTTAACAACATCTCAAATAACACTTCAAAACATGATGACCCTATGAAGGAATTTGACCGAGAAGTTCTTTTTCCTAAACTCCTTCATGCTAAGATGATTACTAGACCTAAACGCAAAAAGAAATGCAGTCCACACTTGAAGACTCTTCCTTTTTGTTTATATCATAGATTTTATGATCACTATACTAATGAATGTCATGCTGTACATCATAACATTAGGCAACTCATTGATAGTAAATTTATTTATATATCATGTGGCAATGAGTTGTATTTCAATCCTATTTTCTCTAAATAACATTTATGTTCCTATTATCAAACTCCACCTTATGTAAACAATGTTAGCCTAATCCTTGGGGGCTCATTGTCTTGCATAGTGTTGTGAGTGATATAATAGGATTCATCCTTGTTCCTACGCTTGGGGGGCAAGGATGCCATCTCCTTCTTTTCCATCTTTTCAGGATTCACTTTTCCCGTGGTTAAGCAGTATCTATCTATAATGTGATATCCAACATAAATGAAAATTTTGGTTTGCATTGAGGATCTATGTCCTTGATCATAACCTATTTCTTTGGTTGACATTGGGTTTCCATGGTTGATAAATCTCTCACCTTGGAAACTGAATCATGTGTTATCCCTCACAAGGGTTACTTTTTTACTTCTTTCATGATATCTCTTTGCATTTGTCCCTTCCATGGCCTCATAGGAGCTGTGACCTTCTTGGCTTGGACTGGCTGTTGTCTATGGATATTGTATTGTTGTTGAAGAAGGCTTTATCCTTTTTCTTTTCTTTTCTTAACATGTCAAAATAGTATGTACTTTTCCATCTTAAGGAGGGGGGTATATACATGGCCTCCCTCGTTCTATATTATTGCATTTTTGTTCTAACCTTTTGTTTAGCAACATGCTAAATCCTATAAAGGTAATAAACATAAGTTTCTAAATCCTAAAGAGATACACATTCAATTACAATTCAATATGCTAAATCCTCATAAGGTAACACACATAAGCTGCTAAAATCTTGAAGAGATACACATTTTACAAATGTATTTTATGGTGATATAAGGATATGGATCCATGGGTACTTCATAAAAGCCATCAAAAGACACTACATACATGCACAAAGATTCCAAAAGGTGAAAAACTTTATGAGGTGACTATCAAGTGCTTACTTGGTGGGCCATCCTATCCTTTTTGTTGTTCATAGTGAGATACACACATCTTACTGGGCAAGCTAATCACACCCTCTCTCTTTTTCTCTTTGACCGGTGATGTCTCTCTTATCATAATCTTATGGTTGATAAATACTTAAGTCTCTGGGGGCTTGAGGATTCCTTTGTCCCTTTTGATTTCAATAAGATTATCTTTTCTTCATGATCTCCTTTACCAAGAGTTTGCATTGAGTGCATACTCTTGCTAAAGTGGGGGCTAAATGTATAGTTAGAAAATGGAAGCACTTCCATTATAGACTAGTTTAGCCTTCTAAGTAAGTGGTTTGAGGTCATTTCAAGTGCCTTGAATGGGTCTTTGACTGGGATCTGGCTTTTTCCACTATTCTGCCCCATTGCCCACTTTTTCTAGCCTGTTTCTGACACCTTAAATTGGAAACTGAGATTTTTGACCTCAGGGTCAAAATCGACCTTTCTAGGTCAAGGTCAACCTCACCCTTGACCTAGGTCAAGGTAAACCTTGACCTTGACCTAGGTCACAATTGATGTTTTTCTGACCTAGGGTCCAAATTTCATATTTCTGGGATTTCCTGATCTTGGGCTTCAGAAAAGTTTAATTCCTGCTTCTAGGTCAGCTGTTCCAGTCTTTGAAGAAATGATTCTTAAATTATATTTAATATAGGTCCACTTCTAAGGGTATAGGTCTAATGGGAATTTAATTATCCTATGTAGGCCTCTCTAGAAGATTATGCCCTAGTTTCATATAAAAGGAAGCTTTCTCCTCTCATTTTCTCTAACCATGAACAATCAAAGACTTGGTAACCATCAACTAAGTGAAATCTAAGGAGAAAGATTTGAGTTAAGCATCTATTCTCAATCATTCAAGAATTCAAGCATCCAATTCATCAATGAGATTCATTGGTAGCCATTGAAGGATTCAAAGCTCTATGGAGCTCTCTTGTTGAAGATTTCTCCATCCACATTCCTCCAAGCCTCTTCCAATTCAAGATTGGTGTTTAAGATCTACAAGAAATTGATTGAATACATCCTACATTCTACATTCTACATCCTTTTTGGCGCATACATACTTGTGGATTCACTGATTTGAATCCCCCACAAGGACTTATACAAGAAAGGTGAATTTGGTTTTTTTACTTTGTTTTATTTATGCAATTTAAATTATACTTTAAGGTTAATTCCAAAACTGGGGTTTGACCAAGGAAAACCCCTCCCCCAACAAAAAAACCATTTTTATTGCATGTATAGGTTTAGAATAGTAGATCAGAGTGTAGATTCAGATACCCTTTTTGGCAAACTTTCAGGATCTGAAAATAGATTTTCAGTCTGAGACTTTTTAGGTCGATTCTGCCCTAGGTCACAATCGGAAATTTTGGGTCAAGGTCGACATTGACTTGAGGGTACAAATTGGAAATGTGTTAGAATGGAAAACTATTTCTGGGTTTTTTAGATCTTGCAGTTTTAGTTCAGGATCATGAAAATCAATAGTTTCTGAGATCATCTGACAAGGTTTTCAGTAGGTTCTTTTTTTCAGAGGTAAGTATTTTATTCCATTTTCCTTTGCAATCATTTCCAGATTTACACTTCTTCTCAATTACAATTAAATGTAAGATGATTAATGGAGGAATAGGGTATCTTTTATGTGAAAATATCTATTGTTCAAAACCCTCTCTAGAGACTCTCTATTTTATTCTTTATAGGTGTAGTATGAGGAATTCTTCAATCTGTTGGGAGCAAGCTCAAACATGAAACATTAGTGGGTTAGCACATATAACATTTAAAAATCATATGAAAGAGCAAGCAAGCAAAAAAGAACACCAATTAAAATCATATTAAGCTAAAAATAAGTAAACAAATGCACCCTATTTTACTCATTTTGATTTTCTCTTCTTGATAGGATATAGGTGTGCTCTCTCAAAACACACAAGAATGCTATGGATCCCCAAGGAAATGCAACTATGGAATGCAAGATGGGAAATGCTTTCTTAAAACAACTTTCCATCCTATTCATTGACCTTCCCCTCTGCTATCTTGAACTCATAGACTGGGACCAACCAAGTGTCATACACGTTGACGAGTTCCAAAGTGAGGACATGCTCCTAAGCTTTATGGGAGAAACTAAGAAAAGTAATGACTAGGGGAAAGACTCAGCATATGTATACAAAATGGACCCAAAGGCATACTTTGGGGATGAGGAGAACTTTAGCCACAAAAATTATACAAAAAACAAAAATAAAAAAGAGAAAAATTGATCCCTTATTGAAAACTGCTCTGGGGCGCTATCTGATCATAAAAAATTCCAAACAAAGGGTGTATCCCCTGGTGAAAACCTCTTTGAGGTGCCAGAGGATGAAGATTCTCCTCTTCCTCTTATTTGAGATTACAAGCCTGAACAATCATCACTTCTCATTAAAGAAACAAAACCTGTCAACCTGGGTACCAAAGAAAATCCTGCCATCACATACATAGTAGCATCTCTGACTGAAGTAGAAGAAAGTGATCTTGTCACTTTATTAAAGGAATCCATCAACAAGTTTGCATGGTCTTACTCCCACATGCTGGGGTTAGATCCCAACTTGGTGGTATACCATCTGGCAGTGGACCCGAACATCAAACCTGTCAAGCAAAAGCTCTGAAAGATGCACCCTAAAGTGGCACTACTTGTCAAAGAAAAACTAGAAAAATTACTCCATGCCAAGATCATCCGCCCCATTGACTGTTCTGACTGGATCTCTAATATGGTGCTCATCTCTAAGCCTGATAAATTAATCAAGATATGTATATATTTTAGAGATCTCAATAAGGCATGTCCCAAGGATGATTTCCCCTTGCCAAACATAGACATGATTATGGATCTCACAGCAGGACATGAGATTTTGTCACTCATGGACAACTTTTCTGGATATAATAATTTCTACATTGTAGAAGAAGATTAGCATAAGACAACATTCACAACCCCTTGGGGAAACTTCTACTATAACATGATTCCTTTTGGCTTAAAGAACGCTGGGGCAACCTATCAAAGAGCCATGACTATCATTTTTCACAACATGATTCACAAAATCCTCGAAGACTATGTGGACGATATCTTGGAAAAATTAGTAAAAAGGGAAGATCACCTAGATGTTCTGGAGTGCATCTTTGATAGAATTGGACACTACTACTTAATGCCCAACCCTAAGAAATGTGTTTTTGGAGTCACATCAGGAAAACTCCTAGGGTTTATTGTATCTAGATGAGGCATTAAAATTGATCCAAAGAAAGTATAAGCTATCATAGAGATGCCTCCACCAAAAATATTCTGATAGCTACGCAGCCTAAAAGGCAAGTTACAATCTGTGCACCACTTCATCTCTCAACAAGCTGACAAGTGTCAACCATTCACTCATCTATTGTGAAGAGACAATACATTCAAGTGGGATCCTTAGTGTCAGAAGAGTTTTGACAAAATCAAAGAATACTTGGCTAATCCACCCATCTTGGTACCACCTGTCCCTGGTCGAACACTCATCCTATACATTTTTGCTACTACTACAGCATTGGGGGCACTCCTTGCTCAATTGAATGACAAAGGCAAAGAAAGAGCCATTTATTATATCAGTCGAACCTTAGTGGGTTATGAGCTCAATTACTCTCCTATGGAAAAAGCATGTCTAGCAGTGGTCTTCGCCACTCAAAAGCTTCACCAATACATGCTTAGTCACACAACCAAGCTCATTTCAAAGGTGGATCCTCTCAAGTACCTACTCTCTAAGACTACACTTACATGTCGAATGAGAAGATGGGTTATGTTGCTAAGCGAATTTGATATTCAATATGTCAAAAGAAAAACCATTAAAGGGCAAGTCATTGCCGATCAGCTAGCCGAAGCACCATTGGTAGATGCATATCCTTTGGTCATAGAATTTCTAGATAAGCATTTACACATGATAGAAGAACAACCAACGTGGCAACTCTACTTTGATGGGTCCTACATAGCTCATGTTACAGGGGCAGGAATACTTTTTATCACACCTCAAGGTGACTACATCCCCATGTCATTCAAATTGGGATTTCCCTACACAAACAACATTGTAGAATATGAAGCACTAATTATAGGATTCTGCATGGCCATAGAATGGAACATCACAAATATCCAGGTCTTTGGCGACTCCCAACTCATCATCAAACAAGTCTTGGATGAGTATCAAACCAAAGATGACAAATTGATGCCATATAAGCATATGGTTGACAAGCTGAAAGAATACTTCCTCCACTTGTAGATAACACAAGTACCACATTTACAGAACAAATCTGCTGATGCAATGGCCACAATTAGCTCCCTTCTCAAGATTCCCCATGATTCTATGCAATACGAATTCTTAGTTGAGCAACTACATGCTCCCGCTTATGAGAATGATGAATCAAATTGCGTATGTGTCTTGGTTGGTCACCAGTCCCTGTGGTACCATGATATCCAAGCTTACCTACAAAATGGTATCATATCTCCTCCTCTCACTGCGAACCAATGCCAAAAATTTATCCGTAGAGTATCCCATTACACCCTCGTAGCCAATACCCTTTATCATTGAGGCTATCACAACGTACTCTCCAGATGTTTAGATGAAAATGAAGCTGCCCAGGCTTTACAAGAGGTACATTCTAGAATCTGCGGTGCCCACACGAGAGACATGGTCCTAGCCAAGCAACTTTTATGTACAGGGTACTATTGGCCTACAATGGAACATGATGCTTGTGAGTTTGTCAAAAAGTACCTACCTTGTCAATAACATGCTAATTTGATCCATGCTCCTGCTCAGGACCTCAGACCTATTGCACCTCCTTGGCCCTTCTCTTGTTGGGGTTTTGACCTTGTTGGTAAGATTACTCCCCTCTCTTCTGAAGGCCATAAGTACATAATCACAGCTACATAGTACTTTACAAAGTGGGTCAAAGAAATTCCACTCACACTCACTAATGGTGTCTAGATATCCAAATTCATCCTCTATCATATCGTTTGCCACTTCGGCATACCCTCCACCATCTTCATAGATCATGGTACACCATTTGAAAATCAAAACATCAGTGATCTCTGTGCTCACCTCCATATCCATCACCATTTCTCCAGTCTATATGTACTACAAGGTAATGGCCCAGCTAAGGCAACTAATAAAACCATCCTCAAAATCCTCAAGAAAGTTGTCAATGATACTGGTCATGACTGGCATCTCCAGATAAATCCTGTCCTCTGGGCATATCGCGCTTCCTACTGTACTCCTACTGGCACTACTCCCTACTCCCTAGTCTATGGTGTTGAAGCAGTCCTACCAATTGAGGTTGAACTACCCTCCCTCTGAGTATCACTAAGAGGCCTGATTGATGATGAAGATTACCGGGTAGCATGACTCACACAGCTGGAGCTCCTAGATGAAAAGCGCCAGCAAGCTTATGATCACTTGATTGTTTACCAAAATAGAATCAAGTGAAACTATAACAAGAAGGTCCACCCACGCTAGTTCCAGGTAGGCGACCTTGTGCTAAAGGAAAATCAGAAAGTGGGTATGGATAGGGAAAAGAAAGGCAAGTTTGAAGTCACCTGGCAAGGCCCATTTGTTGTCACTGCATGCTTTGGTTCTGGGGCATATCAACTCTCTACTCTAGAAGGAGAACCATTGAATGATCCTATCAACATCATTCATCTTAGGCACTTCTATGCCTGAAGGCTAGTTGTTCATTCCAGTTATCTGAGAAAATCTATAAAAAAGTGTAAAAAGTCCTGAAAAAAGCACAAAAACAATGAAAAACAGTCCTGAAAAAAATAATCTCTAAAAAGCAGAAAAATGAAGCTGAAAAAATGGTTTTCCCAGTGAAAACCTGGTAAACAGGCACTTGGGCAATATCAAAAAAACCAAAAAGATCCAAAGAAATCAAAAAGAAAAATAAAAAGAAAAACTTTTGTCCAGTGGTGAAAACTTGGCAATCAGGCTCCTTGGACAAGTATGGGTGATGAAAACCTGGAAACAGGTGTCACACATAATGGACCATTCCATTATCTATCAAAATCTCATTTCCTTCCATCACCAGCACCATATCTCCGCTAATCTCCTCATTTCCTATATTCCCTGGGTGTTTGCATAGCATACGCACTAGTCCGCAATGATCTTCCTATCTCGTATCCTGAGCTTTTGTACACATAATCTTGTATATTATTGTCCATAACCCCTGAGTGGCAATCTTGTATATTTCTCCTATCTTGGGTTGCTCCTTGTAAGATCCTGCGTTGGTTCTACAGTTTGCTTGTAGTGCGCATTTGATCAATCAACTTGGTAAGTCCCATCTTTCTGGCAATGAGTCTTGAGGATGTATCCTTTCTCTCATCAACTTAAGTCTAGATCATCATCTTTGGGTTCTCACAGGATGTATCTTTCCTCTTGAACTAATCAATCAGCACACACAACTATCAAACGCATCAAGACAAGTAACATGATCCAATCAAATCTCGATAGCAACCTTTGTACATAATCACTATAACTAATCACTTGTAATTAATCACTCAATTTGATCCTTGTACATTTGTGACACATTCCATCTTCCTACCATCATGCTAACATCCTGAGTCATCGTCCTGCTAACATTCCCTGCCCGATCCTCCATAGTCCACCCGTCTAGTTTATCAGTTGATTGTGACACACACAAAAAAATATAGGTGAGTCCCATTTGCACCCATTGCATCCATTCTGTCTGTTGCCTCTAGTATCATTACTGCATCTCTCATTAAGATTCAGTTACATTATTTATCATTTTAGATTCCTTAGATTCATTAGATTCATCATTAGATTGCACTAGATCCATCATTCAAGTCACATTGTTCATTATTAAATTGCATTAATCATCATGTCAATATTTAGTATCATTTTAGAACTTTGCATTATTAATCCATTATTTAGCTTGCATTGTTAATCCATTTTAGAGTCATTATTTTGCATTATTAATCCATTATTCATCTTGCATTGTTAAATTCATTTTAGCTCCATTATTCATCTTGCATTGTTAAATTCATTTTAGCTTCATTTTGTCATCTTGCATTGTTAAAATTCATTTTAGCTTCATTTTGTCATCTTGCATTGTTAAATTCATTTTAGATTCATTTTATCATCTCACATTACTCATCCATTTTAGGTTCATTATCTTGCATTGTTAATTCATCTTTCATAGTTCATCCATTTTAGGTTCATCTTGCATTCATCCATTTTTATCATTTCACATAATTACAACATTTAGATTCATATACCATTTGCATAATTAATTCATTTAGATTCATTTTATTCTTGCATTGTTAAAACATCATTATCCTGGCATTCCTATACATATTCATAAAACATCAGCATATATATTTCATACATCATAAAAATACATCACATCCTGCATCCACACACGTCAGTACATCACATATATATAAGCATCATCCATCATGCATAAGCCATACATCATATATACATAATCAGGTCATCCATATACATCACATCTTGCAAGCATCAAATTTCAGTAATCATATAGTCGTATGCATCAACACATCATATAAATCATACATCATAAGCATCATAAGAGTCCTCATCAATATGTTTGTCAATAAAATACATCACGTGCACCTCAGTGCCAATATACATGTATAATCTCAAAAATGCAAAACTATGTGCCATCTAATCCTCTGACAAATCATACTAGTGGTTGTGATGACCCACCTCTTTGCCCTGGTGGTGGACGTGGTGGCATCCCCACTGATCCCTGTGACGCTAAAGTCCGCACTGTGCTCTAAGAACGTGACCTCTCTGAGTAGTCTCGTCTCTATCCCTCAGGAACTAGCTGATGATATAGTGCTCTGTAATGGGATGCCTCCCTACCTGTCCTGTTTGCATCTCTATGGCCTACGAATGCCTCGGCCACCACCTACCCAACCCCACCTGCTACAGCTGCCTGCCTGGCAATGTCACACTCAGCCCAGTACACCTCTGCCCATCGCAGTGCTGCATCCCTCTCTGAGGTCAATGCAGAAATCCACTTAGTAGCCTGCTCCATCTATAGGGTCACCGTATCCAGCTAGCCCATAAGAGTACCTACCTCGGTACGTAGCTCTCCCGCATCCTGGGTCAGATCCACCATAGAGAACTCTCCCGATTCCACCCTGCCATGAAGAGTGTCAAATGCACCCTCTACCCTATCAACCCTTGCTATCTTTGTGGTCAATAACCCTTGTATCCAAGCAATCTCGGCATGCACTCTCACGTCAAACACCAGTGCCATGTCTAGTAAGCCTCACAGTCTTATGCACTCCGTTTGAAGACTGTCCCGCTCTACGATGACAGTATCATAGGTCTCCTATGCTACATACCCTACGGGTGGCCCCTGTGGCCCCTGTACCTGTGGTGGCACTAGTGGTGCCTATGCCTGTACCTGTGCCTGCACCTACACCTATGGCTGATCTTGTGCCTGTGCTGGTGGGGGCCCCTGTGGCCCCTGATCTTGTACCTGTGCCTTAGTCTGAGGTCTCACTTGTCTTTGTGGCATCCTCCTCTGACCTACTGCTAAGGTCTCTGGGGCATCCTTGATATCTGTACCATCATCCACATCTAGGTCCCCTATCAGCTGCTCATGAGCAGCCACCTGAGCTGGGTCCGTCAGTCTCACTGGTGTGTGTGTAGCCCACCATGTTGCGTACTCTGGGGTCATCCCTACATCTGTGATATCTGGCTGTGCCACAAAGTCAAGCTATACCATATCCCTCCAGGATGCCCTCACTGTGAGAGCATCCATGTACCTCCCCCATGTCCCTACCTCCCTGGTGACATGAGGATATAAGGCATCCTCTACCACCACTCCTTGCTGCAGCCCAAATTGCTGCATGACCCTGGATAGTCTATACCTCTCTATCTTGTGGATGGTCCTCCCCAATAGAAAGCAATTGGTCTGAACATATGAAAGGTATAGAAAATCCTCAAATCTATCCTCCACTCTTGCTACCCAATCCATAGCTCCCCACGGCTCACATAACCTATATGGGGTTCAGCAAAAAACCTGTACCTTGTCTAAGAGTCGCCGTCAGTATCCAATCTGGCTGACAGAGGTGTATCTCAGGGGAAGCCTCTATCTATAGGCATAAGGCTCCCCAAGCTGTCGTGACTCCTCAACTCTCATAGGTTGAAACACTGCAATGTGCTCCCAGGCCCATACTAACCGCAAGGTCACCCTGGTACCCATGTTGCGTGCCTCACCAGCCATTTGTAGATCATGGTATAGCTGTCCTAGGACAACATACCCCCAGTAATAAGAGGTCCCCTCCTCTAGCATCTATGCTAGCACCCATGACCATCCCATACCAAAGCCATGTCCTACCAGATCCGTTAACATGTGTCCCCCAATCAATCCCACAATATAAAGCACTATCTGCCTCAATCTCCTATCAACTGCTAGCTGCCAGGGCATCTAGATCTGGTATGTAGCAATTTGCCTCATCGACCGCTTGAAAGCAATCTCCATATAGTGATCACTGTCCTCCAATTGGGATCGCAGAATTGCCCCTTGGATAGGTATCTGTAGAATCTGCTAGACGTCCTCCAAAGTAATGGTCACCTCTTCAGTAGGCAAGTAAAACATGGTGGTGTCACTATGCCACCGCTTGATCAGCATGGTCATCATCCCATTGTGCACATGTAGCCGAGGCCAATGGGGCACATAGTTCAACCCAACTACAACTAATAGGCCATATTCATCCTCCATCAGCTGTGACTCCAACTCCATGGGAGGCCAATGCTCTCGTGATCCCAACGGTGGGAACTGCTCTTGCAAGAATTAAGGAAATCCACCATGTCAGTCACCTTTTCTTCTAGTTCTAGTCTAACACCTTCCCAAAGTGGGGCATCTTGTCCCTTGGTCTTATGCTGACCCATCCCTGACCCCCACTAGGTCTCCCCATTTCCCTCCCTCTCAGTGTTTTCCCTTTTGGGCGCAGACACCGATTCAACTAGAAACACCGGTTCATACACCGACGTCTCTGACGTCCTTTCCCGTAGACCACCATCTTTGAAGACACAGGTTTGGGTACAGTGTCTTTGAAGACACCGGTCTAACACTATCACCTCTAGAGACACTAATTCAGAGATCGGCGTCTGCGAAGACATCGATCCAGGGATCATCATCCTCACAGACATTGGTTTGAGAACCAGCGTCTCTAGTCTACAATGAAAAATTCCCCTCATTAATGCCCCATCTACCCCCCAAAGCATTAAATTACTTCACTAACAATAAATGCGATGTCTCAGATAGCTCACTCACCGGTAACAGTCAGTCGATGGGCCTCCCATGTGTGCACACGCGCTCTCCCAGCTGCCCCTTCATCCTCTCATCAGCCATCTTTTCACTCTAGAGCTCAAATTTCACTATTCACTATTCACAAATGACCTTCCTTAAGCCCCCCAACCCTCTTATAGCCCCCATTTTCCCTCAAAAAAAAAAATTCGCCCTCATTTTTCCTACCCTGTGTATATTTTTGTATATATCGTCCTATTGTACAGCTTGAATACGCATAAAATCTCAAATACATTTAAAAATCCTGAAAAATCCAAAAAATTCAAAAAATTTCAAAATCATCAACTATTCTAAAAAATCATGCAATAAACACTTCGTTCTTTTCGATTCATTCCAAGGCTTCAACAACACTTCGACTCATGCGACTGTGACCCTATTTTTCACCAAATCAATTTTGCGACCGACTGTCCTTGCTCCCCATCCTGTTCATAGCTTTTGTCAGTGAATCTCTTTTAACAAATCAAATCCAATCTCTGCCCGTCAGGATGCATCCTTCCGGCGTTGGCTTATCAAATCCTTCATCACATCAATCCTGTTCATGGCAAGAACATTGGACTGAATGTCTCCTTGGTCATGAGGCTTTCTTTATTGATTTTATCTTTTTGTGTCATTTCAAACCTACTCACCACTACCTCGATCTACTATATCTTGGTGCATTGTGACTGGTCGCTACTGATACATGCATCTTTTGCAGTGTGCTTTTGTTTGAGCATCTAGTCCACACAAAGGAATCTTGCCATCTATGTTTTCTAACACTTGATGCATACCTCCTATTGCAATATCAAAATCGGATGTGCTCTCCATATTTTTCACACAAATGGATCCCCAATGCTCATTAGCTGCATTTAATTTAATCTTTGCATTTGCATTCTTAGCTGCATTCTTAATTGCATTTTAGAAGGCTTCTATTTATTCCCTCCTTCCTTTCCCCTCTCCTGTTGCGTCCTTTTTTGAGAAAATCCCACAACATTGTCTTCGTTGTGTTCTTTTCTCGAGGGGGCACAACCCCGTATCGTTGTTGCTCCAGCACGACTTCTAGAAACCCTCTTCCTCTGGGGCAACTCATTCTCTTGTCTTTAATGCAACGTCACTTGTGACGCCACATCAAAGAGGGGCAAAATGTAGATGTCCAAAAATATTAATATTATTATTAATATTATTTTCCCTCTTATTCCTCTAACTATTTAATTCTTGATCAATTAAATAGTTTCATTTATCAATAGTTTAAATACTATTCTAATGTATTTCATTTAAATACATTTGTCTCATGAAATTCCCTTTTTAATAAATTTACATTTATTAAACCCTCCATTTTCCTAATTCTTCTAAACCATAATTTATTCAAATTTGATTTGAATAATACCCTAAAACCCTAGCTAGGAACCTATTAATCCTACCCTACTCCCATCACCTCATTTCCTAAGTATACTTTCCCACCTAACTATACTTTAACCATGCTTAATGGGTGATTCCTAACCTTTTTAAGGCTAATGGAATGCTCACCCACATGGGAAAATTCTCTCCAAAATGGGCACCCATTCCTCTTTAATTCCTTCTTACAACTTTGTCTCCTCTTTTGAAATATTGAGCTACTCAATATTAATGCCAATTTTGACTCAAAATTGGCCATCTTTTCAAGT
>MU225284.1:324063-339244 GCA_018584345.1 Thuja plicata | reverse complement strand
CAGCCAAATGTAGTTTCATCAAACTCTGCCATGCAGGGAAGTTATCTTTGTTCAGCTTAGGAACCTCCTTCTTATACATCTTGATCTTTTCGCTCCAAGTACCTTCAAACTGTTTTCAGGAGACCAATGCTCTAATACCAATTGTTAGAATGAATTTATAATAACTGAGAGGGGAGTGGTGAATTAGTTATCCTCAGGTCTAGATGTAGCAAATAAAAACTTTCTATATTTCAGATCTACTCGGCAGCAATAGCATATGTCAACAACTTTAATCATGCAGTTTACTATCTATTGAAGTTAGCTTGTAGAAACATAACAGTAAAACAAACCATAAGCATTCACACAAGTTGACACAAGTATTTAACATGGAAACCCAATATGGGTAAAACCACCAGTAACATGCTACCAAGTTTTCACTCTTCTGAAGTGAGCTTTGTGAGGAGCCAACCCTGTTAAAGGTTACAATAACACACTGCTAGGTGTGAGCTAGTTAAAGGATTTAATCATCCTATCAGAAGTGGCCTTGTTAGAGGACTTAGAACATTCCACCTGAATGTCACCTTGTTAGAGGATTTATACAAATGACTATTAGGTCAACCTTGTTAAAGGATTTTAACTGATACAATGGTTAAAAAGTAATCAGCAGTTGTGATCTGATACATACAACTTACTTTGCAAATTCAGATCCACTTACAACACTGATGTTAACTTACTGGATAGCCTGCATTTTCATTTCAACGTTCTGATCTGCTTGGAAATTCGTCAAGCAATCACACATGCAACTCTCTGCTTCTGTATTCAACCTTTTCTGCTAGATCATGCCAAATAGTAAATTAACTATGCAAACCTTTTGCATACACATCCACACTTAATGAATAACCCCTTGAGGTTATCATATACCTCTCTGTCTAGTTTAGATTAATCTTTTGCCGCTTAAACAAGATCGTAGATCTTAGGTTAGGTCAGATCCAACGGTCATTCCATCTTTGCATTACATTTACTTCTCCAAAGTAGTCTCTAATTAAATCTTGAAACCATGCATTAATTACGGTTACCCATACATTAAATGACATGGATTAATCTTTAATTAACATTACATATCCCAATAAAATTAACTAAGTCGGCTAGAGATCTCAAATCTCATCATTAATCCAATTACTGTAAGTCGACCAACATCACTATTTCCACTCAGCAATTTCACTGGTGCTTAGCATTGAACAACTTTTCTCATCACAAACAACTTTGCTCGGCACAAGCAAATTTTCTTGGTACAAGCAACTTTTCTCGACACAAGCCAAACTTTGCTCGGCACAGAACAACCAGAAAAACTATCTTTGAAAGATAAACAACTAATTACTTTGCCAGAGTGCCAACTGATCAAGTACCCTTTTATTTGCCTTAACTCAACCATTCACTTGGTCTTCTTTTTAAATCTTCTTCATCAACAATAGATATGGTACTCAAATAGATAACAATAGTCTCACCAGTTAAGGTTTGACAACAATGACAAAATAACAATTGCTTACATTGTCACTTTCCAAAAACAATGTCATAGGTGTATGAATGAATCCTCTCCAATATGTAGGTAGAATCCTCAAAATGTATGATGTCTCAGGAAACTAAATAGGAATCTCCAACACATGAGTATGATCAACTTGAACCATGTAATGTGACATCTCAAGTAAATTTTGATACTCATGAATGTCAATCTCTAGAGACTCAAATGTCTTCTCTAAAGATAAAGATACCTCTTCCAACTGTTGTATCAAAGGATCCACAAACATATCAAACTTAAAAGAAGGATCAAGTGGAGAATAATGAGAGTCAGAGTGTTCCCTCACAACAATTGAAGAAGGATCATCCTCAACAAAGAGAAGATGAATGTCATTAATGATTTCTCCCAAATCCTCAATCTAGGACTTAAAAAATAAACTGACAATACCTGTCAAGAAGTCATCCCAAGGAACTATAACTGGAAGGCAAGGAATATCCTGCTGCACTGTATCACAAGCAACCATAGTTGTAGGAATACACACATCATTAGGAGCAACAATAGGAGTTATCACAAATGGAGAAGTAGGAGTTTTTGAAGTATCTGAAATCTCCTTCAAAGGATCATCATCATGGATTATCTACTTTGAAGAAGGAAGAGGTGAAGAATCATGATCTTCATATTCTTGCCAAAATTTTGTCCAAATTTCATGAGGACTCTTTAAGCCTTCAAGTTCATCATAAAAGTCTATATCAATATGTTAAAAAAAACTAGGTAAATTTGTCTCTAAGAGTTCCAAAGACTATCATCCCCAGGGTTACCAGGACTAGGAATTTCCCTATACAAATATGGAAATAGATTACACTCACTAAGATGAGCAAGAATGAGATCACTCTATTGCTTATAGTTTCCTTTCTCCAAATGAATTAAATCACGCATGAAATTACTTCAAAGATGCACTCCTCAAATCAGAAGATGAGAGCAACAAATCATTGCACCCCCAAAATGCAATGAATCAAAGAACCCCCCCCCCAAAAAAAAAAAAAAAAAAAAAAAAAAAAAAANACCCCCCCCCCCAAAAAAAAAAAAAAAAAAAAAAAATAGATGATTTTGACACTTTATATGTAGTGCGTGTACAATTGCCACTTGCTAAAATTGGCCAAAGTGGAGTTCTTATTTGATAAATACAACATAAAATATGAAGCTATAGCGGACTCAAACAATTAGGACACATGATCAATCAAGGATCCAATTTGTTACAAGTGCCAAAATAGGCCAAAAAATACCAAAAGTTGAAAGTGATATTTTTGTCCAAATAAGCCTACAATTTGATAGCAACTATAGATTGTTCTCAAAAACTTATGCATTTTGAAAAAAATGGCACCTAAAAATGTGTTTGTATGAGCCTAAACGAAGCCTCCAAAGTTGCAAAATTAGGGATTAGATAGGTACAATCATCGAAAACTGCAATTTCTAAAAAATATGTCCACCAAAAGTAGAAAATAATAGCACCACTAACAAATTCAGGTGATTCTACCCAAAAATTAAAAAAAAGCTCTAAAAAAGGAGTTAAAATGAGCAAGATATGAGGGTTTAAAGTTTGCCTCCAAAATTAAAAATGTCAATGGTGAGGGGGTAATCAAATTCAGAAGGATGATGATGTCATCAAATACTAGGAAAAAATTGACAGTATAAAAACCATCACCGCAAAACAAAAAATCGCAGCATTGACATTTAACTAGACGTCAATTTAATGGTAGAATATTACAAGTGTGAAAATATTAAAGGCCTATCTCAAGGCTTACATGGAGATAACATCACCTATTGACGATTGCACAATGGGATGCTAATTGGGACTGGTCAAATTCCATCTAATGTGGCATGACTACTAAAACTGTAACAAAGTTGAAACAATCCTCTATTAGATTGACAAATATGGTATTATTCTATATAAAGATATTGAAAATCGTTCCCACCAACAATGTGGGATCAATTAAACAAATGAAAAAATTAATACCAAATAGTGTGCAGGTGATGTGACTTCACTTGGTAACTATGTTGTCTCCCGCGTGGGGAAGATGCCAAGCCTCTAATTGCCAGAATTGTGATGCTCACGTATTAACCGAGCTAGCCGCGTGAGACCCATGGTGGATGATGAGACTGCAACTACGTAGTTTTATCACTTTGCTCTATGATTCAGAATAAAATATGATTGTAGAGTCACATTCTAAGGTAAAACACAGAGATCACTGAAATGCTTGATATGAATCCGAATCGTAGCAAGAGGCCAAGCTCTGTGGTGTTTGTTGCAGATCTGAGTGTCACGGTGTTAGATCCAAAGAAGATGTCACTGAGAGGGATAAGGAGATCACTAGGAATATCAAGTAACTTTAGTGGTTGGAGGTGGCATGATCTCATGGAGCACAACTCAGTTTCTGGTGAGCTCGAGCAGGAGGTATGTGTAGCTCACCAAGGGGGAAAGAGTGCGGCTTAGGCTCGTCAAGCTGGGAGATCGGTTAGATCACAGCTCATCAACATATAGGTATTATTCCACATGCATGGGTTTGACATGAAATGTAGTGTTTTCATAACTTTCTCTCCACTATTAACACAAATCCTTGTTTAGCGGTGTGTTGTATAAGTTGGAAGCTTGCTCGATCAATAGGGGTTGGTGGCCCTGTCGACTGATGTCAAAACCTCAGTTCTAATTTATGATGCCTATGAGAACCTAACAATTGAGAGGTGTCCCTAACAAAATCCCCAAACCTTTTCCTGACAAATAAAAAAGCAACAAAATTTTGAAAAAAATTGAGAATGCAATTTTTAAATTTTTTTTTTTGGAAAAAAGTCATACCGACGTTGTAGATTTGGTCGTATGGGTCCAATTTGCAAAATTATTTTTTCTTAGATGTGAATTTTTTCCCAAGGTAGGCAAATTTATAGTCAAAATTTACTAGAATGACCACCTAGATGTAATGGTGAGGTCAGATCTTGTTCTACATACTCCCACAAACTGGTGATCACAGATCTGAATTGTGGCCCTCTAAAAGTTGAAGCAAAAATCTCTGCAATGGCTATGCAATGAATGCTCCTATGACTCTGATACCATGTAATAATTTTGCATCAAGCATTAATAACATGCAATAATTTTCCTAATGCAATGAAAATATGTCAAGATGTAGAAGCTCAATAGATAACACAAGAGAGATAGGAAAATGATATGATCAATTTATTGATTCAATATTGATCAAATACATGAATAAAATGCCCATTTATTTACAATGTAGATATGCCTGAATATATAGGCAATGCATGATAACTAGGAGATATGCAAGTGATAACCTATCAACCACACAAGGTAGAATAACATGTCCACCATAGGTGGGTCATCCTCCATCATACAATGAATATGTTCAAACATATAAAACAATGAGAGGATGATAATGTGATAAGAGTACTACATGTGGATCTCACACATAAAGTGAAATGAGATAAAAACTAACACCACCTAAAGTGGAATTCTCCTACACCATGTGCTAAAATAAGATGCAAAATCCTAGGTGTCTCATATGCAAACTACTATGTAATGCATTATCCTAAGTAAGCTTAAGTAAAGTGTAATTAGGAATATTTAATTACACCAAAAGTCCCTTATACATATACCTACACCTGAGACTCCAAGATTGACTCTTGATACTCCATCAAAATTGATTTTGAAAAACTTATTTGAAGGTGGATGCGACTTGATATTGCTCATATTTATCTTCTTCTTGAAAGTAATATGCATACTACCATTGAATGGTATCACAACTAATTTACATCTCTTTATGATGAAATCATTCCATGAGGTGTATAGAGAGGTGAAATTTTTATGCTTTTGGACAAAAGAGTTCACTACCTCAGAGATAGATTTGTCAATTATGTCATAGACTTTCTCAGTAGGCATGACTTCTTTTATGAAGATATGTTTATTTCGTTCCCATCATAGTGACCATATCACCATCATTGGAACAATTCTCTATATGAAAGAAAATAATGCAGTTTTTTAGAGGACGTGCCATGCTTGAAACCATTCCCAAAGTGTCTTAGTAATAGGTGTGAAGAAATTAAGTTTTTACATAACAAAGCTCCAACATTGTGAAGAAAATGGGCAATAGATGAAGAGGTGATCCAATATTTCAAACTCGGTATCACATAATACACATTTGAAATGTTCAACTATATTGAGTTTAACCAATCTATCGCTTGTGAGGATCGTCTTTCTAAGAGTTAACTATGTGCAACTGCCTTCTTTATGCATGATTGCATTATCCCAACAAAAATAATACGTTCTTTGAAGTGGTTGTAATCTCTCTCTATTGTGAATGGCCTTATATCCCTACTTTACTGAGTAGCTTCCTTGTTTATATGGTGCCCAAATGATCTCATAATGAATATCTTTGATGTACACTATTATTTGTGAGAGGATTTTTGTGAATTCCCTTTTTTATCTTATTATATTTAGACATTTGTATGATCTTTCCAAATACCCTTGAAAGATATGCATTGTATTTTATCTATATAGTCTATTAATTTGGTTCCCCATGTATCTAAGAATATTGTGATTGGTGATTGTAACTCAAGGACTTCCCTAAGTGATGGAAGTCCATTCCATGAATCATTCCAGAAATGGATACTTTTACCATTATTGACTTGCCATGAAATATAGCTTGTGACAATATCCCTAGATGACATAGTAAAATTCCACATTTCTAATCCCTTAGGTGGATTTGAGATTGTGAACACTTTGTTTGGTTGATTTTTATCTAGATATTTGGCCTGAATGATTTGACACCATAATGCAAATGATTTCACATACATATTCCAAACCATCTTACCGCCAAAAGCCTGATTGCATTTAGAAAGGTGATGCATGCCCACTCCTCTTAAGAATTTATCAACTGTCATGTTATCTAAAGAAATGAGTGGAATATTTTTAACATTTGACATGTTTCCATTCCATAGAAAGTTCCTTATGAATTTTTCAAATTTCATTACAACTAAATTTAGAGCTTTGAGGACAACAATATAATAATTGGGTATTGTTTTTAGGACTATCTTGATGAGAAGGATTCACACAGAAAAAGAGAACCATCTTTCTTTCCATGCTATTATTCTTGACTTGATTCTATCAATGACTGAGTTCCTATGTTATTTTGTTTGGTCCCATGAAGAAAGACATGCCTAGGTATGTTCTTGAGAGTTCATCTGATTGGTATTGAAAAATGTTCTGAATTTGTCTTCTTACCATTTGTCTTGTATTGAAGATATATAATTTGGATTTGTGCTCATTTATCTTTTGACTTGATATTGTTGTGTATATATTCAACACCTTTTTTTTATTTCTTGGGTTTATTTTATGCCTGATTTTCTATATAATAGTGTGTCATCAGTAAACAATGTATGTGTAACTAAAATTCTTATATTGGGAATATGTATGCCTTGCCATAGTCCAACTTCATTTTTATGTTTAATGCTTCTACTGAGACCTTCGATCATATTGATAAATATGAATGGAGAAAGTGGATCACCTTGCCTTACCCCTTGTGTGACATTTAAGAACCCTGAGGGTGCACCATTTATGATTATAGAAAAATAATCACCTGATAAGCATGAATGTATCCATTTGCACCATTTCTCTGATAATCCAAACTTTCTCAGTACCTTAATGAGAAAACTCCAATTCACCTTTTCATATGCTTTATCATATCAATTTTTATGATAAATGATGGAAGATTGGCTTATGAATAGAATGCAAGACTGCATGAGCTAATATAGCCCCTTCCACTATTTCTCTACCTAGCACAAAACCTCCTTGTTCAGGAGAAATGATAATGGGTATAAGGGCTTGCAACCTTAGATATATTATCTTGGTGATGATTTTATAGATTGTGTTGCATAAAGATACAAACCTAAAATCAGCAAAGGTTTTTTATCTTTTATTTTTGACAATAAATCTCTTACAAGTGGATATAACAAGTCTCTCCTCTATCTGCAATAAAGTTGTTTCTAGATCTAACAAGTCTCTCCGCTATCTGCAAGAAATCTATCTTTTTGTTAGTCCAAGGGAACTGTCCTTTTTGTGGAAGAATATCTTGTAGATCATTGTCAGCAATAAACTGTTTAAAATCTTCAGTTGTTTTCTTTGGAGGGCTAATTCCACCTTTCTTCTCATGAGTAGAGACAATAGCATTAAAATCACCGCCCAATTTTACTTTTAAATCTGTAGATTATTGTATATATGTGGTTAAAATATCCCAAAGCCTCTTTTTTCATTTGTTGGTGTGAGTCCATAGATGTTAATAATAATGAAATTAAGGTCAAAATTCTTGGCCTTAAATTCCTACCAATTAGGGACATAAGTGTCCATTTCCACAACCAACTTCTTTGGATCCGACAATGTACTAAGTCCTCTAGAAGCACCCACATATGGGGAATGCAGAACTTTCCTTTTTGTCCACTCATTCACTATACTATCAAAGGTTTCCTGAGATGTTTTGGTTTCCTATAACATTATTATTTTATCACCAGATGCATCCAATTGATGCTTGATCTAGGATCTTTTGTCAAAGGTGTTAAGGCCTCTGACATTATACAAGAGGAGCTTCATTGTCCTCGAGAAGAGAAGCACACTCTTTTTGGTCTTTTAGAGGCTACAAATTTTTGATCTAGAGTTGACTGAATACTAGCATCAATTTCCTCCTTTAATCTTTCCAATTTAGACTTTCTACCTCGTTTCTTTGGTGAGGGTTTTTTTTTGACTGTGTGAAGACATCATTTTAAATATTGAGAGAGTCTGTGAGTAGTCAAAATCTAAATCTTTTACATCCTCAAACTGTGGCTCTATTTCCTCATTGAATGATTCAAGATAATCTACTGAAGGTGTTGGATGATCTGAGATATGTTGAAGAGTTACCCTTTGCATTTGCATTTCCTCATCATGTACTTTTATTTCCATTAGTATTTCTAGTTAGTCAGTTGCAATCAGTGGGTGGTCTTTGTTCTAAAATAGTGATGTATTATCAGTACTGATAGTGTTACTGATCCCAAAAATTTCTTCTGGTATGTGATCAATATACTATGATCCCACAGTATAAAGTATTTATGTTGCCATTTTGTAAAGAGTAACTTCTGAGATTACATTTTTAGCATGCTTAACTGGCACCTTGTCATAAATTGCATTACACTAAACATACACTACTTCAGTGATTATGTTTTTCATACAATGTATTGGTACCATATCACCTACTACACTTTGATTTAGTTGAGATGGTAAATTATCATATGTCATAAAAATCTGAGAAGGAAAACCCAATACATTGTGAGCATTTTTCTTAAAAAAGAAAACCTTGATCTTTGATCCCCTTGTGCTCATAGTTGTTATATTCTTAGAATAGGTACCATACATTTGCATGAAAAAGTTGATAATATCCCTGAATTGATTAACAAATTATGTGCAACTGTACTCGTGCTCATCTCATGAGTTAATAATGGATACATTATTGTCCATCAATTTAGATGAATTATGCGAGATTTCCAACTCTGTTGTTATATTGTGTTATGCTTCTTCCTGCATGATTTGTTGATTGTTATAAATGATTTGATCCCCATAATTGATATTTTGATCCCTAGGGCCCTTGGTTTCTGTTTGATAGACATTACATTCTGACTGAAGATGTTCTGTAGAATGACATGAGTGACATGCGTTGTCTTTACTTTCTATTTAAATATTCTGAATCCATTGTCTGTTAGCATTTTATCTGAATATCAAGGGGAATTTTCTTTGTAGCATCAATTAGAACACATACTCTTACTTTCTTTGAAGGATCAAGAAATAACTTCACATCATGTTTTAAGAAGATGCCTATGTGATTAGAAGATGCCTATGTGATTAGCTAGTTGTTTAATCACATAAAATTACCTATATTATAGCACCAGATTTTTGAATTGTAACTAGAAAGGGACAAAAAAACTATAAAAATTATTAGGTGAAACATTTGTTATCCAAGAATTCATGCAGAGACCTACTCCTTGCATTATCCAACCCTTAAATTTGAAAGCAATATCTCTCTCTCTTTACTAGAATGAAACATAACTAAAAATACCCTTAGAAGAGTCCAAATAGAAAAGTCTATCCACTCCATACCATGCTTCTGATATTAGGGTTTGTAAAGTTTGTAATGGAAGAAGGGTTTTCCAAAACTTACAAATGATCATTCTTTATCTTAGATCTTGAACATGAGGGAGAAGTTGATCATGAGTAAAATTTATAGCATATAATTCATCCTGGACTAGTTATCCCTTTATTGCTTCTTTGGTTGCATTTTTTCCTTGGTCAACCATCAACTTCCTTCTCTATACCTTTTTCGTTCTTTGGCAATTTTTCTCCTTCGATTTCCTTTTCTATGGTGGCTTTTCTTTTGGGTTAAGGAAGCCCATACATTGGTTTTTGAATTAGTATTTTTGGTGGGTCATTTTTCACCTTGGTTGAATCAATGTTTCCCTTCAAAATAGGGTTTGTTGTAGCTATAGGGCCCTTTTGAATAACTCCTTTATAGTGATTCGATTGAGTACGAAGAACAAATTACTTGTAAATGTTCAATAAAATTTTACATGAGTCTCCTCTCAAGGTTAGTGTAGGAAGTTGTTTCACTGCCTTAATTTTATTACAAGTGGTATCAAAGCTCGGTCACCTTTGGTTTTAGTTGTGGGTTGTTGATTTTTTTGAGTTGATCCAAATTTGAGTGGGATTTTGTGTAGAAGATACTTTGTGATCTTGTTGTAGGATTTTTTAGATGGAGAGTTCCTCAAGAAGAGTATAGGTGGATAATTTTTTTGGAAATAATTTTGAAATGTGTAAGCTGTAGATGGAGGATTAATTAATATATTTATATTTATGGGATGCATTTGATGAGAATGTTATGACACCACAAATCTAGATGAGGCTGCTAAATATGATTTTATTGACCATAAAGCTAAGGGGCTCATCATACTATGCCTATTTGATTCTATTTTAATTAATGTCTGTGAAGAGTCCTCTACAAAGAAGCTATGGAAGAATTTTGGTGAGATGTATCTGTTACAAGTGTGATTGTAGTTGCACCAAAATATTGACCTGTCAATGCCTGATAACACCACTAGAATTATAGAATCCATAGGAGGTCGTTAGTGCCTTGTCATGAATCCTGAGGGGAGCACTGACCATTTTTCCAACAATACCCCCCTCAGCATTACTTGAGGAGATTCAAACCTATGACCAAGCTCTGATACCACTTTTTACAAGTGTAATTTCTGTTACACCAAAAGATCAACTTATCAATGCCTGATACAACCACTAGACTTATAGAATCCACAGGAGGTGGTTATTCCCTTGTCACAAATCCAGAGGGGAGTACTAACCATTTCACCAATGATATCAAGCCAAATATTTAGTAAATAAGATTTTATTGAGGAAGAAACCATATTCCTTAAAAATGGAGGGTGAAAAAATTACAAACCACATAGAAGAATTCAATATGTCGGTGACTCAACTAACATTAGTTGGTGTCAAGATGGATCAAGAGGAAAAATATCATATCCTTCTTTGTACTTTGTATGATTCATGCGTTCCTCTTGTTATGACCATTGGTAGTACTTCTATTATTTTGAAGACTAAAGATATGGAGGGTTCTTTTCTTTTTGAAGAGATGAGGAGGAAGGTATCCATCAACGCCAAGGAGGCTCTAGTTATTTGTGGAAGGCCTAAGGAAAAATGAAAGAGGAATGAGAAGCTTAATAAATCCAAATCCAAGGGAAGATCCAAATCTCCTAGAAAATTCAAAATTATTTGTTGGAATTGTGGTAAGCCTGGACACATGTGTAAGGATTACAAAGAAGAAAATAAGAAGAAAAAGAAGAAATTTGATTTTGACTATGAGTCTGGGAAGGAATATGGTGATGCATTCATTACGTCTTTTCCTACTCATTCATGTGATTATGCGTGGTTAATTGACTCAAGTACATCTTTTCACGTGACCTTTTATAAAGATTGGTTTCTGAATATGAATAATTTGGAGGTAAGGTGTACTTGGGTGATAATTCTCACTTAAATATTGTTGTTCATGGTAAAGTTAAAATCAAGTTTCCTAATGGTATAATAAGAAGGAGTAATGGTGTGTTGCATCTCACTATTCTAAAACAAAATTTGTTATTTATGAGCAAGCATAGATTTGGGTATATAGGTAGTCTATTCTAATGTAGGATGCAAAATGGTGAGAAGTCCTATGGTGATTTCTAGAGGTGTCAGAATTGAGACATTGTATAAGATAGAAGCATACATTGCTAAGCGTAATAATACTTATGTGAAGACCAAATCTGTGGATACTTCATTGGAAAAGGTGAGAGTTTCACCTTCAGAAAATGTCATGGATTTTGGGTACCTAAGGGTTCTTTTTCTTCTAAATCAATTTTACATGTAGATAAGACTATGTTATGGTGCCAAAGACTTGGTCACATTGGAGAGAAGGGTTTAAGGACCTTGAAAAATAAAAATAAACTTATTAAAGGTTTGAATAATTTTAATATTGGTTTTGGTTTCTACAAGCATTGCATTTATGGGAAAAAACCTGCATTTAGTTTCACTCAAGTTCTCATAAACCTTGTGGTGTGTTGGATCTTATTCATTCTGATGTGTTTGATCCTATAGAGGTTACTTCCATTGAAAAATTCACATATTATGTTTCATTTATTGATGATCAAAGCAGAGGACACATGTATATTTAATAAAGAGTAAATTTGATGTTTTCAATTGATTAAAATACTTTAAAGTAATTTGGTTGAATTGAAAACTAGAAGGAAAATAAAATGTTTGAGGACTGATAATAGCGGTGATTTTTTCTCTAATGATTTTGATATATTTTGTAAAGATTATGACAATCATAGTTAAAGGATAACACCATATTCTCCACACCAGAATGGAATTGCAAAAAATATGAACAAGACATTGATGGAGAAGACTAGCAGTATGTTGAGTAGTGTTGTCCTAGAAAATAGATTTTGGGATGAAGATGTTGCCACTACTTGTTACCTCAATAATAGGTCTCCTACAAAAACTCTTATTGATAAAACACCTATGGAGGCATGGGTGGGTCATAAGCCTTCATTGAGACATCTTAGTGTCTTTGGCTATGAGGCATATGCATATGTGCCAAAGGAGAAGTGAAAAAATTTGGAGAACAAGGTTGTGAAATGTATTTTCATCGGATACAATTATGGTGTAAAAGGATGCAAGATTTGGGATCTTTTTGCACAAATCATGATAGATAGTAGAAGTGTTATTTTTAGAGAAACTAACCCTCCTTTTGTTACATTTCAGCTAGAACAAACCATAAAGGAAGATATGATTCAACTATATTATATGCATGAGAAAGTTGAATCTATGCCCCTAGGTAGACAAGAAGTTGAGGAGAGCTCATCTATCTTTGAATATTCAAAAGAGGAAGAAGAACCTTACAATCGACTTATTCAAAGGTCTACAACGCATAGACAACCACATGAAAGGTATTCACTTGGTGATTGGAGATGTATTTTTTATTTGAATGCTAGTGCAGATGAACCTAGATTTATAGAGGAAGCATTAGGTATGGATGATGCAAAATCCTATAAAATTGTTATGGATGAAGAAATGGAAACTTTGAAAAAGAATGAAACATGGGATCTTGTATCATTGCCCAAAGGACAAAAACCTATTGGTTGCAAATGGGTATTCAAGAAAAAGATTGGTTCTTTTGAAAGCATTAAGAAGTACAAAGAAAGGTTGTTTGAAAAAGGCTACTCTCAGGTTGAGGATGTTGTTTATGGTGAGATATTTTCTCATGTTGTAAAAATGACATCCTTTATGTTTTTTCTTTATATTGTTGTTTCTTATTATTTAAAGGTTGAGCAAATGGATGTGAAAATTGCTTTCCTTCATGGTGGTTCGGAGGATGATATTTATATGGCACAACCATAGCACTTTGCGGTAAAAAGGTAAAAGTTATCTGGTGTGTAAATTGAAGTAATCTTTGTATGGCCTCACGCAGAGTCCTAGGATATGGTACTAGAAATTGGATAAATATGTGTTGAGTTTCAGATTTGAGCATTCTAAATTAGATCATTGTGTTTATTACAAATTCAATGGTGGTAATTTCTTGTAGATTGCATTATATGTTGATGATAGGTTGTTCATTGGTAAAGGGAAAGGTATGATTGTAGAACTAAAGTCTTAGCTTGATACGAAATTTGGAATGAAAGATCTTGATGCAACAAAATACATTCTTGGATTGGAAATTAGAAGAGGTAGAGGGAAAAAAATGTTATGCATTGAAAAAAGTAAGTATGTGTTGCTTTTACTGTTGGAGGAAAACTTTCTATTTCAAATTATTCTGCATCCCCATCAGATATTGAAGACATGAACAAAGTACCTTACCAGAGTGCAATTGAAAGTATAATGTATGCTATGGTCTATACTAGACCAGACCATTCCCAAGCAGTCAATGTTCTTTTTAGATATAAGTCTTATCATAGTAAAGTACATTGGGATGAATTTGAAAGAGTCTCTAGATATTTGAAGGGTACCTTAGAGTATTCCTTGTGATATTATGGTAATCTGATAGGAGAAGGAATTTCCTTTTATAGTCGTGTTTATGTAGATTCAGATTGGGTAGGTGATATTAATAGCAGAAGATCCCCTAGTGCTTATATGTTTACCTTATTTAGTGGTGCAATCATTTGGATGAGTAAGAAATAGGTCATGGTTTCTTTGTCCACTATTGAATCTCATTATATTACAACTACTCATTCTTGTAAAGAAACAATTTGGCTTAAGAGACTATGTTTAGATATTAGAATGATAATTTATTGTGACAATCAGAATGCAATCTTCGTACCTAAGAACCCAACATTTCATGCTCGGACCGAGCTCATTTATGTTCAATATCTTTTTGTTAGGGATATAGTCAAGGATGGCAGGGTGAAGCTAGTTAAGGTATAAAATTTGATGAATGTTGCAGATTCATTAACTAAGGTTGTATGCACAAAGAAGTATAGATGATTTTTAGAATCTATGGGCCTCATGGCCCCTAGCAATTAAATATGGTGTAGATACTCCCTTTGCTCTTGCAAGGTGTTTGAAAAGTGGGAGATTGTTAGGAAAATGTATCTCAACCTTGCATCTACATACAATTACTATTTTTATTAAGTTTATATTTGAACATAGATTTTCCCTAAAATTTCCCCAAAGGTTTACATGGGCTAGATAAGAGTGTCGATAAAATTTGTTACAAGATCATGTCTAGATATAAAGATAATGAAGTTTCATTTTTTAAGTTGCCAAAGAAATTTAATAATTAATTTTTCTAGGATTGAGAGGCTCCAAAATGCCCTAAAAGTGTCTATAAGTAGTGTACCTAATTTATATATTAATAGAGCATATTGCGATCTTTTTGGTGCTTCAAATGGTTCATCAATTGGATACCCTATTCAAAAGTTATGACCTCCAAAAGTTGGGTCTCTTGAAATAGGAAATGTAAAAACATGTTGAAGACATAAATGAGTTGCAAAAGGGAGTTACACATGTTGGTGTGTATTTTGACACATCATAGTGTTAGTAATAACTGAGAGGGGGGGGGGGGG
>MU225284.1:265100-275581 GCA_018584345.1 Thuja plicata | reverse complement strand
TATATATGATGAGGACTCTTATTATTGCTTATGATGTATGATCTATATGATGTGTTGATGCATACTATTATAGGATTATTGACATTTGATGCTTGCAGGATGTGATGTATATGAATGACCTGATTATGTATATATGATGTATGACTTATGCAGGATGTATGATGCTTATATGTATATGATGTATTGACGTGTGTGGATGCAGGATGTGATGTGTTTGTATGATGTATGCAATATATATATTGATGTTTTATGAATATGTATATGAATGCCAAATGAATCTAAATGATGTTGTAACAAATGCAAGATTAAAATGAATCTAAATGAATTAAATATGCAAATGGTATATGAATCTAAATGTTGTAATAATGTTAGATGAACCTAAATGGATGCACTATGCAAGATGAATTAACAATGCAATATAAATTAAAATGAATGTGACATGCAATCTAAATGAATCTAAAGATTAAAATGAATTAATTATGCCAGATGTACATGTTTTTAACAATGCAAGACTAAAATGAATGGATTAACAATGCAAGACGACTTAAATGGACCTAAAATGAATTTAACAATGCAAGAGGCCTTAAATAATCTTAAAATGAATCTAACAATTCAAGATGACTTAAATGAACCTAAAATGAATTTAACAATGCAAGAGGCCTTAAATGATCTTAAAATGAATCTAACAATGCAAGACGACTTAAATGAACCTAAAATTAATTTAACAATGCAAGAGGCCTTAAATGATCTTAAAATGAATCTAACAATGCAAGATGACTCTAAAAATGAATTGATTATGCAAGTTAAATAATGCAACGTTTTAAAATGATACTAACTATGGACATGATGATTAATGTAATTTAATAATGAACAATGTGACCTGAATGATGAAACTAATGCAATCTAAATGATGAATGTAATGAGCCTAATGAATAGATGCAATAATGATGGATTTATGGGACTCACTTATATATATTTGTTTTTGTGTGTGTCACAATCAACTGATAAACCAGATAGGTGGTCCATGGAGGATCGCGGCATGGAATGTTAGCAGGATGACGACTCAGGATGTTAGCATGATGGTGGGAAGATGGAGTGCGTCACGAATGTACAAGGATAAAACCAAGTGAATTAATTACAACAATTATGTACAAGGTTGCTACCGAGGTTTGATTGGGTCATGTTACTTGTCTTGATGTACGTGATAGTTGTGTGTGCTGATTGAATAGTTCAAGAGGAAGGATACATCCTACAAGAACCCAGAGATGACAATGATCTAGATTTAAGTGGACGAGACGAAGGATACATCCTCAAGACTCATTTCTAGAAAGATGGGACTTACCAAGTTGATTGATCAAATGTGCACTACAAGTGAACGATAGAACCAACGTAGGATCTTACAAGGAGCAACCCAAGAAATGAGAAATATACAGGACTGATGCTCAGGACCTTTTGGGATAGTACCATGTATGGACAATAATATATAGGATTCTATGTACAAAAGCTCAGGATACAAGACAGGGAGATCACTATGGACTAGTGCGTATGATATGCAAACACCCAGGGAATATAGGGAATGTGGAGATGGTGTTGGGGATGGAAGGAAATGAAATTTTGATAGATAAGGGAATGGCCCATTATGTGTGATGCCTGTTGCTAGGTTTTCATCACCCATACTTGTCCAAGGTGCTTGATTGACAAGTTTTCACCATTGGACAAAAGTTTTTCTCTTTATTTTTCTTTTTGATTTTTTTGATTTTTTATTTTATTGCCCAAGTGCCTGTTTACCAGTTTTTCACTGGGACAACCATTTTTTCAACTTCATTTTCTTCTTTTTAGATATTTTTTCAAGACTGTTTTACATTGTTTTTGTGCTTTTTTCAGGACTTTTTATACTTTTTTGTGGATTTTCTCAAATAGCTGGAATGAACAACCAGCCATTAGGCATAGAAGCGCATGAGATGAATGATGTTGATAAGATCATTCAATGGTTCTCCTTCAGGAGTGGAGAGTTGATATGCCCCAGAATTGAAGCATGCTGTGACAACATATGGGCCTTGCCAGGTGACTTCAAACTTGCCTCTCTTTTCCTAATCAGTACCACTTTCTAATTTTCTTTTAGCGCAAGGTCCCCTACCTGGAACTGTCGTGGGTGGACCTTCTTGTTATAGTTTCACTTGAGTCTATTCTGGTAAACAATCAGGTGATTATAATCTTGCTGGAACTTTTCATATAGGAGATCCAACTATGTGAGCCGTGCTACCCGGTAATCTTCATCATCGATCAGGCCTCTTAGTGATACTCAGAGGGATGGTAGTTCAACCTCAATTGGTAAGACTACTTCAGCACCGTAGAATAGGGAGTAGGGAGTAGTTCCAGTAGGAGAACAGTAGGAAGTGCGATATGCCCATAGGGCAGGATTGATTTGGAGATGCCAGTCATGACCAGTATCATTAACAAATTTCTTGAGGATTTTGAGGATGGTTTTATTAGTTGCCTCAGCTTGGCCATTACCTTGCGGGAAATATGGATTGGAGAAATGGTGATGGATATGGAAGCGAGCACATAGATCACTGACATGTTGATTTTCAAATGGTGTACCATGATCTATGAAGATGGTGGAGGGTATGCCAAAGTGGCAAATGATGTGGTAGAGGATGAATTTGGATATTTGGACACCAGTAGTGAGTGTGAGCAGAATTGCTTTGACCCACTTTGTAAAGTACTCCATATCTATGATTATGTACTTGTGGCCTTCAGAAGAGAGGGGAGTAATCTTACCAATGAGGTCAAAACCCCAACAAGAGAAGGGCCAAGGAGGCACAATAGGTCTGAGGTCCTGAGCAGGAGCATGGATTAGATTAGCATGTTGTTGACAAGGTAAGCACTTTTTGACGAACTCACAAGCATCATGTTCCATTGTAGGCCAATAGTACCTTGTATGTAGAAGTTGCTTGGCTAGGACCATGCCACTCGTGTGGGCACCACAGATTCCAGCATGTACCTCTTGTAAAGCTTGGGTGGTTTCATTTTCATCTAGACATCTAGAAAGCACATTGTGATAACCTCGACGATAAAGGGTAATGGCTATGAGGGTGTAACGGGATACTCTGTAGATAAATTTTTGGCATTGGTTTGTAGTGAGATGAGGAGATATGATACCATTTTTTAGGTAAGCTTAGATATCATGGTACCACAGGGACTGAGGACCAACCAAGACACATACACGATTTGATTCATCATTCTCATAAGCGGGAGCATGTAGTTTCTCAACTAAGAATTCATATTGCATAGACTCATGAGGAATCTTGAGAAGGGAGCCAATTATGGCCATTACATTAGCAGCTTTGTTTTGTAATTGTGGTACTTGTGTTATCTACAAGTGGAGGAAGTGTTCTTTCAGCTTGTCAACCATCTACTTATATGGCGTCAATTTGTCATCTTTGGTTTGATACTCATCTAGGACTTGTTTGATGATGAGTTGGGAGTCGCCAAAGACCTAGATGTTTGTGATGTTCCATTCTATGGCCATGCGGAGTCCTAAAATTAGTGCCTCATATTTTACAATGTTGTTTGTGCAGGGAAATCCCAATTTGAATGACATGGGAATGTAGTCACCTTGAGGTGTGACAAAAAGTATTCCTGCCCCTGAGCCATGAGCTGTGTAGGACCCATCAAAGAAGAGTTGCCATGTTGGTTGTTCTTCTATCATGTACAAATTCTCATCGGGAAATTTTGTGACCAAAGGATATGCATCTACCAATGGTGCTTTGGCTAGCTGATTGGCAATGACTTGCCCTTTAATGGATTTTCTGTTGACATACTGAATATAAAACTCACTTAGCAACATAACCCATTTTTCCATTTGACCTGTAACTGTAGTCCTGGAGAGTAGGTACTTGAGAGGATCCACCTTTGAAATGAGCTTGGTTGTGTGACTAAGCATGTAGTGGTGAATTTTTTGAGTGGCAAAGACCACTGCCAGACATGATTTTTCCATACGAGAGTAATTGAGCTCATAACCCACTAAGGTTCGACTAATATAATAAATAGCTCTTTCTTTACCTTCATCATTCAATTGAGTGAGGAGCACCCCCAGTGTTGTGGTAGTAGCATAAATGTATAGGATGAGTGGTCGACTAGGTACAGGAGGTACCAAGATGGGTGGATTAGCCAAATATTATTTGATTTTATCAAAACTCTTCTGACATTGAGGATCCCACTTGAATGTGTTGTCTTTGCGCAAGAGATGAGTGAATGGTTGGCACTTGTTTGCTAGTTGAGAGATGAAACGGTGCATCGATTATAGCTTTCCTTGGAGGTTGTGTAGCTGTCGGAGTGTTTTTGGTGGAGGCATCTCTATGATAGCTTGTACTTTCTTTGGATAAATTTCAATGCCTCGTCTGGATACAATAAACCCTAGGAGTTTTACTGATGTGACTCTAAAGACACATTTCTTAGGGTTGAGCATTAAGCAGTAGTGTCCAATTCTTTCAAAGACGCATTCTAGAACATTAAGGCGATCTTCCCTTTTTACTGATTTTGCCAAGATATCGTCCACATAGTCTTCAAGGATCTTGTGAATCATGTCATAAAAAATGACAGTCATGGCTCTTTGATAGGTTGCCCCAGCATTCTTTAAGCCAAAAGGCATCATGTTATAGCAGAAGGTGCCCCAAAGGGTTGTGAATGTTGTCTTATGTTGATCTTCTTCTATGATGCAGATCTAATTATATCCAGAAAAGCCATCCATGAGTGACAACATCTCATGTCCTGCTGTGAGATCCACAATCATGTCTATGTTTGGCAAAGGGAAATCATCCTTGGGACATGCCTTATTGAGATCTCTAAAATCTGTACATATTCTGATTGATTTATAAGGCTTAGAGACGGGCACCATATTAGAGATCCAGTCAGAATAGTCAATGGGGCGGATGATCTTGGCTTGGAGTAATTTTTCCAGCTCCGCTTTGACAAGTAAAGCCACTTTAGGGTGCATCTTTCTGAGATTTTCCTTGACAAGTTTGATGTTTGGGTCCACTGCTAGATGATGAACCACCAAGTTGGGATCTAACCTTGGCATGTGGGAGTAAGACCATGCAAACTTGTTAATGGATTCCTTTAATAAAGTGATAAGATCACTTTCTTCTGCTTTAGACAGAGATGCTGCTATGTATGTGATGGTGGGATTTTCCTTGGTACCCAGGTTAACAGGTTTTGCTTCTTCAATGAGAATTGATGACTATTCGGCCCTGTAATCTCAAATAAGAGGAAGAGGAGAATCTTCATCCTCTGGCACCTCAAATAGGTTTTCATCAGGGGATACGCCCTTTGTTTTTACTTTTTTATGATCAGATAGCGCCCCAGAGGGGTTTTCTCTAGGGGATCAATTTTTCTGTTTTTTATTTTTCTTTTCTGTGTCATTTTTGCGGCTAAAGTTCTCCTCTTCCCCAAAGTATGCCTTTGGGTCCAGTTTGTAGACATATGCTGAGTCTTTCTCCTAGTCACTGCTTTTCTCAATTGCTCTCATAAATCTTAGGAGCGTGTCCTCACTTTGGAACTCATCAATGTATACGACACTTGGTTGGTCCCAGTCTATGAGTTCAGGATGGCAGAGGGGAAGGTCAATGAAGAGGATGGAAATTTGTTGTAGGATAGCATTGCCCAAGAAGTTTTCATCATCGAAAACATTGTCATAAGTTCTCACAACTTTCTCTTCCGTGATAGCTTCGATGTCAGCGATTTCGCCCAGGGATCAACAAGAGGAATAGTTGATGAAATCATTGGTACCCCCATTCATGTCAGAGCCCATACCAAGGCCTAGGTTCTTTTCTAGTTGGGTGGGTACAATAGGATCTTTCACTCCTTTCTCATCATAACCAAGGCCACCTCCTTGGTAGTTCCATTTTTTTGTCACCAGTTTGTGCATTGTGGGGTACTTATCTTTGAAGAAATTGAGGCGAATTATGTCCTTGGGTGGTGGATCTTTATATAGTCATTGGCTGATATTTGGTGCCATTTCTTGGCCAGTCAAAGTACCATTTGATATAAAAGTGGTAGGACCAAATTGTAGTTCCTTGGTTGTCCCTGATTCTATTTTGCTTAGATTAGGCTAGCAGCCTTGAGTGTGAGGATCAATTGGCAGTGCTCCAACTGTGAAGGCATCAGATAAAGTGTACTCACCACAACCTTTGTTGTTGATCTTGACTGTGGACAAGGTGAAGGAGAGGATTGTTTCTGGGTTTGAATGGGTTCGAGATGAGATAGAAACAGAGGTGCCAATATCAATCCTGGGACAGTGATTTGAATGTGGAAAGGATGTCTGCAATGCATTGCAATATGCGAAGGGCTTGGGGTCTGCGTGGATGGTGATCTCAGTGCCTTTATATGGGAATTTGATACACTGATGGTAGGTGGATGGGATGAATTACATACAATGAATCCATGGGTGTCTAAGCAGAATGTTGTAGGGGAGGTGAAGATCAACAACATGACATAATGTATCCTGGATAACCAGGCCCACTTGAATGGGCAATGATATCGTGCCTTCAGAAGTATGCTCTAGATTGTCATATTCTTTTATTGTGATGACATCATTTGTTATATCAGCTTTAGTGCAACCCAACTGTTTTATGAATTTTAGAGTACACAAATTTAGGGCCAACCCATTATCTATCATGACCCGTTTGATGGCAAAATCTTTAACCATGAAAGTGATACAGAGTGGGAGATTATGATCGGTTTCTTGAGAGGGTACATCTATTGGTCTAAAGGAGACCTCACAAGATGTAGATAGGTGTCCGACAAGGTTTTGGAATTCAGTGAGGTTGATGTCGCTGGGAACACGGGATTCTTGCAAGGCTTTGTTGAGGATCTCTTAATAAGTGGGTGATGTACAGAGAAGATCCATGATGTAAATTTGGGTTGGAGTATTCCCTAGGTGTTCCAAAATGTTATATTGGGTCCCAGCAGATGGAGGGGGACTTTCACCTATGAATGTTATCCTACCTCTACGAGTGCTGATGGCGCATTGGTTATCGGCACCCTTGACATGGATGACATTGACAGAGGACTGGACTTGGGATATGCAGCTAATGAGATTATCGTAGTTGATATATGCATTGCTATAATCTTTTCTGTCAGCGTTTTATGCTTTTTTACCCTTTCCCTGATCAGAGGACTGAGTAGGATTGCCTAGGCCTATACCAGAAGTGTGTTTAGGGAATGCATTTTGGTAAATTTTAAGACCTGTGTTTGGCGATGATTAGGCAGGAGAGTCCACTTCAATCTCCTTGCGGTCAATGAGATCTTGAATATAGTGTTTTAGCTTCATGCATTTGAGAGTGGTGTGTCCCTTAACACGATGGTATTCATTGTACTTGTCTTTATACCAAGCTGGCTTAGGAGTTGAGTCATCAATGACTGTGTTTTAGGATACACGAATTGGTTAGCTTGGACCAGTTTGTGGAAAGTGATGTCTATAGGTTCACCCAAAGGGGTAAACATGCATTGTGGCATATTTGAAGTGCAAGGTCTTTATTTTCCATGCGGGACTGATATAGCATTTGTTTGATTCATAGAACCTTGGTAATTGTGTTGATATGATGTCCCTGGAGGAGGATAGATAGGCGCCCTTGAGGGTGCATGTTTTGCTGATATGTTGGCTAGGAATATATGGGATTGGGCTATTAATACATGGGAGGAGGTTGAGGGTACATTGGTGGTGCTTGCTGATAAGTCTGGGTAGGTACATTGGGACTAGCTACCATAACTTGAATGTGTTTGGTGTCAGTGGCTCCATCTGTTATCGCTTTTTTGTTCTTGTTCCAGTATCATGATCGATCATTGTTATGTTTGTTAGGCTAGGATTCTTTGTAATGCTTAATGGTACCTTCTTCTATGAGACCTCATTCAAGGTCCATACCTTTGATTCTAATATCGTGATAAGTTTGTATACAATTCATGCGCATGTGGTAGGCAAGCTTAGGATGAAGGTTGTTAATGAAGATTTTGATAAGATGTTGCTCTGGGGGTTGGTAAGACAACCTTGTGGTAAGCCCTTACCAGTGCTGAAGATAATCGACCAGGCTTTCTCCTCCCTTTTGTTTGGAATTGCATAGGTCAAGGAGTGAGAGTTCATTTTCAACATTATTTGCATATTGGGCCACAAACTTTTCAGATAATTCCACGAAAGTAGATATTGTGCCGTAAGAGATTTTGTAGAACCATTCAAGAGTGGTGCCTCCCAAGATTTTGGGAAATAGTCTCATGAGAAATTTATCACTATAGGCCACTTTTTGACAGGCCATGTAGAATTCTTTTACGTGATTCACATGGTCACCCTTCCCCCAATATTTATCAAATTTTGGGGTCTCAAAGTGTTTGGGGAAGGGTATAGCAGTGATGGACCAGTTAAACAGATACGGACACACTTCCTTGAGCTCGAATGTTTTAGCTTATGTTCTAGATTTTATCTCCTTGAGATCATTCTTCATTTCCTCCCATTCAGGATTGATTGGCGGGGGAGGATTGTTGATCGCGATTGCAGGATTTCCTTGTGCCTGATATGGATCGAATGGCGCATATGGAGGATTTTGTGGGGGATATTGTGGTGTTTGGTAGGGTGGTTTCTGGTCAACATATACGGGTTACTATGGTGGAAGCTGGGGTTGAGTAGAATATTACAGTGGAGGAGGTGTCGGCGCTTGATAAGATTGCTGCAAATGTTGGAAATATGCTTGTATTTGTTGCAGCATTGGATAAGTGGGATGAATCTATTGTGCATTTGCATAAGTGTTTTGCGATAGAATGCCCCCAGTGAGGACTTGTTGTGGAGGGGGAATTGTTTGTGATGCAGCGGAAGATGGCATGGCTATGTAATTGGTGGAATGAGTTTGTTGTTGCTACACGGGTTGTGTAAAAGGATAAGCAAACTATTGTAGTGGTTGTGCCATGAAGGGATTTGCCCCCTGCATTTGTAGTTGTAGCTGCTGTGTAGTTTGGATAGTGGGGTGTGCAGCTGTGAAGGGGTTGATTGGGTGTTGTTACACTTGGGATGCGAATGGGTTGGTGATTTTCTGCTGCAATTATTGTTGCTAGGATGGTTGCTGGATAGATTGTTGCTGCTGAATAAGTTGTTGCTATTGGACAGGTTATTGTTGCTGCCGTTGGATAGGTTGCTGTTGTTATTGTTGTTGGATAGGTTGGATAGGAATTTGGGGTATGATGAAGGGATTCATGGATAGTTGTAGTATAGGGGGATTTGGGGTGAACAACGTTTGAGGTGGAACTGCTAGCATTCATTGTGATTGTGTTGCTGGTGGAGTGGGAAAAGTGGAACCTTGCAGAAATAAGGGTTGGTTATAGGCATTGGCAGGTGGCATGCCTGTGGTGAAGAAAGAAAAAATAGGCATGGAGACTTGGGTGCTTTGATGCTATGAACTTGTTGTAGCACTTTGAATAGGTTGAGTAGGAATGGGTGGAATGGTGGTTTGTTGAGTGCTAACTAGTGGTGGTGGAAAGTTTGCAATGAATGTTGGGATTGCTTGCAAAAGAGGAGCGACTGTGGCATGTGGAGGTGCTTGCATAGTGATAGGGGTATTGTTTGTGGTGCTAATGTGGCATCAAGAGATGGGGTTCCTGAGCTAGGTGAGGGTGTTGTGTGTATGATGGAAGGTGGAATGGAGGGATGAATGACTTGCGCAAGAAGAGTTCCCACTTGTAGGGCTCGTTGAAGTGGATCAAAAACTTCATTTCTAGTGGGATAAGGATGTTCCCCTGGAGGTGCCATAGGTCGTGTGACAAGTGTGGGTATAATCCAAGGTGGAAGTTGAAGTCCTTATTGTTGGATGTCCAAGAGTGCCTGATTGATGTTGCATCCACTCATGGCGTTTACCATGTGGACAAGCAATGGATGATTGATAAATGTTTCCATGACACTTAGAGTGGGAGTTTCATTAGTGTCTACCCAGATATGTTTCATTTGATCATTGGGCTGACGTGCATAAGTGACCATGGTGTTGGTATTGTCAGTCGTAGGATTAGATGAGCTAGCAACAAGATTAGGATCCATGTTCTTCCTCTTCATAGTGGCTCATGTGATAGGTGGCATGAAATGATTATCCTAAAGGAATATGAAATGCAAGATGTATGCAAGGATGCACCTAGGAAACTAAGGATGATGATACTAGGATTATGATGTGCTTAAGATGATGGATGTGCTCCTATGGATAAAGGATGACTTGATGTATGCAAGGATTAAGGGTTGCTTTCCCTAGTGTAGGATCAAGTGGATGTGATTATCTACCTAAGATAGAATTGTGGTCTTCGGCGGACGAGATTCTTTGTTAATGCAAACCAACCTTTTGATCAAGGTGATGAGGTTGCAAAAGACAAAGTGGATTATCCTAAAACAATGCTTAGTTTAAGGACATTCAAGGATGGGGTTTGATTAAGATGTAGGTTTTAGCAACTCAAAAGGG
>MU225284.1:224077-251366 GCA_018584345.1 Thuja plicata | reverse complement strand
GAGGAGAAGGCTCCCTTTTATATGAAACTAGGGCACAATCTTCTAAGGAGGCCAACATAGGATAATTAAATTCCCATTAAAGCCTTTACCCCTAGGAGAGGACCTATATTAAATATAATTTAGGAATTGACACTTCGGAACCCGAAATAGCTGACCCTAAAGTAGGAAATAAATTTTGCAAAGACCGACATCCGAAAACTGTAAGACCCCAAAGTTTGAACCCTGGGTCAAGGTCAAGGTTGACCTTGACCTAGGTCAGGGTTAAGGTTGACCTTGACCTAGGTCAGGGTCGAGGTCAACATAGACCAAAAAGGTCAACCCTGACCTTGAAGTCCAGAATCTTAGGTCTGAAGTCCAGAACGTAGAAATCAGGCTGGAAAGAAGTGGAAAGAGGGGCAGAACAAGGGGAAAGCCAGGTCTAACTCAAGAACCCATTCAAGGTGCTTGATATGACCCCAAACCACTTACTCAGAAGGATAAACAAGTCTACACTGGAAGTGTTTCCATTTTTTGACTATACAATAGATTACTTAAAATCCTCCCAGCTATTATTGCCCCCCAACAAATGGGTTTTGTCCCTGGTAGACAAATCTTGAATTCTGTCATGGCAGTGCATGAGGTGATTCACTCTTTGGAGGAAGGAAAAAGGGAAGGATTCCTTCTTAAATTGGATCTTTCCAAGGTGTTTTACAGGGTTGATTGGTTTTTATTGAATAACATTTTTGGGGCTTTTGGCTTCAATGATAAGGTGAGAAAGATTATTTCACAGTTGATATCAACCCCTTCATTCGCGGTTATAGTGAATGTTTCTAATTCAAATTTCTTCAAATCTTCTAGGGGTCTTAGGAAAGGAGACCCCCTCTCTCCGATCATCTTCATCATTTTATCCAAGCGCCTGGGAAGGCTTATCCAAGACAATAGGAGAAGGGGAAACATCATTGGGCTAAAACCTTCTTCTGGTCTTCTCACTTTTTCCCATCAGTAATTTGTGGATGACACCATTTTAGGTGGTGAATCATCTTTGAAAGAAGCTATAAATGTTAAAAAAATCCTAAATTCTTACTCCAATGCTACGGGACAGCTTATTAACTGGAACAAGAGCTCAATGTTCTTCATCAACACCCCCATGGATAGACAGAGGAAAATGGCTGGCATTTTGGCATGTGGTTTTGGGTCCTTTCCAACATCCTATTTAGGTCTTCCGCTAGGATCCAAACCACCAGAGTCCTTCTAGGGAGGCATTATTGATAGATTCAATACGAAATTGGTGGGCTGGAAGGGTACCACCCTTAGTTAAGCAAGAAAAGTGCTCTTGATACAATCTACTCTTCAAAACCTCCCTACTTATGCCTTAAGCCTTTTTTCTATACCAACTAAGGTGGCGGACTCTCTGGAAGCCATTCAAAGAAATGTTTTGTGGGCCGACAAAGAAGGAAAGAAGAAGTACCCACTGGTGGCTTGGGAAACTATATGTAAGCCTAAAAAACAAGGAGGGCTAGGAATCAAAATTTGAAGCAGTTCAACAAAGCTTTACAAGCAAAATAGATTTGGAGAATTTTCAATTCAACAGGGGAATGGAGGGATATTATGAAGGATAAATATGGTGCAAACATGACCTTCAAATGGTTCATTGGCAGAGATATGGACCTGAAGGGATCCTACATTTGGAATGGCATTCTGAGGACTAAGGGTATAGCTACCGAAAAAGCAAGATGGAAATTAGGCAATGGCAGGGATGTCAACTTTTGGCATGATGATTGGCTTAGACAGGGACTTTTATGGAACATGGAGCCTTATAATAGATGGGTGGATTCTTGCATTGAAAGATATGGTAGTAGAGTAAACGACTACAGAATCAACAATGATTGGGTAGACCTAACTGAGGTGTCCCAGGACTTAAAGCCTCTTATGGTCAAAATTGGTCACACTCCCCTCTCTCTCAATGAAGATGTTATTGTTTGGGGGGAAAATACATATGGTATCTACACAGTGGATTTGAGATATGAAACCATGCAACACATTGATACTCCCCCCATTTGGGCTAAGGCTTGGTACCCTGGTCTTATCCCTAAGATCAATATCTTTTTCTCGACTATGCTCCAAAATCATATTTTGATTGTGGATAACCTTATAAAGAGAGGGAAGCACATTCCTAATAGATGCATCTTATGCAAAAATCAAAGTGAGAGTGTGGACCACTTGTTTATCCACTGTGACTTCACCAGACAAATATGGTATCATTTCCTATCTTTTTTTGAGATATCTCGGTGTTTCCCCATTATGACTCTCGGGCTCTTTGATTAATGGAAACAGGGGTTGAGAGGGCATTGTTTATGGCCTTGGGTGATGCCACACATATGCTGGGGAGTGTGGAAGGAGCAAAATAACAAGATCTTTTAGGAAAATTTACCACTACTAAGTATGTTTCCCACAAAATAACTAATGCCCTGATGGTAAACTACACTCACAGCAAAGGTCTCAGTCCACTTCACAACAAAGGGCTTAATGATACCAATAAGAGAATGGATTGCAGATGGACCTTACCACTGGAAGGGTGGTTCAAAGCTAACTTTGACGGGGCTGCAAAAGGCAACCCTGGGAAGGCTAGTGTCAAAGGAATAATAAGGAGCTCTCATGGTAAAGGCATTGCATCTATTTTAGCTCCCCTGGGGTCACAAATGAACCATTATTCAGAGGCAAGTGCGGCACATCACACCTTAAGGCTGGCTCAGGATATGGGGATCAAGAAATTGTGCTTAGAATGGGAGTCAAAGAACATTATAAATTGCTTAAATGAAAAAACCAATCCCACGTGGACAATTGAGAACATAATAGGGGAGTGTAGAAAAATCCTCAAAACCTTTGAACAGGTCCATGTGGCACATGAATGTGAAGAAGCCAATCAGGTGGTTGACATGTTGGCAAATATGGGACTCAAGAGTGAGGGAGCAAAAAGGTGGAATGACAGGAATAATTTTTCGTCGAAAATCTTAGCCCTGATAGAAAGTGATCAGGTTTCGGGAATACTCAGAAATATTAAATGATAATAATGAATAGTAATGACATATGGGGGAAGTATCACCGAATGATGTGCAAGTATGGGAGAGGCAGAGGGATTTACTTTTTCTGGTCTCATCGGCACACTTGGAGACATAGAATTGATTATTACATTCATGAGGCCAAAAGAAGATTCATGAAACATAAACTCAATCTCATTTGGAAACAAAGGGTTCTTAGTGGGAAAAATACCAGAAACAGAGGAGGTAAAGAAGTTGCATAAATGGTGGGTGAAAGACATAGGAGGGAACTGGAGAAGGAAACTAAAAAATGCCGATGACATTCCAAGGTTTGGAAGATTTTGAAAAAGGGTGAGGTGACTACCTTCATTGAGCATCTTCATGGGTGGAAGCCCTCTGTTACCAAGATGATAGTGAAAATTTGGAATAAAGGGCAAGTGAAAATTAATGGGGTAGATTTCATGGTGATGGAGGAAATAGTCTCAGTTGTGACTGGTATCCCCATTATTGGGAAAAAATTTACAGAGATAGGAAGATTTCTGGGCAAGATTTGACAAAATTTGTTAAAGATGTTGAGGAAAAGAATGCTCTAGTGAAGAAAGGCACTTTCTACCAGCCGAGCTTAATCAAGCTACTTTGGAGGTTTGTGTTGCGGGTTATTATCAAGTACATCTCTCTGGATAAAAGATTCGACCGCATGAGCACTCACCACTTTGTTCTTCTCAACCATTTCAAGTATGGGGCTAAGATATCTATCCCTTTCTTCCTATATTCATATATCAACAAAAATATAAATGATTATAAGGAGAAAACCATCAGTAACTTGGCTTTCCATGAGGGTTTTCTATTGTTAATATACAAATATTTTAAAGCTCAAGCTATGGGGAAGGAAATTAAGAGTGTGGAGGAGGGAAATGATGAGTCAGAGGATTCGGGTGAGGATTATGTTCCCTCTGATACTGAGGACAACCGAGATGTGCACTTGGATACTAAGGAGGAAGAGTTTCAACAGACAAAGAAGGGGAAGAAAATAGTTAAAATGGAGAAAATTGATTCTCCTACTTTAAAACAACATATTGAGATTTCCTCTGACATGGAGTACAATGAAAATGCTGATGGGATGGAAATGGAGAATGAGAGTTTTGGAGAAGCAAGAAATACAAAACAAGGTGGGAAGCTGGGGAAGACAGAAGGCAAGAGTAAGATAACGATCAAATTGTTGATTCAGAAAGAGGGTTGCAAGGTTTAAAAGAGGGAAACAGATTGAGGAGGAGACCTAGGAAGAGAGGCAGGATAGCCAGGATAATATGCAAGAGGAGAGAGATGAAAAAGAGGAGAATCAGGGGAGGGAGAATGAGGAGGATGATCAAAATCAGGGGTTTGAGGAATATGGGGTAGACCATTACACTAGCAAAATCACTGGTAAAAACAAGAAAGTTGTTTGGAGTAATTTTGACATGGTGTCTGCTAAAATGGGGATAAAGAGAGAGATGATTAAGACTTTGGTTAATGAGAACAAGGAGGGTAGAATCCAGAGGGAAGAGTTAATTGATCCAGCTTTAGTGATTCTTAGCGACAATGCTAGGGAGGATCCTCAAATGGACGTGTTGAACAATGCTAAAAATAGTGTCATTGATAGCTACAGAACCACTAAATGGACCTTCTTTGAAATCTACAAGCTGAAAAAAAGAATGGACAGGATAGAGAAAGAAAACATTAAAAACAATAACAAGAACATTGAGGAGGACAGGGAGCTGGATAGCAGAGTGAACGAGCTGAAGAAAAGGGTCGGAAGTATTAAGGATTCTCTGGTTAAAATAGCTGAACAAAGCTACAATATCCTAAAAGCTTCAAATGATAACATTAAGGTGCTTATTGACAAGATTAAAGAGCAAAAGGGGAACAAGGAGGACCAGTCACCAAGTTGTGGTAGGGATAAGTCACTTGAAGAGGGAACTAAGAAGAGGACAAGAGCTGCCACAAAGAAGATGGAGAACCAGGAAGTAGATAAAGATATGACCGACCTGAAAGAGGCTGCGGGTAGAATGACCGAGCTGGAGTTTTGTGCTGCTGAGATTCTCAGAGAAATTGCCTGATTTGTGTCCCTGGTTTTTTAACCTGGACTTTTTGGTTTTGCCCATGGCTTTATGTATTCTCTAGGACTATTTTGCTTGGATGTTGGATTGCCTATTCCTTTTAGGTTGATACTTATCGTTTATATGCTCTCGGTTATTTTATAGCTCTGTAGGGTTTCAGGAACCCATCAAAACCTATTTTCCTTGATCAAAAACATTTAATTTGTAATAGCACAAAGATTGATTAAAATAATCTAATAAATTATTTAATTATATTAAAAACTTAAAAATATAAAATAAAATATCACGATAAATAAATTATTAATTTTTTAAAAGAAATAGGTTAATTGGTACTTAAATTTAAAAAAACTTGATAATTAATGATGATTATAAAGATATTTTAAAAAGTTATTTAGATGTCGTGACTTTTTATGATTTTAGTAATTTCTTTAGATGTTGTAATAGTAGATTAGAAAGTTTTTTGAATTATTAACATTTTAAAAAGAACATAATAAAATCTTTAAAAACCACTACAATCTCTTCACACCTTACATACTATTTAATATGCATAATATAAGAAAAAAATATAATTATTTATTTTCAATATGAAGAAGAATAACTATAGTAATGCTTTCCATACACATATTTTATAATAGGATTTAGCCTCAATGAGTTGTTATTAGGGACATTTTCATTATTACTTTGATATTACTTTTGAAGGTTTTACTTGCTATTAAGTTATTTGTAATACAAAAAAATAATATAAAGAAAACTTATCAAATTAATACAAATAAAAATATATTCTTAACAAAGACTTACTCTACCGTGATAGAAAATTATAGTTAGAATTTAAATGTGAAAATAATAAAAAGTAGATTTTTATACAAAAATATAATTTTTTTATATGAGTTAAAATATTAATAAAATACTTTATATTAAATTAATTCTAATATCTTTTATTAGTATTTATCATTTTATAGAAATACTTAGAGGTCATTCACAAAATAAATTTAATAAAATAAAACCAAATCAAATGTCCTCAACCATTGTCTGAGACTTGAGTAGAAGATTTAGAGCACAAGCATTTGTCAAGATAGAGAAGGTTTGATGCATTGTACATATTGTAGCTATAAATTCTTTGATAGACATGCATGCAAAATGTGCAGACATCAAACATGGTGCATGAATAATATGATATAATTGGTTTTTATTTCATGAAATACAATGATTTAGTGGTAGAACATTTATAGTTTATAGAAAGAATTTTAAAAAAACCTCAACTTGAATTAGAGGCATTCAAGAAAATGCAATATGTATTAACTTGAAAACAAATAGGAGGCATGCAATTAATCATGCAACCATGGTTTATGGACTAGGAGTGGACAATTCTAAGATAATGTGTTCCCTCTAATCGAACCTCACAAACAAGGGTTAATTTCATTCCTCAAAGTTTGCAGATTGTAGAGAGAGTAAGGCTAGTTGAATACCTATCTATGTTTACTGTTTGATAAAGAAATGCAAGTCATCTACTACAATCTTCTCTACTATTCATCTAATATTACAAAAAATTAGAATGAATGGTCTTCAAAATTGTGGAAAGTCATCAATAAATGTTTGAACATTTAATCAAAAAGTTTACCAAAACAACAACACGCTATTTAATGTACTGAAAGTTTGCTAATGTGTGTTTGATCCACTTCTGAAAGTGATATTCAATACTCAAACTCTTGTTTATCCCTCCCACATTTCAATAGAAACTGATATTTGCAAAAAATGGAAAGATTTATGTTTTAAAAAAGAAAAAGAAAATGTGTAAAATGCATAATCAATAGGATATAAGATTTAAAAGTACAAAGACCTTGTTGGTGGAGTGTATATCAATCTCAAATTGTTGTTTTAAAAGTAACAAACATGATTATAGTATGTTTATGTGAATCTCAAATTATTATTTTAAAAGGAAAAAACATAATTAGCAATTTTTTTCCATTTTATTCATTTCTTATTCAATAATATAAATAAATGATTCTAATACCTTTTATTAGTATTTATCTTCTTTTTTAATATTTTTTTTAAACATTAAAAAGATAGATTAATAAAAGAAAATAGTAAAATATAGATTTACATTCTTTTTCTTAGTAATAATATTTTAAAATATATAATTTTATTTTTTAAAACAATACAAAATCATTACAACCTTATCTTGTGCATTAAAAAGAGTTGTTTGATAGGTAATTTATTAGTATTTATCTTCTTTTTAAATATTTTTTTCTTTTTTCTTTTCAAAACATTTAAAAAGATAGAATATCCAAAAGATATTCTTATGAAAAGAAGAAATAATAAGTATAGATTTTTCCTTTTATGCACATTCTTTTACTTAGTAATGGGAGGCTTGCCTTATCAAGGACATCTGTTGGTTTTGGGACAAGTCAAGGGGGGTAGTTTGGCTAGTTAAGTAAGCATATATATCTTAGTACCAAGGAGAATTGGGACCAACAATTTTGCACACAACCTCAGACTTGGGGACTTCATAGGTAGGGATCGTGAGCTATTCAACCATGAACTCACAATGTGTCACATCTGGAGGCATGTCCAACAAAGATCATACATTAGCCATGGCATTGTCTTCTTTGTTCTTGATTCTTAGGATTTTCTCAAAAGACATCATTTCAAAATGTTGCTTGATGTCTTCCAGCATGGCCTTTAGGGAATTAGTTTTCATCCTTAGTGTCATAACTTTCATTGAATTGATTGAAAATTAGTTGAGAATCTTTGTACACCTCTAGTTGTTGGATTTTCTAGTGGACAACTATTTTGAGACCAATGATCAGTTCTTCATACTCAGCTATATTGTTGGTGCAATCAAAACTTAGCATGTATGACCTAGGAATGGAGTATCCTTAAGGAGTGATAAATATTATGTCGACACCCAATCCCTTTTGTGTGTGAGAGCCACCAAAGTATCATTTTCATTCCTCAAGGGAAAATATGCTTTCATTTGGAAACTCTATCAATATTGGATGACTAGAAGGTAAGGGTGCATATGGTAGTTGGTCGACGATAGCTTGACCTTTTATTTCCTTTCTATCCATATAATCAATGTCAAAATTGCTGAGAATCATGACCCATTTGGTGAGCCACTCTGTTAATGTGGCTTTTCTCAATAGATATTTCAATGGATTGATTCTAGCTATTAGGATTTTCTTGTGACTTAACATGTAGTGTCTGGGTTTTTGGGAAGCAAAAAATACAACCAAATATGCTATTTTTATTGTAGTAATGTTTACTTCATAAGCCACAAGTGTTCAACTAATATAGTAAATGAATCTTTCCTTTCCTTCTGAGTCATTCTATGCTAATAATTCTGATGGAAGTGCTCCAAGGTTTGCTTTGCACTTTCTCAACTTAGGACTCTGCTTGTCCTAGTCTACTTAGGATTCCTATTCCTCTCCTAGAACCCTAATATTCTCAAGTATCCAAGCCTAAGACTATTCTAACTACATTCTAAGAGTTAGTTCTCTTATGCTTAACCTTGAAGGATTTCCACCATTGATATTTTCTCTTTGTCACTATGCTCTCTTGGATGATTCAAAGCTCAAAATTCTCAATACTTGCTCACCAGTGCTACAAGGGATATGTCCATCACTAAGACATCCATTTGGCATCCTACCCATCCCATTTTAATGGGTCTTCAAACTCAAAACAATCGAGTTCCAAATCCACATTGCTTTTTGTCCTAATAGGCCTAGTAGCCCAATTAGCCCTATCCAGAGGATTTTTATGGATTCTTTCTCAAAAATCACAAACAACTCTAAAAAAAAACTTAGGATGAAGACACCCTTTTCCAAGACCTTATATATTTTCAAGGTTTTATCTCCCTAAGTCCTTCGTACACTAATGTCCTGAAATATAGGTCAAATAGGGCTATTTTCATGCATTGGTTACAACCATCTAATTTCTATGTAGAAATATATCCAAATTGATTGGTAAGGACCTCAAATCATAGAAAGGGTTCTATTAGAACCTAATGCTTCCAAACCTACACTTTTTTTCTTCTCCCAAACATACCCTTGCAATGGCACTCAATTCTTTCTCTGTTACACACCTAGCCGGACATGCATTGCTCGCCTAGGGCATAAACTTTAAAATAGATAATAAAATCCTTAGACCTCCTACTTGCATATTTATATTATAAATAGGCTCCCATAACATATTCATCCACAACCAGAAGTTTCCCACAGTTGGATTCTATGGGGGAGCCATGAAATTGAAAACTACTCTGTCTACCCGAGCAACTGTGCTAGTTCCTAAACAATTTACAAAAGCAATCTAATCTACTATAAACAACTTGATCAATAAATGAAAAAATATTAACTACTTAAAATAGATCCAACATTATATTTGTCATTTCAATCCATTAGAACACTCATTAACTCAAAACACTTCGACTGTTGTAGAAAACAAAACTAGAGTTCTATTGCTATTCCAAAAAACTTGCTTACAATAATTCTACATTGGGAAATGAGCCATGGAGTATCTTAACATGATTCTCCCATAATTTTAGGCCACCATCATTGATTTCCTTCCTCCTTTTTGAAAGGAATAAATAAGTTCTCTATGTTGCATGCAACATTTGCAATCTTGCAAAATGTTGTCATCACAACATTTAACATCTTTTGCATAAATGCTCATAACTAAATTTTAGGGTTTCAATCCTTCTTCATCCGATGAATACAGATTATTAAAGCCTTTTTAGGCACTTTCCACTTCTCCTCTAATTCTAGGATACATTTAGACTCATTTTCCCTAATCCAAGCCAAAATAAGCATTAAAGCAAAACTAACTAAACTAGATTGGATTAGTACTAATTACTTAGTCCATCTAGTCACACACCTTGCTAGACATTCTAAGGTCAAAAGTAAATCACTAACTTGGCTAGAGTCAGTTACAAGCCAAAATTTATTAGGCATGAGGAGTTTGCCTAGGTGCTCCTGCACTATCCTCCCCAAATGAAAAAGCTTCAATCCACCCTTGGATTGAGTAAGTTGGAGTCAATGCACAACTTTTTGAACTCTGTTTCCTTTATCCAAACTACATCTGCATCTGTTTGTCCATGCCACTTCACTAAGTTTTCTAGGTATTCCTTCTTCCTTGTCTTCTTGTATACTCTAGAATCTAGTATGTGTTCTGCTTTCTTGATTGGTGCAGATGGAAAGTTGAGTTCCTCCACCTCATGTATGACTTCATTCAAACTTTGATCTACATCTAGGATTGGGCCTTTGTATAAAACCAGGTCTGCAACATTAAACATCAAAGATAGACCCATATCCTCTAGAATTTCCACCTTGTAGGCATTTGCTCCATATTTGGCCAGTATAATACATGGGCCAATTATTCTTATTTGAAGATTATGTGGTGTTCCTTTTTGTAATCTAGATTTTTTGAGGTGAACCATCACTAGATCCCCAATTTTGAATTGGACATCTCTTTTCCTCTCATCCTTTTTTTCTCTTAAGCTTCTCTATATTTTCAATGAGTGTCTTCCTCATTGTCTCATGGACTTCTTGCATAGAATGTGCAAAGTAATCTACATAGCCACTTCCCTTGGCTCCATCCTTAAGATCTATGAGCTCATATATACCTCTTGGATGAAGGCCATTAAATATTTCAAAAGGACTCTTACCAATAGTCCTATTCACTGTGTCATTGTAGGCATATTCTACTTTCCCAATGAGTTTGTCCCAAGTTTGACCATACTCCTTAGACAAACACCTTACGATATTTCCAAGGCTCCTATTCACTACCTCTATTTGTCCATCATACTGAGGATGGTATGCAAATCCAAAAGACAAGTTGGTTCCTAACTTTTGCCAGAGAGTCTTCCAAAAATGACTCATTAACTTTGTGTCTTTCTCAGACACTATGTTCAGTGGAAAACCATGTATTTTGACTACCTCCTTGAAAAATAGGGAAGCTATTTGACTTGGATCATTTGTGGTCTTGCAGGATACAAAGTGTGCCATCTTACTAAATCTATCTACAATAACATAAATGATATCCATTCCCTATTTTGTCTTGTGCAATCCCACTACAAAATCCATGCTTAGACATTCCCATGGTCTGGTTGGAATGGGTAAAGGCTGGTATAGGCCTGCATTAGTAGATGTACCATTGTGTTTCTCTTGGATTAGATTCTCCCAAATAGACCCCCTAGGGACATAAAATTGACTCCCTTTAAACAATATACCACTCTGTAAAGTATACTCGGAGAATTGACTATGAAAGTGATTCTTATATTCTTGGCATAACTTGTCAATGTCTGCAAAGTCCTCACATTCTCCATATAGGTCCTTGAAGTTGTCTATTCCCATGCTCTATAGTTGTATCTCTTGAATGGTCAGGGATCTTCTACTTACGCAATCTGCTACCTTATTCTGCAACCCCTTCTTTTGTTTAATGTTGAAGGTGTAGGCTTGTAGGTAATCAACCCACTTCATATGCTTGTGACTGAGTTTATCTTGAGAGTTCAAGAAACTTAATGCTTGATTGTCTGAATAGACTATGAAATCTTTTGGAAGAAAATAATGCCTCCACTTTCTCAATTCCTAGACCAGAGCATGCATCTCTAGGTCAATATAAGAAGAGTATTTCTTTTTAGCTTCACTTAGTTTCTTAGAGTGAAAGGCCACTGGTCTTCACTCTTGACTCAAGACTGCACCAATGGCTACATTGTTGGCATCACATTCTACTATGAATAGCTTTTCAAAGCTTGGAAAAATCAAGATTGGTTGGGTAGAAATCTTTTTCTTTAACAACTCAAACCCATTGTTAGCTTGTTCATTCCATACAAATTTAGTTTTCATCCCACCCTTGATAGTATCAAGCGTAGGAGCACAAATTGCACTGAATTGTTTGATAAAATTTCTATAGTATTGTGCTAAGCCATGAAAACTTCTTACCTCAGTGCTTGTTCTTGGAGTAGACCAGTTGATGATGGCTTCCACTTTGCTAGGATCCATCTTTAGGTTGCCTTGAGATAACACAAATCTAAGATACACTAATTCTTACTTGATGAATTCACACTTCTCCAATTTTATCATCAGCTCCTCCTCATGTATCTTCTTGCAAACCATTTCTAAATTTCTAACATGTTCTTCTCTTATCTTACTGTAGATGAGTATATCATCCAAGTAGACTACCACAAATTTTCCAATATAGTCTTTAAGGACTTCATTCATCAACCTCATGAATTTTGTTGGGGCATTGGATAACCCAAATAGAATTACAAGCCACTCATACAGTCCTTCTCTAGTCTTGAAGGTTGTTTTCCATTCACCCCTTCCCATTTACCCTGATTTGATGATAGCCACTCTTTAGGTCTATCTTGGTAAAATACCTTGCTCCTCCTAGACAGTCCATTAGGTATTCTATCCTAGGGATAGGGAACCTATACCTAATGTTTATTCTATTTATTTCTCTAAATTTAGTACATAAACTCCATGTTCCTCCCTTTTTAGGGGCTAAGACAATGGGTATGACACAAGGGCTAATACTTTTCCTAATCGAACCTTGGCTTAGGAGTTCTTGAATCTTCCTAGCTATCTCCTTATTTTGTTGAGGAGTCATCTTATATTCAAGCTTATTGGGAAGGGGAGCTCCAGGTATTAGTTCTATTTTGTGGCTTACTAACCTCTTAGGTGGTAGGGATGATGGTTGTCCATCACTGACAATGCCTTCATACATCTATAGCAGCTCCTGCACTTCTTTTGGCAACTCTATCTTCTTGACTGCTCTGTTAGTACTTTCTTCCTTTGGTTTTAACACTAGTGCAAAACCAACTCCCTCTCCTTCTTCTAAGGCTTCTAAGAACTCTTTCTCACTCACCATGAGAACATTGGGGCTAGATGACTTCATTTATGCATCCTCCAATAGTGACTATATTTTGTATGTCACATTATGCTTCTTGAAAGAATATGAATTCTTTGCACCATCATGCATGGCCTTTCTGTTGAATTGCCATGGCCTACCTAGGAGTAGGTGACATGCATCCATGGGTAGCACATCACACAATACTTTTTCCTTATACCTCCCAATTGAAAACTCCACCCAAGATTTCTCATTGGCAAGGACATGTTGCCCTTTGTTTAGCCAAGTGACTTTTTAAGGATTGGTGTGGGGTATTCTTGTCATCTTCAACTTGCTAACTACTTCCTATGACACTATATTTTTAGTAGACCCTGAGTTTATAATGACTCTACACACTTTTCCCATCATTATACACTTCACTCTAAACAATGACCTCATTTGACTAGGCTCTTCTTTTACTAGCTCCTTAATCTGAGTTCTCCTCATCATAATATTCTCACCTTATTTTGATTCTAAGGGAATCTCAGGTTGTTTGTTTCCACCACTAGTTTCTTCTTGGACATAATTCACCCTGTTATCATTTCCTTGAGAAGTAGTACCCTTCTCTAAAAATCTATATGCAGGATGTCCTATCTGGTTGCAGTGGTAACACTTCATAGTAGCATAGTAATTACCTCTACCTTGGTTGTTGTTTCTTCCTCTGCCACTAGAGTTTCTTCCTCTATTTGAACCCCCTCTGTTGGAGTTTCCTTCTTGTTGTTCAACAAATTTAGTCTCCCCTTGTCTTGGTTTCAGACCTCCTTCCACCATATCCACATCTCTATCCTCTACCTCTTCCTCTGGTAGTACTAGAGTCTTGTTTCTTCCTCAACTTCTCTTCAACTTTGATGGAAATTTGATGGCACTTCTGAATGGTTTCTGGAGTCAAAAGACTCATCTCATCTTGTATGGTCCACTTTAGTCCATTAAGGTATCTTTCTACCTTGACCTTCTCATCCTCTGCAACTCTAGATCTCATGCAAAGTCTCTGAAACTCTTCAGTATAGGAGTTTACATCTAGGTCCTTCTATCTCAAACCTTGTCTTCTCTTATGCAATTGGATTTCATAATCTTTAGGGAAATAAGCATCTCTAAATTTTGCAACCATAGCCTTCCATGAAGAAATGAGCCTCTTTCCTTCCTTCTCCCTCTCATCTTGGATGAATTTCCACCAAGTGAGTGCAGACCCTCTCAGTCTAGCTTTTTCAACCTTCACCTTTTGAGCCTCAGTGATTTCATCACACTCAAAATAGTTTTCTAGTCCCTCTATACAATCAAGGAATATCTACGGATCCATCTTTCCTGTAAAGATTGGAACTCCTTCTAGTGCTTTTCCACTCATAGCCTTTAAAGATTTCAGGAATGGCTCCTTAGTAAGGATAGGTTTAGCTTTGGGTACTTCATCACCAATGGCAATATCCTTGCCTTTCCCTTCAACCTTATCCTTCACTACATATACTTTCACATTAACTTCGTCTACCTTTTTCTCTAATTGAGCCAATCTGTCTCAGAGTATCCTATTCTCCACTTCTTGATCATCTACCTTCTTAGCCAACTCAGCATTGGTCACCATTGTTGACTCTCCTACTAAGTCTATTGGTTGGAACATTAACCACAAGCCTGATCAGATATTCTCTGTTACCAATCTGATGGAAGTGCTCCAAGGTTTGATTTGCACTTGCTCAACTTAGGAATCTTCTTGTCCTAGTCTACTTAGGATTCCTATTCCTCTCCTATAACCCTAATAGTCTCAAGTCTCCAAGCCTAAGACTATTCTAACTCCACTCTAAGATTTAGTTCTCTTGTGCTTAACCTTGAAGGATTTCCACCATTGATATTTGCTCTTTGTCACTATGCTCCCTTGGATGATTCCAAGCTCAAACTTCTCAAAAATTTCTCACCAGTGCTACAAGGGATATTTCCATCACTAAGAAATCATTTGGCATCCTACCCATCCCATTTGAATGGGTCTTCAAACTCAAAACAATCAAGTTCCAAATCCACACTACTTTTTGTCCTAATAGGCCTAGTAGCCCAATTAGCCCTATCCAGAGGATTTTTCTAGATTCTTTCTAAAAACTCACAAACAACCCTAAAAACAAACTTAGGATTCTAAAAACCTTTTCCAAGACCTTAGATATTTTCAAGTTTTTAGCTCCCTAAGTCCTCTGTACATTGTTGTCCTAAAATATAGGTCAAATAGGGCTATTTTCATGCATTGGTTACAATCATCTAATTTCTATCTATAAATCTATCTAGATGGATTGGTAAGTACCTCATCTCATATATAGGGTTCTATGAGACCCTAATGCTTCCAAAACTACACTTGGTTTTCTTCTCCCAAACATACCCTTGCAATGGCACTCAATTCTTTCTCCGTTACACACCTAGCCGGACATGCATTGCTCGCCTAGGGCATAACTTTAAAAATAGCTACTCAAATCACCTCCTACTTGCATATTTACACTGTACATAGGCTCCCATAACATATTCATCCACAACCAGAAGTTTCCCACAGTTGGATTCTATGGGGGAGCCATGAAATTGAAAACTACTTTGTCTACCCCAACAACTGTGCTAGTTCCTAAACAATTTACAAAAGCAATCTAATCTACTCTAAAAAATTTGATTACTAAATGAAAAATTCTTAAATCTTCCTACTCAAAATAGATCCAACAGTAGATTTGTCAATTTAGTTCATCAAAACACTCATTAACTCAAAACACTTCGACTATTGCAGAAAACAAAACCAAAGTTCTATTGTTATTCCAAAAAACTTGCTTACAATCATTATACCTCAGGAAATGAGCCATAGAGTATCTTAAGATGATTCTCCCATCATTTTAGGCCACTTGCATTGATTTCCTTTCTCCATTTTGAAAGGAATATAAAATTTGTCTATGTTGCATGCAACATTTGCAATCTTGGAAAATGTTGTCATGACAACATTTAGCATCTTTTGCATAAATGCTCATAACTAACTTTTAGGGCCTCAATCCTTCTTCATCTGATGAATACACATCATTAAATCCTTTTTAGGAACTTTCCACTTCTCCTCTAAGTCTAGGATACATTTAGACTCATTTTCCCTAATCCAAGCTAAAATGAGCATTAAAGTAAAACTAACTAAACTAGATTGGATTACTACTAATTAATTAGTCCATCTAGTCACACACCTTGCTAGACCGTCTAAGGTCAAAAGTAAATCACTGACTTGGCTAGATTCATTTACAAGCCAAAATTTATTAGGCATGGGGAGTTTGCGTAGGTGCTCTTCCACCAAATTCCCCTAGCGAGTGTTTTGTAGCCAAGATGTACAATAGTATGGGAAGATCTAGAATGGGTGCTACTAAGACCGGTGTTGAAAGAAGATAGTCCTTCAATACTTTAAAATAATTTTGATAATCTTCTATCCATTTGAACTTTACATCTTTGTGTAGCAAGTATTAGAATAGATGACACCTGTCAGCTAGTTGTTAACTGAATCGTTTGACTGATTGTAGTCTGCCTTGTAGAATCCTTAGGTGTTTAGATTTGTTGGTGGACAATGAATCCAAACAACTTTCCTCATTGTGACTCCAAAGAATCATTTCTTTGAGTTTAACCTTACCTTGTATTCCTGAAGACTTTCAAAGATAGGCCCTAATACTGATAAATGTAGATTCCTCTCCAGGGATTTTGCTAATATAATGTCAACATAGTTTTCCATTGGGATAGCCGCCATGCCATGAAAAATAGTTGTAATTTATCTTTGATATGTGGTACCGACATTTTTTAAACCAAAGACCATGAACTGATAAGTGCCCCATGCACAAGTGAAAGCTATTTTGTATTGATCTTCTAGTGCTATTTTGATCTGATTATATCTAGGGACACCATCCATGAGTGACAACATCTTATACCTAGAAGTGAGGTCAACAATCATATCAATGTTCACAAGGTGAAATCATCCTTTGGTCATGCCAAATTTATACCCCTAAATTCAGTGTAGATTCTTATGGCTCCACAAGGTTTGGATACAAGTACTGAATTGGAAATCCAATCGACATAGTCAATAGGCCTTACAAAGCTCAAATCTAGTAGCTTCTTCAATTCTTCTTTGACCAATAGTGTAATCTTGGGATGCATCTTGTACAATTTCTATTTGTATGGATTTTCCCCGACTTTAGTGGTAGATGGTGGAGCACTAGTTGTAGATCTAACCCAGGCACATTAGGGTATGACCAAGAAAAGTTGATTTGGATTTTCTTAAATAACTGAATGAACTATTCTCTTTCCTCTGGTGTTAATGACTCTTCTAGGTGGATTAGTCTTTGTGTTTCTGTAGTGTCAATGTTATTTTTTTTTCTCTACCAGTAATGGTGATTATTCCTTAGTAATGGGGATTATATCAATATCTCCATCCTCGAACACCTTAGAGAGGTTTTCACCCTCAGATACACCTATTTTAATACTATTTTGCAGCTAGAAGGTGCCTTTTGATTTTCACCTTATAGTCTTATATTTTCTTTTTCAATTTGACGACTACAGGATTTATACAACTCCCTAAAGTATGTCATTATGTCCAATTTGATGTTGAAACATGCCTTGTGGTCTCCCATAGGTATAACTCATCTTAGTCCAACGAATCCAACAATAGCTTCATCATTCTCAAAGATATCTATGGCTGGTGGATTTTTTTGTTCCCAATCAATAAGGTCAGGGTAAACCAAAGTTATGCTATCCTTGGTTTGCAATGAGGAAATTGGGAATTTGATCAAGGTATTAATATATGATTCATACACTGATTCATAAGCTTCAGATGAGGATGAGGATGATGGTTCATATCAATTCAAAAATTTCTCCATCCAAGATCGGTGATCAGTGGATCTATCTCACAATGATAGTTTTGCAATGGTCGTGTTAAGATGGAGGGTGCTGGTGATATATGGGGAATCCCACTTGTAGTCATTTGAGTCTCTGTCCAAATGAAGTTCCTCAAATGTCTCAACTTGGTTATAAACACAAGCATTAATATTAGTGGGCAACGAAGTATTTTAAATGCCTTATGTAGGTTATTTGTAACCTAAGTCGCGATGCTTTAGGTTTTGGGTAGGTGCAATTGGCTCCACAATTCCTTGTTAATTTTTTCCTAGGCCAGAGCACTCATTATACCCTTATTTTTTGATAATGATGTACCCTCGTCCATATTCATGTACTAGAATTTTGATCTCAGGGGGTTCTTTGTTTATATACAACTAGGAAGATAAATTTTCCTTGATGATATCTTCATATATGTCTCCCTATCTTACAAAAACAAATTGTGGATAGAAAATTATTAGCTATTTCTTTCTATGAAGAGGTTTCCTAGGTTTTCTATAAGAATGAAGTGAGATTGGTAGCTTGCCTACACAAAATAAGTCTGCATAGGTGTATTCTCCACATCCATTTTCTTGAACTTGGATTTTAAGCTCCGATGTGGGCTCTGTAGTTAATTTATCAAGGTCTGTAGAATCTATGTTTTGGGATGAGGAAACAATAGATGCCTCCTTATTTTTGGGTACCTGATTAGAAACAACTCTTCTAAGATTTGTATAGTTAGAAAAGGATCTCTATCACAAGGCATGCTGATTTCAACTCTATCATGAGGAAAATTTAGGCACTGATGATAAGTAGATGGTACGACTTGCATGGAATGAATCCATGGTCATCATTGGAGCATATTATAACCAAGTTCTAGGTATAGTACTTGAAATGTAGTGTCTTGGGTTGTTAGACCTAGTCTGTTTGGGAGGCTTATCACACCCTTGGAAGTATGCTCCTCATCATCATAAGCTCTTATTATGATATTTTTGGTAACATCTACACAATTGTTAGAGTATCCTAGTTCTTTTACTTATTTTAGTGCACAGATATTTAGACCCGCTCCTCCGTCTATAAAGACTCACCTTATTTTGTGTAGGTGGAGAAAAAATTCAAGATGTAAAGGATCATGGTAAGATGGTTTATGGGCTGGAAGATCTTTTTATGTGAAAGCAACATGGTGTGGTATGGACATACTTCCCACCATGTCTTGACACTCATCAACATTTATGTATTGGGGACAAATGACTGTTGTAAGGATGTATCTAAGGTTTCTTTATGATTCAAAGAAACGTGAAGCAATTCATAGATGGATATTTCTTCTAAGGTCTTCTTAAAATGATCTAATAGGTTATACTAACCTAATGGTAGGGTGAAATATTTATTTTGTACAACATTTTTTGACGAGGCCCCTTGTACTGTGATTTTAGAGCGGCAGGTGGCAACAACACAATTGGTGTCTAGACCTTGGATAGTAATGGTGTTTATGGTTAGATTAGTGTTTGGTTTGGTATAAGTGAAGTATTCCTTATTATCGTATCCAAATGTGGAGGCCTTATCTTTTCCATGATCCATTAGTGGCTTTGAGAAGATTTTATGGTCTTGATTGGTGGTGCTTGAATTTGCAACAACTTCAATTTCACTAGAGTCAATGAAATCTTGGACAATGTATTTTAGTTGCATGTATTTTGCCATTTTGTGTCACTTAGTTCTATGATAATCACATAAATTATTGTCATTCCACCATGTTGGTTTACCAAGACCCTTGTAATGTCTGATTTCGGGTAGGGTGACTGAATGAGACTGTAGTAGTTTCTCAAGAGGTTCTACAAGAGGTGTAAAATCTTGGCATGGAGGGGTGTTAATTATTGCAACTCTTTTTTGAAAGTCTTGGTTAAATTCCTGGACTGACGAGTTAGTGTTGTTAATCCTCTTGATAGTTTGTGATGGTTGGGTTTGTTGGATGCTTGGTGGTGCTTATATGTGCATGACTAGTTGGGCTATCTTAGCGTCAACAACTCCATCATTTGTCACATTCAGGTTTCTGGACCAGTATTTGGATTTTTCATAAGATATTGAATTACTAGCCTCTTTCTTGATGGATCCCTTTAGAGTGAGAGATATTTCTTCTTTTAGCCCTTGCTCAGCCAGCTCCTTGAAGGACTCAATATGCTGGGAGTTTAGTTTACACATCATTTCTAGTTGACAATTTTTGATGGACATATGGATCTTTTATTTTATAGGTACATGGAAATATGCCTTGGAGGAAACATTTCTCCAATGTTGTAAAAATGAGGAAATTTTCTCCTCACTCTTCTTCTTGGTGGTGCATAGATCCACTAATGTTATTTCCATGATGATGTTGTGTGAATAGTGGGATATGAAATTTTCAGCTAGCTCATTCCATGATTGTATCCTAGGAGGGAGTTTCTAAAACCACTTCATGGATGATCCACCTATTGGAATTGGTTTCTAATATTTTTTTTGGAATTCATGTTTTGTCACTGATGTCAACATATGTTTCTATGGAGGTAGAATAGATTGGTTATTACCTTTTCTTGATGAATGACATAAGTGTATCACTACTATACAGTTGATTCAGAATGAATGAAGATGGTGATGTGTATAGGGATATGTTGTGATCTTATTCCTCAGGTCAAATTTCTTAATATTTTCTATTGGATGAGTTACAGATGTTTTAGTGAAGTCTGGGTACTAGATGATGACAGTGATCTTTGACAGAGCTAGTCTATGTGTTTTGAGTATAACTTATGTGTGATGTGGATTCAGGTTATGTGAGCTTAAGGGATGGAAAAAGACATGTTAGGGAATGTTGTTTATGTTTCATGGGTCATAGGACTCTTAGTGATGTCAATTGTGGTGTGTGTTCTGGAGGAGACCTATTTGGGGTTGACTTTCGATATGAAGCGTGTATTATGGATTGCGAGCGTGGATTATATTTGTTGAATTTTAATTGATTTTTACTTTTTATAGGTACTGTATGTATCTTAGCAAGGGGTTAAGTAATTATTTTTACATTGGGAAATATTATTTGGATGACCTATTGTAATAAGGTATATATGAGAGATATTTTCTTGTTGGAAAGTGTGGTGATTGTGAAAGATACAACGAAGTATGGAAGTTGTGAGCTTGTTTGTGCAAAGCCTATTGATGTAGAGCAGAGGTTGTGATTATGTTACTTAATTGGAACTGACCAAGCAAATACAGTTGCTATCAGAGAGTTCACTAGATTGTATATTTCTTATATACACTCATATTTCATACTGTAAGTCCTGAAGGTGGAATTAACCTTCTTTAGGTAGTGTGCCTCGGCAGTGAGCCCACTGTTAGTCTTGAATCCTAATAGGGTATGTCCTTTAACAAGGATTGTGTACTGTAATGCATCAATAAGCTCCTAATAGGGCTAAATATTTTAACAAGGATACTATACTCTCAATACATCATTTGTGGGTGCTAAATCCCACTGGGGCTTTACCTTTAATAGGGTTTCCTTGACAACAAAGGATTGTTTTATTGTGTTGCAATTTACTGTGTTATCATTTGGATTAAAGTTTTTGTTTATGAAGATGGCATTCTATAGGAAGGATAGTCTGAAGTTTGATCCTGAAAACTTTGACAATTGGAAGCTCAAGATGAGAACACATTTTCTATGCTTGGGAATCAACTACTGGATGATTACAAAGAAGGATGTATAGATGAAGGCTGAGGATGAACTAGATAAGGCTAATAATGAAGAAAATAATATATTTTCATATAACATGGTCACAAGAGAAGCACTGATTAGTGCACTCTCTGAAGGTGAATTCACAGAGCTTAAAGATTTGGATTCTGCACATGACATTTGGACAAGATTGGAAGCACTATATTAAGGAGATAAGTTTACTAAGTAGGTGAAGTTAGAAAACTAGAAGACAAGGATGGACAATCTAAAAATGAAAGATGATGAAAATATTCAATAATATGTATAGAGAGAACTACTTAGGTTGTTTTTGGGATCAGAAACTCTGGAGGTACATATAGTGAGGCAGAAGTGATTGCTAAAATTATTAGATCTTTGACACCTTTTTATAAGACTAAAGTGAAAGGTATAGAAGAGATCATACCTTTTACAATGAACTTTAATAGAGAGACATTGATTGAAAAATTAACTACTTTTGAGGCTGCAAAGCTGGAAGATTCATTACCTAAAGTTGAGACAACATTCAAGGTGACTGTGCATAAAAGTAAAAAGACTTTATCCAGAATTGTGAGCACCAAAAGTAGTGACTTGAGAGAAGAGCTTGGTGAATATGATGATGAATGGGAACAAATAAAAGAAGAATAAATAAATCTAGATGAAATTGTGGCCCTGATCGCTAGAAGAGAAATGAGAGGTAAGGGAAAGTTTGAAGGAAAGTTACCTCTGAAATTTTTTTCATGCAATAAGATAGGTCATTTTGTATCTAGATATCCTACATGGGTTCCAAAGAATTAATCTAAGTTTTATAAACCTAAGTATTCCAAGGATAAGGAATGTTACTATGCAAGTGAAGGTGTTTCTGATGATGATACTATTGATTATGAAGAGATTGGATTTATTGCTATCAAGGATGATAAACCTATTCATGAAGAAAGAGCCTTAGTGTCACATGTTGAAAAGAAATTTGAAAGGGTCATAGACATTGGTTGTTCACACCATATGACTAGTGATAGAAATGAGTTTGTTAAAATGAATAAGTATGATGGTGGTGTTGTGAGATTTGGTGACAATACTCCTAAGCTTATCATTGGAGTTGGATCTATTTCTCTGGATGGAAAGACCAGTACTGACAATGTATTACTTGTTGAAGGACTTAAGCATAATTTGTTGAGTGTTGGATAGCTACTGGACAAAGGTTATCAATTGAAATTCATTAATGGGAAATGATCTATCAGAAGTAAATCAGAAGACTTGATTGCATCTGGTACTAAATCTAGAGGTAATGTATTTGAATTTCAATACATCTGAGGCTTCTTGTTTTGTTGCGAAGGTAGATGATAGTTGGTTATGACAATAAAAGATTTTTTCATGTGAATTTTGATAATATTGTGAAGGCAAGTATGAATAATGCAGTTAGAGACCTACCAAAGATTTTGAAACCATCCAACACCTTGTGTAGAGAACGTTTAATGGGGAAGTAAACTAGAAGTAGTTTTAAAAGAAAATCTTACTCAGTGAAAGGGAAGTTGGATTTAGTGCATACAGATCTGTGTGGTCCTACAAGAATAAGATCTTATTATGGTGAAAGGTATTTTATAATTTTTGTTGATGACTTTTCTAGGATGATGTGGGTTACATATCTAAAAGAGAAATCAAAGGAGTTTGAAAAATTCAAGATTTTTGAAGGAAAAAGTTGAGAATGAATCATGCTTAAACATAAAATGTTTGAGATTAGATAGAGGTGGAGAGTTTACTTCATATTTGTTCAATATTTTAATCTCTAAGTTCTGTTGATGATTAGTGACCAACACTTAGTCATTCCCTTTCACAGTTTTAGTTGGCTATCACTGTGGCCGAGCTAAAACTATGCAAGGCCGAGCAACATTGCCGAGCATTTTTCAGTTTGCCTAGTTACATTACCAAGTCGAGTTACATTGCCTAGCTAAGAAGGATACAAAGATGTTAAGTGTCGAGCGACAGACAGTCAAGTGCTGAAGACAGTTTTTGTATACATGTCTGGAATGATACAAACTTTGAGGATAAGTGATCTTGCCAACTTGTATAAGCTTTTTGGGCTGACTTATGTACACATTTAATATTCTTATATGGAGTTAGTTATGCATTTAATTGTTTTATCCTATGCATGAACATTAATTGTAATACCATCAAGGTATGGGTATCAGATCTTGATCGTTGATCTAGATCTTGCTATGAGACTTGAATGGATATATTAAGATTGCTTCTAAACCCTAATTTGTAAGTGTGTGTAAGGAGAAGACAAAGTGTGGTGACTGCGTTTATTAGAACTGGAATGCACAGAGGGTTATTTTGTTAAGAATCATAGATCAAGTAGAGTGACAACACAGTGAATAGTAGAGTAAAGATTATATCAGATTATGAGATCATAGAAGGTACTAGAAAGAGGAGATCTATCATCAGCATCAGAGTGCATAATGAAGGATCAGTACTTGAGACATTCTAATCATTGTATCAGTTGAAAATCTCTTAACAGAGTGGTTCTAGCAGACCTTTCTTTATCTCTTAACAGAGTGCTTACTTTATTGTAAGTTGAAATATTTTAACAAGGTAGATTGTAATGATCTTTAGCTCTTAACTGGGCAGACCTTTAACAGGGTAGATTACATTTTGTAATCAACATTTGTAGCCTTAACATGCACACTTTATTACTGTAGTAGTGGAGAATTTTGTGGGTGTCATCCCCACCCTAGTTTTACCTATTTGGGTTTCTAGGTTACCAAGTTATTGTGTTATGTGTTATTTATTTCATTGTGTGGATGCTATTTGAGATTACATTAGATTCATATATGTATGAATGTGGATCAATTTGTTTCAAGTGTTTAAATTTGAAGATCTGATTCACCCCCCCTCTCAATATCTTGCTTTCCCATTATTTTATTTCCAACAATTGGTATCAGAGCTCAGTTCTCTAAAAAGGTTATAATCAGCTTGAGAATATAGATCTTGAGATGGAGATCTACAAAATGGGTAAAGTCATTGAGAATCAAAAGATTGACATTCAACTAGCACTACAACAACTTGAGACTGCTAGATAGGAATTAAAGAAGTCCTTGATTGTAAGGAAAGATTTGGCCAAAAAAATGAATGACACTCATTATCAGGAAGAGGACACCACAAATCTATTTCAGAATGGAGATTCTATTGAGAGTGATGCAGCAATTGCAGATCTACTGGAAAAGAACAGTGCACTATGTGAAGAAGTCAAAAGCCTGAAAAAGGAACAAGAAGCCCAATCAATAAGAATGTGTGAAGTTGTTGAATAGAAAAAGAAAGCCGAAGATGACAAGGCTATGGAAGAAGAAGACAAGAGAATGATGACTACCAGACTTGATGAAAGAACACATGATGTACAAATAATGACAGTCAATCAAGTAGACATGGAAAATCAACTACTACTCATGAATCAGGAGATCAGCAATAAAAACTTGGAGATTGTTAATCTTAGATCTGAGAACATTCAATTGAAAGATGAATTGAGATCTGAGAAATAAATTAATAATAGAGTGAATGATCCGAGTGCTGCTATGAGCTACTTTGAACAACTAGTGGAAGCATCAAGAAGACCTAAAGATTCTTCTAGATTAGGTCACACTGAACAACATACAACCATTGAAGAAGGAGAATCATCTAAGGTTGGTGAAAGAAGGTATGCTAAGCCAAGAAACAACAAACCTATTTTCCATCACTGTGGGAAACCAGGTCATATAGAAAACATTTGCCGAAGCAAGAATGGTAAGTCCAATCTGAAAAATAATTTTAATGGTTATTGCTTTAATTGTAATAAGTTTGGACATCAAGCACATGAATGTAAGATAAAGACAAGAAAATCACCTAGACTCAAAGGTAATTTCTATAACTGTCACAAATATGGTCATAGAGCACAAGATTGTAGATCAAAAGGTAAACAGTAGTGGACATCAAAGGTACAAGCGAAATAAGAAAGAAAAGGAAATACTCACAATTGGGATTACAACACATGGCATAGTTGTCATTACTGTGGTGAGTATGGACATGTTCCAAAAAACTGCATAAGGACACATTTAAGAGGAAAATCTAAAATTTGGATGAATGGAAGCCTAGTTTGTCACAGTTGTCTGAAAATTGGTCATACAAGGAAAGATTGAAAGAATAGGGTACCTACTCCTACTGTTGAGCAAATAAGGGAACAGATGAACAAGACATGGGTTAAGAAGTCTAAACCATGCAACAGTGAAGCTCGTGAAGCCAAGGTCACCCAATCTAATGGATCAGGTGATCACACCATCTCCAACTAAGAAAAAGAGGTATGTAAGGAACTGCATCTAAAACTCTTATCTTACATCAGTTCCTAACATGAAATGTACAAAAGTCCATATTTGCATATGTTAAGATGCACTAGGACATATTTTGAAGACAAATGTCAAGATGAGCCAATTGCACTATAGGTGTCGAGTACTATTCATGGACACTAAAGCTGAGTTCTTTAGTGAGTGCCGAGTTTTGTTGGCCGAGTAAGTTTCATGATGGCTGAGTTTAGTAAGTCGAGTGGGATGCAAGTTGTGTTAAAGCTAAGGATAGCTAGCTTACACTAACTCAACGGGAAAAACATTCATTGCTTACCTACCTTGACCTTTCAAATTTTATAAAGGATGAATAGTTAACACTTCATTTTTACCTTGCAATTTTTACTGTTTACAGAGCGATTGAAGTAATTTGTAGAATTGATCTTAACGAAGTTAGCTATGAAGATTTCATTAGCGTGCCATCGGCAATTCTAAGGTGAACAGTAAGAAGTGTTACTTGTCAAGGTACTCTATTTCTCATCTTTTCAAACCCTGATTTCAAGATTATGGCTGCAAGTTCTTCCGCACCAGCTAAGAGTATGGAGGCAGAACCACAACAAATTCATTTAGTATGGAGTGATGAATATGAACGTCTCAACTTTTGAGCTGTTCCTAAAAGTGTGATTCAGAGTGATTTAATGGGAGCCCTCTCATCTATTCCACCCAAGGTACTTGTGATCCATGATGTTGGATCATGTTATATGGTTAAGATTGGTGAAGTAGGTGATGTTGAATTAAGGAAATCCTACAGCAAATTGTGTGACAATGGAGTTCTGAAGGCAGAATTCAAACATTTAGCCAATAAAGGGTTAACTCATGCCCTAGATTTTCCACAAGGTTTCAAAGATGAATGGATTAAGGTTATCCTTAGTAGAGTTCATGACATGTGTATGTGGTTAGATATTTGACCAGTCAAGATCACCAAAAGCATGATTCATCGAGTGACTAGATATCCTGTAGTGAATGGAAAATGAACAATGAGGGATAGTAGCAAAGAAGAAATTACACTGAACACTAGAGCCGTATGGAACAATAGAGGTTTGACTATCTCTATAATTACTGACCTAGATCTTGATTTTGGAGTAAGAGTAATAGCACATAAGTTCTATCAGTTGAGCAGATTGGATAGTGTTCCTTGTATAGCCGTTGATCAGGCATGGAAAATTGTGAAGAAAAATCATACATATGATCTTGTCAAGCTACAACAGACACAATTAGCCAAGAACCTAGCATCAATCAAAAAGTCTAAGAGGTCATCATGTAAGTTTGGTTCCTTACTAGTCTGTATATTTTTCTACATTTAGGATACATTTCCTACATTGGGAAATATAGTTTGGAAAAAGGATAGACCCATAACAGTTCAGATTAGTGAATGTATTGAGAAATTAGGAA
>MU225284.1:202148-220019 GCA_018584345.1 Thuja plicata | reverse complement strand
TGTTTAAATTTGAAGATCTGATTCCCCCCCCCCCCCCTCTCAGTATCTTGCTTTCCCATTATTGTATTTCCAATACAATACCTACTGCAAAGAGCATGGAATATATAGATAGACATCTTCTCCTAGGACACCACAACATAATGGGATATCAGAGTGAAGCAATAGAAAAATATTAGATGCTTCTAGAACTATGTTGCTGGAAGGAAAAGTATCACATGTTCATTGGAGAGAAGTTGTTGATACTGTTGTGTATACTTTGAAAAAAATTTAAATTAGAGAAGGTACAAGTAAGACTCCTTATGAATTATGGTTTAATCATACTCCTACTGTGAAATATTTTAAAGAATATTTGGTAGTAAATGCTATATCAAAAGAGATGATGGGATAGGAAATTTTGATTCTAGAAGTGATGAAGGGATCTTCCTTGGTTATCCCACTAATAGAAAAGATTATAAATGTTTCAATCTGAGCTTGAGAAAGATGATTGAAATTTATAATGTGAGGATGGATGAAAATTTTTAGATTCAAGAGAGAATATATGACTGTAATCATACTACAGAGATCAAGGAGGTTACTACAGATCAAGAAGAACCTTTTGAGATTGACTATGAGATTGAGGTATGTCAAGATGACTCAAATGATCCTACTACAATTCCTAAGACTCTGAGGTATGTTAAGAAAAACCATCCTGAAGATCAAATTATTAGAGATGAAAATAGAGGAATGATGACAAGATCAAGATTAAGAGATGAAATTTTCTTGATTTCTCAAGTTGAACCAAAATCTACTGATGAGGAATGTAGAGATGAATCTTGGACTAAAGCTATGCAGGAAGAATTAGAATAGATTAATAAGAACAACACTTGGGAACTGGTTCCTAAACCTAAAGATAAGAGTGTTATAGGAACTAAGTGGGTTTTTAGAAACAAGATGAATGAAGAGGGAATGGTTGTAAGAAATAAGGCAAGACTGGTTTGTAAAGGCTACTTGCATCAAGAAGGTATAGACTTTGAAGAAATTTGTTTTCCTATTTCTAGGTTGGAATTAGTAAGATTGTTTCTTGCTTATGTTGCACACAAAGACTTCAAAGTAGATCAGGTGGATGTGAATCTGCATTTCTGAATGGCGATCGAGAAGAGGAAGTATATATTGAGAAATTTGATGGATTTCCTTTGACAGAAGATGAGGACATGGTTTGCAAGTTAAATAAATCTTTGTATGGGTTTAAACAAGAACCAAGAGTGTGGTATGTAATATTGGACATGTATCTACCTCATCTTGGCTTCAGAAAAGGTAATGCAGACAACAATTTGTACTTAAGAACTAGTGAAGATGGAATTCTAATTGTAGAAGTGTTTGCTGATGATATCATTTTAGGGGGAAATGATGTAATGAGTAAAAAGTTCTCTAAATAAATGGAAAATGAATTTGAGATGTCAATGATTGGTGAGATGAATTTTTTCGTTGGATTGCAAATTAATCAGAACAAGAGTGGTATTTTATTTCTCAGAAAAAGTATCTAAAAGAAATGTTGAAATTTTTTAGAATAGAATATTGCAAACCTATTGGAATACCTATGGTTACTAGTCACAAGCTCACTAATACTGATGAAACTTAGAGTGTTTTTCAGACAAAGTACAGATCTATGATTGGAGGCTTACAATATCTGACTTGCACCAGACAAGATATTGCTAATGCAACTGGAATTGTAGCAAGATATCAAATGGATCCTAAAGAGACACACCTTGCTACTGTGAAAACAATATTTAGATATCTGAAAGGAACACTGGATTATGGCTTATGGTATAAGAAATCTAATGATTTTGATTTACATGCTTATACTGATGCTGATTGGGAAGGAAATATCGATGACAAAAAAAGTACAAGTGGTGGTGCATTCTTTCTTGGGAAAAGATTGGTTTCTTGGTTAAGTAAAAAGTAGGATTGTATAGCTCGATCTACTACTAAATCTGAGTATGTTGTTGCTGCTATAAATTGCACACAACTTGTTTGGATGAAATAAATGTTGAAGGATATTGGGATAACTTTTGATGAGCTAGTGGTTATCCATTGTGATAACACTAGCACATTGAACATGTCAAACAATCTAGTAATGCATTCAAAGACTAAATATATTTCCATTAAGCATCATTTCTTGAGAGACAAACTAGCAGAGAAGGAGATTAGATTGGAGTATATTAGCACAAAGGAACATATAGCAGATATATTTACAAAACCTTTTCCAAAGGATGTCTTTGAGTATCTTAGAGGTATGCTTGTGGTGTGAGCCCCTCCTTGTGATAACTAAATTGATGCAGGAATGCAACAATCTAGTGGATTTCAAAGCTATATCATTTTCTGGATGATGTATGGATCTACTCCGTAGGGGGGTTGATTGCAGGAACATTATAGAACATATTTGAGTGATTTTTCACCTAGTTTTTGGAGACATGAAGATTTGAAAAAGCTACACCTTGCAGAGTAAAGAATAAGAGTTATGGAACCCTTTTCCATTGTTGTCAAAGGGGGAGAGATTCTATGATAAAATCCCTACTATTTTAGGGAAAGTTGTGTTGGGGATATTAAGAAGATTGTATTGAGAGAGTACTTTTAGGTTGATGGATTTTCTCATATGTTTCCATGAATGCCAAAGGGAGAGATTGTTGGAATTGGTTTCTAATGTTGTTTGCATTCATGTTTTGTCAGTGATGTCAACACATGTTTCTATAGAGGCAAAACACACTGGTTATTACTATTCCTTGATGACTGACAGAAGTGTACGGGTACTATATGGTTGATTCAGAATGAGAGAAGATGGTGATGTGTACATGGATATGTTGTGATATTATTCCTAAGGTTACATGGCTTAATATTGTCTTCTGGATGAGTTATAGATGTTTTAGTGAAGACTGAGTACTGGACGATGATAGTGATCTTTGACAGAGCTAGTCTCTATGGTTTGAGTATAACTTACATGTGATGTGGATTCAGGTTATGCGAGCTTAAGGGATGACATAAGACATGTTAAAGAATTTTTTTTATGTTTCATAGCTCATAGGACGCTTGGTGACATCAGCTATGGAGTATGTTCTTGAGGAGACCTATTTGGGCCTGACTTCATATATGAAGCGTGTATTATGGATTGTGAGCGTGGATTACAGATCTTAGATTATATTTGATGAATTGTAATTGATGTTTAATTTTTATAGGTACCATGTGTATCTTAGAAAGGGGTTAAGTAATTATTTGTACATTAGGAAAGCCTAATTGGTCGACCTAATTAATTATTGTAATAGGGTATTATGAGAGATCTTTTCTTGTTGCAAAGTGTGGTGGTTGTGAAAGAGACAACAAAGTATGGAAGCTGCAAGCTTTTTTGTGCGAAGTCTTCTGATGTAGAGCAGAGGTTGTGATTATGTTACTTCATTGGAACTGACCAAGCAAAGAAAATTTCTATTAGATAGTTCACTGGATTGTATATTTCTTATATACACTTGTATTTTAGACTGTAAGTCCTGAGGGTGGATTCAACCTTCTTTAGGCAGTGAACCCACTATTACTCTTGACTCCTAATAGGCCCTTGTCCTTTAACATGAACTATGTACTATAATGCATCAATAAGCTCCTAATAGGGCTAAATATTTTAACATGGATACTATACTCTCAGTACATCATTTGTGGGTGCTAATTCCCACTGGGGTTTTACCTTTAACAGATTTCCTTGACAACAAAGGATTGTGTTATTGTGTTGGCCATTATTGTGTTATCATTTGAATTAAAGTTTTTGTTTATTAATTTTAATGTTTAATAATCTATCTCACAACTAATTCACCACCCTCTCAGTTGTGTTGGTGGACTGTTATTCCTAACACCACCAAGAATATGTGGAAAATATCTCATCAGATAGGTGTCATCATATACCACTTCTTTGTAGGACATGAAAAATTCCCGTATATGGCATCAAGGATCACCATTTTCCTTGTACCTATCAAATTTAGTCATCTCAAAATTGCTTGGAAAAGGTGACATGTGTAGTGTCCTATCAAATGGATAAGGACTAAGGTCAGATGAAGGAACGCTTGTTTGAAAGTTTATGACCTTTTGCTGAAGGGTTAGGAGTTATTGAGAAAGGGATTTAAAGGGTGCTAGTGTAGATGGAACTGCATTAGGATCAAAAAATGTGGTCCCACTATTATAGGATGGTGCCTAGTTTTTTTGGGGTCCATAGCCAATGTTTGTATATGTTGTTGGCACATATTGTGGGACCTAATGAGGCATTTGAGCATACCAAGGCTGCAAAACATATTGAGGTTGTGGAATATGATGGGGGATGGAATGTACTGAATATATTGGGGTTTTTGAATGTATGAAGGTTTTGGAATATGTTGGGGTGGTGAAATGTACTAAGGTTGTGGAATATGTTGGAGCAGTGTCATAGAATGGTAAGTGTTGGGCCTAGTTACTCCACATTTTTTCAAAAAGGCAGAAACAATCCTCGAATAATTGGGGTTAATGGGAGGTTGTTATTTAGGTTCCCCTTGATTGATTTGGGGGACTCCTAAATTGGAAAGAAAACCTGCTTGGAGACCATGGGAGGTTTTTGTTGTTGAGGTGTACCTTGAATGACTTGGGGTTGTCCTTGGTTGGTCAGGATTATTGTTTCATGACTGCTAGGGTTCTAACCTTTGGGAGCCATATTCAAAGTACCCATTGGATGGGTTAAGGAAAATGTGGAAGGTGCTACTGTGGTGATAGGTGTGCTAGATTTGGGTGGAAAGATAGAAAATAGAGGATTGTTGCATTGAGCCCCAAGTGTAGTGGAAGATCATGTGGTTACTTAGGATGTTATTTGAGTGGTGTTTCTAGATTGTAGGGTGGAAGTGAGTGGAAGAGGCATCATGGAAGAATGCCAAGATGATGGTATGAGAGTGTCTTCTACTATGGTAAAGGTGTCGAATCTAGTAGTTAGTTTGGCAGTGTTTGCGCAAGCATTTAAAAGTATGTATTTGGATGAAATGGTTAAAAAGGTGATTAAGGGTAGCCCACCAAGTTCCACATACATTGGAATACCAAACTTCCAAAAAGGTGAATCCAATTTGAACAACCAAGAGAGTAATGGTGCAAATTCATGATCCACACCAAATTATGGGGGTTGATTGTTTGGTGATTCCTTTTGTGATGAATGTTGATGATGATATGTAAAAATGATAAATGATTAAGGAAATGCAATGAGAGAAATGAACTTTCCTTGGAGCTTGGAAAGAACAATTGAATCTCAGATCTGAGTTTTTATGTGATCACCGTGCCATCATAAACAAAAATTGTTCTGGATCTGGAACTCTGAGACCTATATCTTCCAGCTATGAAAAATGCAAATCCTCAAGACTGTGACAACTCAAGTCATCCTTGTCCAGAAAGTTGACTTTTTCCTAGAGGCACAAATGCTATTGGAATCTATAGTAGACTTGTCACTGGTTCTATGACTCTGAAAATCCAAATTCAAAACTCCGTCATCGGTTCTTCTACACAGAAAATATGGAAAATTATTGTGGGGAGGGGCTTGCCTTGGTGAATCCCTTGTATATGAATCAACCATGAAATGAAATATATAAAATTGAATGAATGATGACATGTAGAAAATATTATATATAAATAATGGAATATATCATACCATGTAGATGCATTTGTCTCTAAATATGTGATCAAGAATGTTGATGCAATAGCTTTAACTCAACACAAAAACCAAAAGGAAATCATGTAAGATAAAACCTCATGTAGTAGATGTTGTATTCCGCCTCAATGTTGGAGAGAAGAGGAGAGAGAAGAGAAAGACTTGATGGATGAATGTGGATCTCCTTCCTTGATGTCAAACTCCTTTGCTTGGCCTCCAATGGGGAAAAGAGCTAGATCTATGGAAGAAAATGACTTGAATTCTTGATGACGAATGCCTTCAAAGGATGTTTTATTGCTCAATAATACTTGCATGTAGATCATGATGTGAAAAAGAGGGGAAGAAGTCTCTTTCTATATACATTTTGAGGCTCATATTTTGCAAGGTCGACCCTGATTAAGCACCTATGAGAAACAACCCCACATAGGGCGCAGAGCCCACTAAATGAAAATTTCCTAGAGCAAGGCCAACCTAAGTCAACCTAGTCTAGGAAAAGGCCGACCCAAGTTGACCTTGTCTAGGAAAATTTTGTTAAATTTATTATGGGACCAAGGGTTGTGTGCTAAAATAGGGACATGAAAGCCTTAGTTTGTCAAGAAATCAAGAAAACTTTTGAGATGTAAAATGTATGTAAAAGAACCTAGGAGAGAAATTAATTATGAATGGATGGAAAATGGGAAAATATGCATAGAAATTGGAGCCAACCTCAAGTTTAAAGAAGGAGGACATATATCTGAATTAATTGTGCATTTAAGTGCAATATAAGGTCCCACCATAAGAAACACACTAAAGTGGGATAAAAATAGTCCAAAATGAGCACAAATTAAGTGATTAAATTTTAGGATGGTACATTTAGCCCCCGCTTTAGTGGGAGTATGATACAAACTCATGCTCATGGTAAAGGAGGAGAAAGAAGAAAGCCAAGAGAGTGAGAGATGATGATAGGTCAACCACAAAGACGTAAGACAATAGTAAGTTTAAGGATGCAAGACCCCAAACCAAGGATCTTAACTCCACATCCATGCACAAAGGCCCACAAAAAAAAAGCAAAAACAAAAATGAAAAATCAAAGACAAAAGACACAAAAGGGGTTAGTACTAAAACAAAACTCCAAATCAACTAGTGAAAGAGACCTCGATAAAAATGTCCCATCCACTAATATCATGTCTGGAAAGCTATTGCAAGAGCACAAGTGATCACATAGAAGAATAAGAGCATTGACAAATATGATACTAGCTCCATGGTCTAACATAATAGAATAACCATGAGAGAGAGAGAGAGAGAGTGTTGATAGTCTAGAAAATTGTGCTATGCTAGTCAATTATTACCTTGAAAAAAATTGCGCATAGGGAAGATTTGTTTTGCGCATGAGGTGACTATGCTTTGTGCACAGGTTGACTTTGTTTTGCGCATAGGGAGGCTTTGTTTTTGCACACAAGGAGAATTTTTTTTAGCATGGGGTGACTTTAAGGGGATTAGTCTTATGAAAATCATCGTCTACATATGGATCCATGTCTAGGCATTAGTCTTATGGAACTTCGGTATGAATCCATGTCCATGGATTAGTCTTGTGGAAATTCTATTTGAATCCTTGTCTAGGGATTAGCCTTAGAAATTCCATTTGAATCCATGTTCAAGGATTAGTCTTTATGGATATCTTCATGTGAATCCATAAAAGGTGATTAGTCTATGGATCAAAGAATAAAAATTGCATGTAATGAACAAGGGAGATTGTATGTATGTCCCGTTCCTTATGATGGAAATGTAGGAGACATCATAAGGAAGAGAATCAAGGATACCTACTTCCAATCAACAAGGAGATATCCTTAAAACAATGATGTATGCCATGAACTTAGCTAAGAACATTGAATATTATGAGCTAAGAAGATAGATAATTTTGAAGGATATTCCACTTATGGGAAGAGACCATTGAAAGGAAGAAATATTTTCCACAAGACATCTACCTTCAAGAGGATTTTTTTGAAAAATATAACAATTTCAAGACAAAGAGGGGGAGGAGAACAATAATTCCCCTATTTAGACCCCTATCACTAGGAGAAATAAGGATTCTTGATGAAGGATGACATACTTTGAAACACATAATAAGGGAAGTTGTTTATAATGAAAATAGTTTTGCAAATAAAGAATAGGTTGTATCAAGGGTACACACATCTTGCATAAGAGAGAATCTGACTCAAAACAATAATTATTTATAAGAAAAGAATGTCACATGATAAATAAAGTCCATTTTACTAAGGAAAGTAGATCCTTATTGAAGAGAGAAAAGAATGTACAAATAACCTTGCTCCAAAACATGAAGGTAAGACATAATATATAATACACCCTTAATGATAGCTATTTCATAATAGATATTCAATTCCAAGAAAATAGACATATTATGATAGAAAAGATATCATGTGTAAAGTAAGCAAGTCATCAAGAAAATAAATAAAAGGATGATTATTAAATGACAAACATTCCCTTTGAGGTATGAAAAGGATTGTTAAGCAAAGATGTTAGTATCTTGAGTGAAACAAAGGATCCCATGCCAAAAATAATGTACCATCATAAAATAATAAAAAATACAAAGAGATAAAAGAAGGAATAAGAAGAAGAAGGATACAACCTTATGTATACCTAGTGGTCAACCCAAGTATACAAGATATTCACTTCCAAGTAAGGAAGAAGGTGTAAGGAGGATACTAATCTCATTAAGGATAAAGATCCTAAACAATATTCCCATACATGTGAGGACATCATGGTATAAAAGAGATGAACACAAAGAGATAATGGATCCCACAAAAGGTGAGAAAGAATAATCCAACATGTGCCCTAGGTGATAGATATTTTAATAATATGGACCTTAAAGAAGGCATAAAATTGTAACTCTAGATGAAAATCCTTATGTAAAACAATAAATCCTTGTAAGAAGGTATGTCATACAATAAAATATGAAAGATCACAATGGATATTGGATTAAAGAAAGAGAAATAATAAGGGAAGACACATTTAAGCTACCTAAATGGTTTCTTATGTATAAAAGATATGTGCTTGAAAGAAAACATAAGGTTGCAACTTAGGATGTCAATATCCTTATGTAAAAAAACAAATCATGCCATCAAGGATGTTATTGTATAAAATAAACATGCCAATAAAAGTATAAAATGGATCCCTAAAAGAAGGAAGAAGCAACGATCTCTTGCCCCAAAATTAGAGAGAAAGAGAGAGATTCCTATTATGATTCCCTTAGTGCACATTATGTAAAGAATATTTCATAATGGGAAAAATAATGGCTAAGGTATTTCTCTGATATGAAGAAAATGTAGGATATTTGGTGTTAAAATAAGAAGATTTCTATCAACCAAATCCTGAATGAATTTTCTAAATTCAATGCAATCTCAAAGATAATTCCTATTAGAGTAATGAAAGCAACATGAAAATTCACCATTGTAAGTATGTGGGTTTTGACAGAATCTATAAGAAAATATTCTCCTAGAAAGATCCTTTATATCTAAATAGATTCTCCTAGCCAAAGCCTCATGGTCATCATAAGGTGAAGGTTAGTGAGATGGTGTGGTCAAGAGAGAATGAAGAGGTGATTGTGGTTGAGAGATAATGTTGGTTTTAGTCACATGATATGCTCAAGGAATATTAGGAGGAGCTTTAGGGATATGATCACTAAATCCTTGATCATGTTGGATAGGTTGTGACGTAGATTATTGAGTTTTATGAGTGGGAGAAAGAGAAGTAGGGACACCATAATCCTTACTATCTTTATGTTGGGAAGAAGAAGGAGGATTATTCCCTATTTTTGAAGATAAATCATCTAGGAAATTTCTAACATCCACATCATGAATAATGTTTTGAATATTTTGATAATGATCACAAACATTAATTTTCATATGATTACTAGGAGCTAGATTTTGACAAATAAGATTAGGAAGATTAACATTAGATTCATTAACAAAGACCCTTATGTTATCTATGTATTGCATGTATTTACTTAAAATGTGAATAACAAACACACATGAAACATTGAAAATATTTTTGAAATATGCCTTATAATGAAGAGATATATTTGTTAACCTCATTATGCCATATGAAAGAATAACATGAAGGAATACAAATGTAACAAAATGCAAAATGCTTTGATTCACTCCATGTGTTTGATAAAGGGAGGTAAGAAGGAAAGTAATGACATAAGTAATTGTACATCAATCCAATTTAGAAAGTTCCATATTACACAAAAAATTATATCTCAAAATAGGAATTTGGTAAAGAGGAGATCTACTATGATGCAAAAGAAAGACCAATCAATGCACACAATAAAGATCACACACAAAGAAGATATAACTACCAAATCAAAAATTATAATGTATGAAGACGTTGGGTTCAAAAAATGTAATTGTGAAGATGGTGATCAAAGATAGACTACCAATTTCCACATATATTCAAATACCAAACTCCCAACAAGGTGAATCTGATTTGCACAACCAAGAGAGTAAGGGTGCAAATTCATGATCCAAACCAAATTGTGGGGGTTGATTGTTTGGTGGATTCCTTTTGTGATGAATGATGATGATGATATGTAAAACTAATAAATGATTAATTAAATGGAATGAGAAAAATGAACTTTCCTTGGAGCTAGGAAAAAACAAGTGAATCTTAGATCTGAGTTTCTCTATCACTATGCTATCAGAAACATAAATTTCTTTGGATCTGGAACTTTGAGACCTATATCTTCTAGCTACAAAAAATGCAGATCCTCAAGCCAATTCCAACTCAAGTCAGCCTTTTCCAAGAAATTTGAACTTGTCCTAGAGGCACAAAAGTTGGTGGAATCTATAGCAGACTTGTCACTGGTTCTGTAACTCTAAAAATATGGATCTGAAACTCTGTCACCTATTCCTAGACATATAAAAGAAGGGGAAATTTTTTTGGGGAGGGGATTTCCTTGGTAAATCTATTATATAGGAATTAAAACTGAAATTAAATAGATTAAATTGAAAGAAAGATGACATGTACCAGAGATTAGATCTAAACAATAGAATATATCATACCGTGTAGATACATTTGTATATAAAGATGTGATCAATAATGTTGTTGCAATAGCTTTAAATCAACACAAACACCAAAACGAAATCATGTAAGACAAAACATCATGTAGTAGATGTTATAATTTTACTCAATGTTAGAGAGAAGAGGAGAGAGAAGAGACAAACTTGATGGTTGAATGTGGATCTCCTTCCTTAATCTCAAACTTCTTTACTTGGCATCCAATGGGGAAAAGAGCTAGATCTATGGAAGAAAATTACTTGAATGCTTAATGATAAATTTATTCAATGGATGTTTTCTTTCACAATAATATCTTTCTCAATAATTCTTGCATGTAGATAATGAGAAGAAAATAAGGGGAAGAGGTCTCCTTTTATATACATTTCGAGGCTCATATTTCACAAGGCCGACCCCAATTAGGTACTTTGGAGAAACAAATTCACATAGGGCCCGGAGCCCACTAAATGAAAATTCCCTATGACAAGGCCAACCTAACTTGACCTAATTAGAACAAGGCCAACCCAATTCGGCCTTGTCTAGGAAAAATTTTATAAAGTCAACCCAAGGCCTAGGGTTGTGTGCTAAAAAGGGACATGAAAGCCTTAGTTTGTCGAGAAATTAGGGCAACTTACGAGATGTAAAATGCATGTAAAAGGACCTAGGATGTAAATGAATTATAAATTGAGGGAAAATGGGAAAAAATGGATAGAAATCAGAGTCAACCTCAAGTTTGAAGGAGGACCTAAATCTGAATTAATTATGCATTTAAATGCAATATAACGTACCACCATAAGAAACAAACTAAAGTGGGCTAAAAATGGTCCCAAAATGAGCACAAATTAAGTGATTTATTTTTAGGATGGTACACTAGGTTAGTTTGTATTATGGATCCCATGATAGTCATTACCCCCAGGTGTTAGTAATAACTAAGAGGGGGGTGAATCAGTGGCTTCAAAAAAAATTTCTTATTCTAACCACCAATCAAATAAACCTCAGATTATTATGTCCCTTACAAGATGCATGCCATGAAATACTTATAATAATTAACTGTCTGTCAGTTTTCCTTTTCTGACCTTATTCTCCTTGATTACCAATAAGCAGTAAAACTTATTTACTGACACTTAGTAAATATGCAGAGTATACCGATAAATCCAAAAATGCATATGTGAAATGTAAAATAGTAAAGTAATAAACCATACACACATAACACAAGGATTTTAACATGGAAACCCTGTTAAGGGAAAAAACCACTGGGATCGGTACCCCAAATTTTTCACTCTTCTGAACTGAGCCCTGTTAGGAGCCAGCTCTGTTAAAGGTTACAAACACACTGTTAGGTGTGACCTTGTTAGAGTATTTTATACATAGAGGTTGTCACTTAGTATTGGGCATCTTAGTTTGCTACCATCCTTGAATCAGTCTCCTTCTTAGACCGTCAATAGGCTTTAGGCAAATCTAGTGCTACTTTCATGAATCAACCTTTTTGGCACTCCTTGGGATGTACCTCAATATATAGAAGACTGTTAAGTCCTTCTCTTTTAAGAAACTTGATGCTTCAATGGTTAAACTGAAACACAATAACCTATTTCTAATGCAACTTGAATTGCAGATTTTCAGATCTATTTAAGTACATTACCTCTCTGATGAATTAATCAATTCAATTCTTTGTACTCCACACTTTTTTCTCTGTGATGTTGTGCTTCACTGTTCATTAGTATCTGCAGAATTCTTTAGCTCTCCTTCAGCTTGATTAATCAGGACTGTATGACGTTATCCTTCATCAGTTTCTCTTTAGCATCCTCTTTTTATTCACTCCCCTTTCTTGTGATGCAAAAATGAATTAAGCTTGTCTCTTATATAGACATGATATTCACTGTTTCTTGATTCTTGATTCTTGGTGTGAAAAATAATCCATCCAATCTGATTTAAAGCTTAACTCCTGATTTATCTCGTAGTTATCTTCTTGCCAACTGTAAAAATCTTCTTTACATCAATCACTTAACTCTGGTAGAATAAAATAATGAAAACAACTAGTTAAGTCTATCTTTATCTCTTGCCAGCTAGATATTTTGTCATTTTCTAAACTCTTTGTTCTGTCGGTCAACTCTACAGTTAGTCATCATTGACAACTACTAGTTCCATCGGTGTGACTCCAGTCAACTTCAGGATCTCCATTCATCGAGCATCCTGTGATTTTGCTTCATCGGGAAACACTGTCTTCGGCTCGTTGGGTATCACTGTGACTTTGGTTTTTTTCCTTTACCGATGGTGTGTACTCCATCGGTATTATCTGTCACTTAGTGAATACTTGACTTTGATGCATTGCTGAAAGCATAATATTTGTTCCATTAATTCTTTGAAGTCTTTGGCATTATATTCATGATCGTACAGATGATATCAAGTTGACATCAATGATAATACAAACCATTAACTGATTTAATTCCTTGCATTATCTTCAACTTAACATTATCAAACATTTAATCAGTTACATGTCATCAATCTCTCCCTTTGGCATTGATGGCAACATACTATATTATCACACTATACTATTTATAATACAATATGAAATACAATTGTTGAGATTCATCAAACTACCAAACAGTGTTTGATAACCGATAAAAATGTCTGACCGCTGGTAAGCTCTATGTTAGCTTAGATTTGATTCTTGCAGCTTTCCCTATGTTTCTTGTTTTGACGTGTTGCATCCTTTCCTTGTGTCAATATCTCTCTTTTGACTATTCTTCTTCTTTGATGTATCTGTCTCTTGTCAGCAACTCTCCCTATGGATATAATCTCTCCCTGTTGGAGTAATCTGATAATGGATAATCTTTCTTCTTTATTTTAAAGACTGTGATAATATGGAAATTTTCTCTCCCTTTGACAATAATGCCAAAAAAATATCTCACACATATCTGACATTAATGTCAAGTGGTGTTTTCTCTCCATCCATAATATATTCCTTGAAATTCTCTTATCCATCAGCAATATAACAATATGCTCTGGTGCTCGGTTCTAATATATACCTTTATGTATATAGATGTAGCTTTGAAGTTCATCTTTTGCTTGCATCAGTATGAATGATATTCTAATAATATATAAGCTGATGCAACCTTTAGTCTTTTACTAACTGGTAGACAAAGGTTTGACCCCTAGTCTCTTTCTCAAGTACTCAAACATATCCTTGGGCAATGGCTTGGTGAAGATATCAGCTAATTGTTCTTTTGATTGCACATACTCAAGTATCACCTCTTTTTCTTGAACTTGTTCTTTTAAATAATGATACTTGATTGCAATGTGTTTAGTCTTAGAATGCATGACTAGATTTTTGGAAATGTTTATTGCACTAGTGTTATCACAATAGATAATCACTGGTTCTGAGATCTTCATATGCATACCTTTCAGCAACTATTTGATCCATGCAATATTTGAGCAGTTTGTAGCAGCAACATATTCTACTTCTGTAGTAGACTGAGAGATGCATCCTTGCTTCTTGCTAATCCATGTGACAGCTCTATCACCCATAAAGAATGCTCCTCTAGTTGTGCTCTTTCGGTCATCAAGATTTCCAGCCCAATCAGCGTCGGTAAACACCTTAAGTTCAAATTTTCCTTCTCTTCTATACCATAAGCCAAATTCCTCAGTATTCTTTATATATCTTAGGATTCTTTTCACAATAGTCATATGTGATTCCCTGGGGTTAGCAGAAAATCTAGCAACAATTCCTACTGCATGTACAATATCTGGTCTAGTGTGTACAACATACAATATTTTTCCAATCATTGATCTGTACAAATTCTGATTTACCTATGTTGTGTTGTCTTCCTTTGTTAACTTACATCCAGTAGCCATCGGTGTTCCAACTGGTTTGGAATCTTCCATCTTCAATATTTTTAGGACCTCTTTAATGTATTTGGACTGTGTAATGAAAATACGTTCACTTTGTTGAATGATTTGCAGACCAAGAAAGAACTTGATCTCTCCAAACATAGACATCTGAAATTCTTTTCTCATCTCATCAGCAAATGATTTACATAGCATATCATTTCTTCCAAATATGATGTCATCAACAAATATTTTAGCAATCAAAGTGTTAGCATCAGTATCTTCTTTCAAATAAAGATTACTATTTTCACTAGTCCTTATGAATCTAATACTTATTAGATATGAATGAAGTCATTCATACCAGGCTCTAGGAGCTTGTTTTAATCCATATAAGGCTTTGTGAAGTCTACATACTATGTTCCTTTTGTCTGGATCTACAAACCCTTTTGGTTTCTCAATGTATACCTCTTCTTCAAGTATTCCATTTAGGAATGCCGACTTGACATCCATTTGATATACTTTGAATCCTTTGAATATAGCATAAGAAAGTAGTATTATTACTCCTTCTAGCCTAGCAACAGGTGCAAAGGTCTCTCCATATTCTATACCTTCTTCTTGTGCATACCCCTTGCATACTAGTTTTGCTTTGTTCCTTGTGACTTCTCCATTCTTGTTCAGCTTATTCCTGAATATCCATTTTGTACCGATGACATTCTTGTCATTTGGTCTTGGCACAAGTGACCATGTTTTTTTCTTCTCAATCTCATCATTCATAGAACTTATCCATTCTTCATTATCTAGTGCAACATTGACAGATTTTGGCTCAAACTCACAAATTAAACAATTTGAGGTTAAAGACTTACTTCTTGTTCTTGTACCAACTTTCTTATCTCCTATGATCTGGATCTTTGGATGGTTCCTTCTTACATATCTTGCAAGTATAGGTACAGTTCTTTTTCTATCAGCTTGATCATTATCTTGATCTTCATTTTGTTCTTCATTACCTTGCACATTTTCTTGATCATTATCTTGACCATCGGTAAGAACAGTCTGACTGTCAGTTGCAACATTCTATTGTTCTAGGATTAAGCATTGTTGCTTGGGTAGAGTGTTGGGTTCTTCACAATAAACAAACTTGTTGTAGTCCTCTGGTTCTTTTGTGCTTTCCAGCTCATTCTTTTATGCAAATTCATCAATCTTTACATTTGCACTTTCAACTATTTTGTTAGAGGCCTTGATAAGACATTTAAAAGTTTTTCTTTTGGTAGAATACCCCAGAAAAATACCTTCATCACTTTTGGCGTCAATATTTCCATTTCTATCATCCTTTAAGACATAATATTGACTACCAAAGATCTTGAAGTAACTTAAATTGGGTTTTGTACCATACCATAGCTTATAAGGTGTCTTCTTTGTGTCCTTCTTCAATTGTACTATGTTAAGTGTATAGACAGCAGTGCTAACAGCTTCCCTCCAGAAGATTTGGGTGATGTTTTTCTCTATCATGAGTGTTCTTGCACAATCAACTATTGATCTGTTCCTTCTCTCAGCAATCCCATTTTGTTGTGGTGTTCTTGGTGTAGAAACCTATCATTTTATAACATGCTCATTAGATAAATTAGTGAATTCATCTAATATAAATTCTCCTCCTCTATCTGATCTCAAACATTTCAAATCTTTACCACTTTGTTTTTCTACCATATCCTCATACCATTTAAGCATCTTGAATGCTTTAGATTTATCTTTTAGAAACATAACTGTCATCATTCTAGAGTAATCATCAACAAAGAGAATAAAATATCTATCTCCATAATAGCTCTTTGTCCTCATAGGTCCACATAAATCAGTATGGACTAATTCTAGAATATCATCAGATGTATGGGTTTTACTTTTGAAAATAGACTTTGTCATTTTACCTTTTTGACAAATTTTTCACATGATCTTGTCTGGCTTTGTCATTGTTGGTAAGCCTCTTACATTTCTTCTTCTGCTTATTTTTACCATGTTGTCAAAATTCACATGACACAATCTTTTGTGCCACAACCATATGTCTTCATTTCTAGTCATTAAACAAGTGGTATTAGTATCATTCAGATAGAATAAGTTACCTTTAGTCTATTCACTGGTACAAATCAGTCTTCCTGATTCATTGAAGATCTTTTCCTTCTTGTTCTCAAATGCTACTCTATGACCCAAATTATTTAGCTGAGAAACACTCAACAGATTATAGTTCAATCCTTTTACCCAATAAGCATTTTCACATTTAATCAGGTTATTTAACATTATAGTTCCTTTACCTTGAACCAGACAAGGTGTATCATTACCCATTCTTATTGTACCACCATTATAATACTCAAAAGTGTTAAAATTTTCTTTGTCACCAGTCATGTGGTGAGTGCAGCCACTATCTATAATCCAGATGTCATTCTTACTAACCTTAGATATGAGTGCATTTTCTACATACCTTTCATCTTCATCTGAATCATCCTTCATAGCTTCAAATACCATCTCTATGTCTTCATCAGGTTCGGTGTCAGTATCTTGATCTTTGCAAGCATCTAGGTAGCTAGCCTTCTTGCCATTGTCCTTGCGGTCTTGGGTATCTCTTCTTTTTGATTGTCGGTAACTTCTGTAATATTTGTTATCACCTCTGTTAGATTTATTCTCAAAATATTTTTCATTACCTTTGTCATCTTTCCTTCTATTAGGACATTGTTAGTAAACAAATTTGTCCTTTCTTACTTCTTAGGAATATGACTCTTAGTGCCCAAATTATGAACAATTACTGATTACAACAGTTGAAAAGCCGTTCTCTGATTACTGTCTTTTCTCTGAATTGGTAGGTACAGCTCCCTTTTGGAATGATATGCAATGAATTATGTTTTGATCCTAAAACTAACACAGGGTATGCTCTTAACCCGAGAGCAGAAGAGGCAAACCGAATTAAGCCTAAACAGAACTTAATCCAGGCAACGAGAGCTTTCTAATCTATAAACCAAGCTATAGAACTCACACATCTTATGAATTCATACACTCGGCACTAACTAATCTACAACAACTACTAACAAAGAGATAAATTAAATGATGAAAACTTCTAATGAATCCTTCTCTAAATATCCCACAACACATCCTACTGAGGTTCATTCACATCCTAAAAACAAAGGAATGAAACATCTTTTCCTTCCTACTGCAATTTAGATTAAGAAAAAGAATCATATCATTAACAACTCCTATCTAGCTCTTCTCCGAATATCCCACAGCACATCCTACTGAGGTTTATTCACATCCTCGCAACAAAAGAATGAAACATCCTTTCTTTCTTA
>MU225284.1:161603-194393 GCA_018584345.1 Thuja plicata | reverse complement strand
CCGACCTTTCATTAATCTTTCAACTTCATACATATAGAGCCAGGGGATGACCGTTACAAAGGAAGTTTAATCGGTTCATCTCCCTCTAAATGACAGATGGCAAGAAACCACTTCTGTCGCCAACTAACTACAAGGGAAAAGAAACAGAAAAGAAAAGGGGAAGTTAAATCATTTGGCCTCCTTTCCTTTTTCCATCTTTGTCTGATAAGCTTCGGCAGCAACCACTATTGGAACTAACTCTTCATGTCTGGGCACCGCACTCGTCACTCTTTGCTCTTTCTCCTTACTTTTCCATTTTCTGTGGACTTGCAGAAAATCAGAAACGAGTGCTCCACTTAGAGAAAATCTGCCTAATATAACATTGGGTGCATTTCTTTGCTTGCGGAAAATCTCTCTACGGGTGAGAACTCCGCTTGCGGAGAAAGCAATTTTCAGTTCTCAGCAAATACTTTATTTTAATTTCTGAGTCAACATTTAAACATTTCTCTCTTACCCAGAAAATTGAAAAAGTGCTTCGAAAACCCATTGTGGGGTCCACCACAATGCTCTTTCTTCTTTTCTGCCTCTGCAAAAAATTACCTTCTTAGGTAGAATTCCGCCACGGAGAAGCTGAATTCTAATTCTCCGCTTTGAGTCTTTCTTGATTCCAACTTTCCTTTTAACTGGTCCCTGGATCCGTTTCTATGTTGTAGGTAACAATTTCACTATCCAAGACCATTTCTCTTCATAATATACTGTTGCAAACATTGCCATTCGTACTAAGCAGAAAATCAACTTCGCTGGTAGAAACCCGCAATGGAGAAGATGATTTCTGAAATTCCACAAGCCCTTGTTTAACTGTTGAATGGAGAATCCTGCCAGTGATGATTAGTTCTGCAAGAATCAAAATGATGCGAGAACCCCCATCGAATTAGGCACTAGACTACCCACAGACTTATCATGCGTGAGGGAGAAATCCACCCAGCTAAGAGAAAGTGGAGGGAGAAGGGAAAAATGGAAAATCTGATGGTGATTCCCAATTACTTAAAGGACACTAACCTAGACTCAAATGCGATTAAACTTCACTAAGACGCAAAACTTCCACTTTTCTGAAATGGCTACATGTTTAAAAGTGGAGGCAACAGACATCTTGCAGCAAAGTGTCCAATCTCTCTACAATTAAAACATACAAGTGGTAACTTGCCTTTGTATTTACCTTTGCCTCTCTTCATTCTCCTTGACATGAGTGCTCCTATTTCATCTAGATCTTCTGTTAGAGTAATGATTAGTTTTCTTATTAATTAAATCATGTTGATTTAATTAGTTAAGTTATTACTATTTAGTGCTTAAGCTTTTTCTTAAATGCATTAATAATTAATTCTTTTATTAATTATTAATGTGCAACCTAGCTTTTTTAGGCTTTAGGGTTTTGTTCACCTTTATAGGTTGAACCTTGTAATTCTTTTTTAATTAATTCAGATTATAATTTCGCTCTCACATTTTGAGAAACTTCTGAGTTCTTCTTTTTCCTCTTTATACTTCTCTCCTGTAATAGGTTATTTTCATGCAGGTATTCTTTGCATTTTGTGGATTTGTCTCTCAAATCCTACATGGTATCAGAGCCACACTACTGCTGCCTAGTCTGGGGTTTGTGAAGTTGTGATTCGAGGGCAGAAACCACAACTTTTCTGGGGTTTCTTCTTCATTCTGGAAGAGACACTTTTTTTTGGAGCACTTTGAGCTAAAATAGACACCACCATTGTGCTCAGAAGGCCCAAGAGAGTTAATTTTCATATAAATTTTTCCATTTTTGGCCACAGTAGCCTCTGGGAAAAAATTTCTCTCTCCCAGGCTGTATGACTCAAATTTTGAGGAGAAAATTTTAAAAAAATCAATTTTTATTGATTTTTGCGTTAAAAAATAATGCATACAGTGTTAAAAATCATGGCAACAGTGTTAATGGGCACCGCCGTCAGTTAACCGCTAGTGGTTAACCTCTAGCGGTTAGCCTAACCGCCAGGGTTAACTCTCAAACCCTTTTGGGGCAGTTTTGGTATTTTGCTCATATCTTGAGCATATGACATCAGATTTTCAACTTCCTTATATCGTCGAAAAGATATTTTTGAGCTCTATCTCATTATGTAGGTTTCATTGTCTGGTTTTGTAGTTTTGATATGTATTTTTCCAATCAAAGTTAGAACTTATGTTTTTTACTCTCGGGGGCATATCTTTTGCGTCTGAACTCCATTTTGTGAAAACAAATAGGCGTTGGAAAGATGTTGTAGTGATATTTCTATATTTATTATCTATTTCATCTGAAAATTTACCAAGTAAATTTCATTTAGCTTTGAATTTTTTCACACTTTGCTCAATTACTTGGACATTCTGGCACCTACATGGGTTCTGTTTGCATGGGATGGGTTATATTAATTTGATCTAAATGCAGTAAGGTCAGATTTATCAATTTGCTTCATTTGAAGAGTTATCATGGGTTGTTATTTTGGAACAGGGTAATTATGAGTCATGGGCAAAGGGTATACTTACACATTGTAGGTGGCTTAATATTTTCTCTTATTTGTATGATATCATACCCAAACCAGCCACTTCAGAGGGAAACCTAGAATGGGATATTATTTGAGATCACATAGTAGGACTTATAGTGTCTAGTGTTATCATGACACTGTGTTGGCTATATCAAGCATTGATTGTCCTCACCCACTTTGGACACGTCTTTGGGAGATCTATGGAGACCCTAATCTCTCTCAATTCCCAGAGGATCCTGCTTCAGATTGTCTCATACCCATTTCTTGGAGAGAGAATACACCCTTTGATCATGATACTTTAGAGGAGTTTGAGTATTTAGACACCCTTACATGTTCTGATGGATCAGAGGCTTGTCAATTAGTTCCCATTCTTCAGACTGTGACTTCATCAGCATCTCCTGTTGCTCCTGATTCTATGCAGCAGAAAATCATATATCTTCTAGACATAGATACTTTGGACTCTTATGTTGCAGACATGTCTTTCTTGTTTGTTAAGTCTTATACTGCAAATTTGGAGGATTATTTTGAGGACATTCATCTCCTCTACCTTGATAGACAGGTTATCACTGTTTTCCCACCATTATATGTGCATTCTGCGGTTGCATTTCAGGATTCTCCACATCAGTTTGAATTTGGCATCATTTGTTTCAGTTCAGACAAATAGATTCTTTAGCATCCGATCATGGCACACATCCTGAGATAGATTAGTTCATCACTCTTCACAGGGTTTCTTCGACATCATCCTTTGGATTTGTTTCTTCCCAAGGGGAGAAATATCATTTGCTACTTCAGGATCTCCTTTTTGATTCTACATCAGGCATCTACCATTGTGACAGGAGTTTCTTCATTCTGGGGGGACTTTGGTGTCTCATCCCTCTCTCATTGGGGGGTTGATTGTACTTATGGTCTTGAGAGAGTCTCTTGAGCCATTTCTTTTCTGCATTTTTCTATCTCTTTTTGGAGAGGGGTTTTTCCCACTAGGTTTTCTTCTTTGTCTCTGGTTTACAGAGATTTCCTTGTATTGGGTTCCTGATCAGGCCTTGTTGCCGGGACCCATTTCCTTCTTTCATAGTTGTTCTAGGTTAGCTTACCCCCTGCACTTAGCTTAAGGGGGGGTGTTAGAGTAATCATTAGTTTTCTTATTAATTAAATCATGTTGATTTAATTAATTAATTTATTACTCTTTAGTGCTTAAGCTTTCTCGTAGGTGCATTAATAATTAATTCTTTTATTATTTATTAATGTGCAACCTAGATTTTTTAGGCTTTAGGGTTTTGTTCACCTTTATATGTTGAACCTTGTAATTCTTTTTTAATTAATTCAGATTATAATTTCACTCTCACATTTTGAGCAACTTCTGAGTTCTTCTTTTTCCTCTTTCTGCTTCTCTCCTGTAACAGGTTATTTGCATGCATGTATTCTTGGCATTCTGTGGATTTGTCTCTCAAATCCTACATCTTCTTCTTCACTTTCACTTTCACTATCTCTTTTAGATGTGTGTCTCTGACTTGATTTCCTTATTCTCATTGAAGACTTAAATGCAGACTCTAAGTTTGGTAAGAAACTATTATCAAAGTTATTCATCTCAAATGAAATCAGTCTACCAATTAAACTATCAAGAGTAACTATGTTGTTTTCTACTGCTCTCATTTCTTGAATGACAGAAACTCTAATAGCATATATAGGCAATAAGGTTCTTAAGATTTTACTTACCACTATCTCCTCTTCAAGTGTACCTCCAACACCTCGTATAGCATTGACTACTTCTTTTATTCTTGTGTTGTACTGTGTGATGTTTTCTCCTTCTTTCATTCTGAGATCATCAAATTTTCCTCTAAGGATTTCTACCTTAGCTCTTAGAACATTTGCATCACCGCCATGTACAAGCTTCAGTTTGTCCCACATTTTCTTTGCAGTTTTGCAATCTTTGACATCTTCAAATTCAACATCGGAGAGAGAGGAAGAAAGCTTTATAACCATGCAGTTATGCTCATGCTTATCTCTTAATTGATCTATTGTTAATTCTCCTATGGGCAACACATATTCAACATCTAAGTATTGAGTAACATCATTACCAATACCTAATAAGTCAAGTCTTATCCAACTTTTCCATGAAGCAAAGTTGTCTTTGTTCAACTTGGGCACATCTCGTCTGTTCATCTTGTGATCCTGACTTAGGTCTTGAAACCTTCCTTCTAAGAACATAAGCTCTGATACCAATTGTTAGTAATAACTGAGAGGGGGGGTGAATTAGTGGCTTCAAAAACTTTTCCTTATTCTAACCACCAATCAAATAAACGTCAGATTATTATGTCCCTTGCAAGATGCATACCATGAAATACTTATAATAATTAACTGTCTGTCAGTTTTCCTTTTGTGACGTTATTCTCCTTGATTACCGATAAGTAGTAAAATTTATTTACCGATACTCAATAAATATGTAGAGTATACCGATAAATCCAAAAATGCATATTTGAAATGTAAAATAGTAAAGTAATAAACCATACACACATAAGACAAGGATTTTAAAATGGAAACCTTGTTAAGGGAAAAAACCACTGGGACCAGTACCCCAAATTTTTCACTCTTCAAAAGTGAGCCCTGTTAGGAGCCAACCTTGTTAAAGGTTACAAACACACTATTAGGTGTGACCTTATTAGAGGATTTTATACATAGAGGTTGTCACTTAGTATCGGGCATCTTAGTTTGCTACAATCCTTGAATCAGCATCCTTCTTAGACTGCGAATAGGCTCTAGGCAAATCTAGTGCTACTTTCATGAATCAACCTTTTTTGCACTCCTTGGGATGTACCTCAATATATAGAAGATTGTTAAGTCCTGGTCTGTTAAGAGACTTGATGCTTCAATGGTTAAACTGAAACATAATGACTTGTTTCTAATGCAACTTGAATTGCATATTTTCAGATCTATTTAAGTACATTACCTCTCTGATCAATGTATCAATTCAATTCTTTGTGCTCCACACTTTCTACTCTATGATGTTGTGCCTTGCTATTTTTCAGTGTCTACAAAATTCTTTAGCTCTCCTTCAGCTTGATTGATCAGGACTGTATGAAGTTATCCTTCATCAGTTTCTCTTCAGCGTCCTCTTTTTATTCACTCCCATTTCTTGTGATGCAGAAATGAATTAAACTTGTCTCATATATAGACATGATATTCACCATTTCTTGATTCTTGATTCTTGATTCTTGATTCTTGGCATGAAAAACAATCCAGCCAATCTAATTTAAAGCTTAACTCCTGATTTATCTCGTAGTTATCTTCTTGCCAACTATACAAATCTTCTTTAAGTCAATCACTTAACTCTGGTCAAATAAAACAATGAAAACAACTAGTTAAGTCTGTCTTTAGCTCTTTCTAGCTAGATATTTTTTCATTTTCTAAACTCTTTTTTGTATCGATCAACTTTGCAGTTAGTCATCGGTGACAATTGCCAGTTTTGTCAGTGTGACTTCAGTCAGCTTCGGGATCTCCGTCCGTTGGGCATCATTGAATTTTACTCGTCGGGCATCCTGTGATTTTTATTCATTGGGTAACACTATCTTATGCTCATCAGGTATCACTGTGACTTTGGTTCTTTACCTTTAGTGATGGTGTGCACTCCGTTGGTGTTATCTGTCACTTAGTGAATACTTGACTTTTATGCATTGTTGAAAGCACAATCTTTGTTCCATTGATTCTCTGAAGTCTTTGGCATTATACTCATGACCGTACAGATGATATCAAGTTGACATCAATGATAATACAAACCATTAACTGATTTAATGCCTTACATTATCTTCAACTTAACATTATCAAACATTTAATTAGTAACATGTCATCACTAGGTTCACTAAGGCATCTCTTGTTTCCTTGATGTTGCATTTATCCCTAACAATGTCAAGTGTGATCTCATCTTCTAGTGGAGGTGTTAACCAACTGATGGTAATGATTATGAAGATCGAGTTTAGTAGAATACAAGCAAGTAGAACGGTTAGATCAAATGTCACTTTTTCATTGATGTCAAGCAATTGATTTCTGGTTTATATTAAGTTGTCATATCATTTGAAGAGGAACTTAATTGGGAAGATAATAAAGATCAGACAATGATGAGGTACTATTGGTATAAATTTTTATGATGTTGTTAAGTTGGTAAAGTAGACAGGTCAAGTCAGTAAAGGGAGCAAGCCTAGTTATCAAGCAGTGAGAAATTTGTTGGTAAAGTGCAGTGTTATTTGGTCAAGAAAAGCAAAGACAATCACCAAGCAAAGTCGACAACTAAGAAAGGTTGGTAACCAAGCGAAGTTAGACACGAAGTGAAAATAGTCATAGAGTCATCAAACATGGAAAATAGATTGAATTCAAGGATCTAAACACATTTAATGTGAAGGCATGAAGATAGAGAAGATGCTAAGGATGAAGACAAAGTTTGTTACAAGATCAATGGTCATGAAAAATCTAGTTCAAAATATGAGATGAAGATTAAGTGGAAAAAGTAAAGTTGTGAGTTCCAATAAAAGTGCAAGTCATGAGGCAAAGGTTAACCATTTAACCAAGTTGCAAATACATTAAATCAATTCATAAGAGATGATCTAATGTTGATCATAATTGAAGGGAAACCTAATCAATGAGATTAAGCGGAAAAATAGAGGCCTATATATTGATGAGCATGTATGTTTATATAGATATGCTGGTGAATTGAATAGTTGAAGTGCTACCTAGCAGAGTAGTGAAAGAGGTGGAGATCTAGTCTAGAGAAGAGACAGGTGAGTTGTTGATGCCATTAGTTTTAGAGTGCATACAAGGGATATGATCAAGTAGAAGATAGTTGTAGAATCACAGATCAAATCTATATATTGTTTCTTACTATTCTTTGTAACAGAAAATCTCTTAATCGAGTGGACCTAATAAGTATTTTTTTAAATCCTTGAGAAAGGTAACATTCTAGGATGAATATTTAAGACCTCTGACCAGGCCACTCCTAACAGGGTGAAGATCTTAAGAGATCTAAGGTAAATCCCGTAATAGGGTCACATCTAACAAATGTGCATTGTAATCTTTAATGGGATTGGCTCTTAACCGAGCATACTTTAGAAGAGTATTTCTTTTTGTGGGTGACAATTCCCACGGAGGTTTTTCCCAAACTGGGTTTCCTTGTTAAATCTGGTGTTACATGTGATGCTTGATAACTTTGGATGTTATTTTCTTATGTTATATGTTGTTTATAAAGTTTGTGAAGTGTTTACAAGTTTTGATTACTGATGTTATTTGAGTTACCAAGTTGAATCAGAGGTTTAGTTGTAAAGTGTTAAGTTTAAATATTTTTTGATTCAACCCCCTATCAGTAAATCATCATTTGGTAGGGAAAACCAATAGGAGGTATAGGATTTTTATGCAAGTAAATAGTGGGGTTTCAAATTGTGGTTTCTCGTGACATTGCATGGTCTCTAGATTGTTGAAATCTAGTCTTAGGGTCCTCTGAATAGGAAAATCAAGATCATTGTTGGGATCCTATCTGGTTCTATGCATTGGTCCATTTTTCCTTTACTCTTTTGGGATCTAGTGAACAACATATGTAGAGGATAAATGTAGCCTAGGATAGACGACAACAACTAAAATCTAATTTTCTTAGATTTCATATTTTGAAATGTAATGGAAATAAGGGAAACTAACTTTTTGGTTTTTTGTAGGATTTTGGGATGTTATTGAAATATATGAATGAATAAATAGAATGATGCCTAAGGTGTAGGTAATATTCCCTAAAAAATATTCTATAAATTTCAAAGGTAAAACCTCTAAAGAAAGACCTAAATGATTATGTAGACTATCTTGACTTGAAAAAAGGTAGAACAAAATGAAAAATTATAGCAAAGATGTCTATCTAAGACAAATGTTAAAGAGAATGATAGGTGCCTAAGCCAAGGCAAGATACAATATATGGATTTCAATGAATCCAAGATAAAACAAAAGACCACTATTGGAATGTCCTAAGAAAATGCACCCTCTAATCTAAAAAATCACTCTAAGAGGTGGAATACTTAACCTTTAGGATATGCAAGCTATATTTTTGCAATTTTTGGATTTTTGGACTAAAATGATGAATATGAAAAAACTAAATGACTATGTAGGGTTTTAAGCTAAGGAATATACTGAAACACAGGATGCGAGTCTCTAATATGAAAGGGTATGTTGATCACCAAATTTCAAGATAAAAGACAAGTGGAATATTTAGGACTTGTGTTGATGGTTTTGTTTTCTTCTTTGTATAGGTCACCGAAAGGTGTTTTAAACAAAGTAATCAAACACTCATTGTAGCTTCAGGATAGACTATGAAGAAATGATTTGTGTATGCTCAACAACTTTCTCAAGTTGCAAGTTTTCACACATTCATTCCTGAACAAAAATAGAAATAGTCAGTCTAATCTAAGGTAAAATTGCTTCAATTGTAATATTATAGGCTCATTTCTTGGATGTATGTAATCTCACACAATAATTGTCATACTAAAAGGACATGAAATTCCATGTTATAGGTTACCGTGTTTTTACCTTTTCTCAGTATTGTTGTTGTGCTAATGAAGATCTCTTTCACTAACATAATACCCTGGGAAACATATGATGGGAATCTAGTGGGGGAGATTTTTCCCTCCCCTTGCACTATAATAAGAAAATGATTCAGAGGTGAACTGGGTGGGCCTCTAATTAAAAGGGTTGTAGTAAGGTCTATGGCATCTACCTAAACAATTTGTATGTGTGAAAGATACTTAAGCCTCTAGTTGACCATGTTGGCTAATTAGGCACTTTGGCCTGCTCCAAGTTACCATTAACACACCTCACCTAAGCTTGGTTAGATTGAGATGATTATAAGATTTATCCCATGTCTCATTTATATATTTTTTGGAAGGATTTTACAGCTTGAGGTTGTCCTCTAAGGAAGAAGTGCATTCCCCAAATAGGTCTCTCCAAGAAAATAAAAGCTATTTTTAATCTAATAGAATGTGGAAGCACACAAAACACCCAAAATACATGATTAATCATATTAAGCACTAAAAAAAAAATGTTAGCTAATCTAAATCATCTATATAAGCACAAGGGTTCATTTTTAAGCACTAGACCAAATGAGTTTTCTTGTTCAATTTTATGCACCAAATCAAGATGTGTTATGCCCTGCATACCCGTCCCTACATTTTGTGTGCAAAATGTTGGGTCCCCCTTTTTTTTCTTTTGGCTCTTAACTTGTTTTTTCTTTTTGTTCTAGGTTGTTTTCTTCTCTAGGTTTTCTTCCCCGTGAGGTTTGTTTCCTCCTGCTTTTTTCTTTCGTGTCTCTGGGACCCGGTCCCGAAGTGGGTTGTTTCTTTTTTAGAGCCGAATTCCAGACTTCCAGATTCTCCATCACGATGTCTTCTTCTTGTAAGGAGGCATGGTCGCACAGAATCCCCGAGCCCAGAATTCAGAGGTTTTCTTATTCTGGAGTTTGTAGGGAAAAGGGTAACTTGCTTTTACCATGAGTATAAATAGAAATTACATGTCACTTTCACAGTTATCGCGACTAAAACACTTTTGCTCAAAGCGATTGAACAATGATTAAACTATGATTACCTTGTGCTTAGTGTGTTGTTACTTGTTGCTTCGAGGTGCTTGTTCATGGTCATCTGAAGGTAGAGCTCATTGTAGGAGTGCTCCTGGTGTTCTCTTTCCCCACTCTTCTACGAATTTTTAGGTAGGTCCTCTGGTTCTTTGTCATTTCTTTGTTTCTTGTTGTTTATGTTTTCTTCTCTGGTTTTGTTTTTGTTTTGCATCATTTTGCTTTGTCCTGTTGGTTTTTGTTTGTTTGGTCTGCCTCCCGTTGGTGGGTTGGCACTGCCAGAGGGTTGTCCGCCCTCTGCATGGTTGTAGATTAGTGTAAACAATGTATATTTCCTTGTGGTAGTTCATGTATTTCTATAAGCAATGTATATTTCTATATATTTTGTGTGTATCCATTTCAGCCCTCTGTAATTTTATGCATGTATATATTTTGTATATCCTTCTGAACTTGCGAGTTCCTCGCACTTTGTCCCTCATTTTCACCCCACGAGACCAAGCTCGTTGAGACAGATTCCCCATGGTTCAAACTTGGCACCCTACTGGTTCGAGCCATGGCAGCTCTCTATCCTCTATCTCATTGCATTGATGGTGAGATTAATTTCCCACGAGTGAGCATTCAAATATGTTCAATCTGGCATTCATTTTTTTCCCTGTGTCAGCCCACTTGTCTCAATTGATGCTTTTAATGCCTTTACAGCATCTTCCATGTGATCACATACCAACCCACATCAACCAAATTAGGTTTCCCATCAATCACATTGGCAACAGCTAGATTTTCCAAACTCTGGACCTCCAGCAGGACCTTGTCTTTCGCTTCTTCCTGCCACCTTGTTAACTTGCTCTAGAATGCTAAGTCATGTTCATTCTAAGATACCCTAGAAATTTTGTTGTATGTACTAACACTTGTTTGATAGGTGTAGGTTGGTGAAGAATCTCCTGGAGTTGTAAATTATTTTTATATATGTCTTGACGGTTTTTCAGTCTTGCAGGTTGCGGATAAATTGATTGAAGATGTCTGACGTTATTGCCCCTCCTGATAGTTTGGAACTACCTACCACTTCCACCTGGGCAACTACAAAGTAAAAGATGGAAAGAATGCTGGAAAAGCTACCCCTAACCTCCAAATATCTAAAGGAGGGATCTATTGCGGGGTCCAAGGTGGACTCCAAAGTCCAGGAAATAATAGATATAGACCCTGAAACTTGGGCCGAATTGCAAGGTCTGATCCAGACCATTTATAGGTTAAAAGTTGAAGGAGACAAGGTAGCCACTTGCTTGGCCACCTCTAACATCATAAAGGTGGAAAACTTCCCATGTTTGGTGCAGTCATTGGAATTAATAAAGTAGCTGGCAATACTATACAATGTGCCTACTCACACAATCCTGCTTCTGGATCCCCAGCCGCTACAATACCCCACCACAATCATCACCTTGGATGCTCCAACCTTTGCTTCTGGGTTGGGGATTCCTCAATTCAAAGGGTCTGCCATCGTCACCCGTGTCGACTCACTAAAGGATTTTGGCAAGGCCAAAATCATTTCCCAGCAACACCTCAATAGTTAGTGGCTGAAATCTCCAAAGAGAGACCACAAAAGAATGAAGTTGGAAATTCCCTGCGGGGATTTCAGGGAGCCCATTCAAGCGGGCATCATATTTTTATGCAGGATCTTCGGATGGCCCCACACTTGGGAATTCTCAGTGTGGATGTATTATTTTCTATAATGCATCACCACACACAACAGGACCATCAACTGGGCGACTATCATAGCCAACCATGTGGATACACAGATGAGGACCGTCACCTAGACCTCTTAGTTTTATATGACTTCATATGTGCTATGGGTGTTAGCACAACAAAGGCTGAATTTTTTAGGTTTGGGCACAGTTAGAAAAATTGGGAATGGGTTGGGACAAGTCACACCATGGGATCATTATCCCCAGTTACAGTGGGAACTTAGTTTCCAAAACTTCTGCCAGGTAAATGACGTGTTCATTTACCAAAATATCTTAACAATTACTTGGGATTCCAGGTACCACCTCTCACAAGTGGTGATGACTCTGGTCAGCTACTACAGCTAGTATTTTAATCAGTTCTAAAATCACACCTACATTAGGGTGAAAGGCTTCAATGGGAAGCCCTATCTTCTTCCCCGATATTGCGAGGATAGAATTATCCTCTTAGAGTTTTGCAAGAAGATGATGGATCTGCACACCTTCTTCACATTGAAGTTCATCAACGTCCTATTCCCTTTCTCTTATGAGAATTACACATGCAACCTCACCGTAGCTCGGGAGGTAGATAATGAACTGAAGAGCTCAGGGTTGGTGGAATTCCACCACGCCCAAAAAAATTACGATCCTCACGGCAAGATTTCTACAACACTACTTCGAGCGTCCAAACCGCATGAAGTAGATATTGAAGACTTTTGGGCAGACTGCCAGGACATTTTTGATCTCTCAACCTGATAGAATATAAGGATGAGCAAAGGGCTCATGAAAGCATTGGACATTCAGACCTTCCCAAAGGGATTTAAGGATGACGGGCCGCTAGAGGATCCAGCATACAAAGGACAAGGGATGGAAAAATAGGATCTTCCTCTGGTGGACTGGGCCATCCCAGAGGATCTAATGATTGAAGGGGTAAGCCACCCCATTTTAGAGGCAAGTCACTAGTACTTCACCCGGGTGTGTCCTAAAATCACCCAAAAGAAATCAATAGTTAAAAAGGCCATCCCCTCTTCAGCCAACGTTAGACCTTCTTCATCTATTGTGGCCACTAAAGAAAGCACGAGCAAAGGGAAAGGGAAAGAAGGTGCCCTGATTCCCAAGGCACCTCCCCAGATCCCCACACTTCTTATGGCCCACTTGTACCAAAAAATGGAGTCAGAATAGCTGACTAGTCAGTAATTAAGCATACAGGTATCTTTCGATCTCCCTATAACTCCAATGGCATCTGCTTGCCCAGCGGGATCCTCCTTGTTGGTAGCTATGATGACCAAATAGACTTTCACTAAGGCGGATTCCACTAGCATTCTAGATATTGGGGCTTCACTTGTAAGGAAGAAGAAGGTGACACCTACACCCAGCGCAGCTAACGCCCTCGAACTCGAAGATATCTCAGACTCCTCACCCCTAGTGGACATAAGTTCAGAATCTCCCAAACTCAAAGATATCTTAGACTCCTCACCCCCAGTAGACGTAAGTTCAAACTCTCCCGAACTTGAAGATATCTCAGACTCCTCGCCCCCGCACAAAAATTTTGATGACACCTTCTCGGCAGAGGAGTCTTGGAGATTTAATAAGGCGTTGGTCATGCAGTGGAGGAGATTGTGGCTCAGGAAAAAGAAGAGGTCCCCATAGAGAAAGAAATCCTAGAAGATAAAGATACATCAGAGCAAGAGGCTCAGGAAGAAATACAGACGGAACCTGAGCAGGAGAGGATCCTGGTCTAGGAGACCAAGAACACACCAAGGAAGCCCATAAATGTGCATCTGATGGTCAAAGAACCTAGACCTAAGGGAACAACCGTACCTCCAACCATCACGCTTTAAGTGCCTTTGGTAACTCTGGGTGACCAAGTGCCCCGGAGCACTTTCAGTGAGGTAGTAACGGCAGTCGCCTTGCTAAATTTTGGCTAGAGACCTCACCCACCTCTGGAGGATATTCTAGTGGAAGAGAATTCTCTAATAGATGAAGCCAATGTGGCCCAGGAGTAGCAGCAGAAAATAGAATACGAGGTCTCAGATAAAGGAAATGCAGAAATAGCTAGCACTAGGAGGGACAAGGTCCCTGAAAATACAAAAGAGATTGGGGCCAGAGAGAAGGCTTCGTATAGTATTGCAGAAGACACCAGCATGGAAAAAAACATTGAGGGTTCCAGAGAATGAGAAGAGGAATAAAGGCAGGAAAAAGAAGCAGAATGAGAGGTGGATAAAGAACCCGAACATAATGCGCATTCTGGGAATGCACCGTCAGATTTTGAGAGGAATCCTAATGAACAAGTCTTGATAATGAAGCCGCACAAATGGCTAGTGGAATCCAAGAAAAGGAAGGCCCTGATGGTAGCCACAAGTGCTTGACTCTCATTGGCCAAAATGATGGCCTGGAACACAGAGGCTAAAAGGCCCAAGAAGGCGTGGGTAGTCCATACTCTCTGAACTAACCCAGCAGGTAGTACCATTGCAATTATCGCAACACCCCCAACAAATGCAGACATGGCAGCCGTAAGGCCCGTAGACTACAACATAACAGAGGTAGAATTGGGGAAGAGGGATAAGAAAGGTGAATTGGACTTGCTGAAAGAAGCCACCAACGCAATAGAGGATAGGTACCTCAAACAGGGCCAGAAGTTGCAAGAGGAAAGAGAAACAAATGCCAATCTCCTCACACTTCTGGCAGAACTCACATAGCCATTGGAAGAAGTCCACCCTAGAACCCCTTTCTCTAGATTTTTGCTTACACAAGGTGACATGGATTCTCTATAGATAATTAAGAGGAAGGCACAAGCTATGGATGGGTGGGCAACCGATCAAGTGACCGCAATAAGACAATTTCTGGCAGCGTCCCTCCCGGACCTTTATAGGGTCAATTCTATTCTTAGCCATGCAAGGGGCTCAGCTTAGATATGGGAGGAAGATTTGCAAAAGTATAGAAAATGGAAGACTGGACTAGAAGAGATTTGCAACAATGGCGAGGAAGTTGCCACAGAGTCTAGAATTTTTGGAGATGAATCGTATGATTCCCTCCAGGTCCAGTACTCCAGACTTGCCCTGAAAATTGAGGTTTGCAAGGAACTGGTTAAGACCTTGAAAGAGAAGATAATGATAGCCCAATATCCTCTAGGTTTGTTTAAGGCATTCATGGTTGGGGTATCACTAGTCGATCCCTTCACCACCGGCACATGTACCCCGGAGGACTATGTCCTCAGCAATTTTTATGAACAAATGCAGTCCCTGTATCTGCCAGCCAGAGATTTTGACCAGGACATGCTATCCTGGTTGTCTAAAACAATGATCCGATTGCATGATGCCATCAAAATGGTGGATGAATTCTGGAATAGGGTCAGAGAAGTTGAGGAAGCATTAGAGGTTGTCCGCAGTCGGTGGGACAGTATCTAAAGTATAGACGAAGAAAGCATAGGCCAAGTATTGGAATCTTGGGAAAAATCATAAAGAGCAATAAGGCCCTCCAAATTCTGGAGATGTTTAGCTGAAGATGTGTTTTGTATTCATTTATTCTTTTGGAACGTGAGTTCCTAGATCTAAGAATTCTAGATCCTACATTTTTGTATTTTTTAAGTGACCCGTGTCCGGGTTCCCAAGGCTGACCGATCACTTTCAAGGCAGTTAATAAAAGGTTGTCAGGAGGTGGGTAACCGCAATAAGGCACGTCAGCTCGACAAGAGGTTTTCTAACAGATGGTCTTCCCGAGGCACCACTTCAATTTTACACCTGGCACATCGGAGATAGTGAGCCACCCTCCCATTCATGAGGCATGTAGCCTCAATCCCCAGGGGATCAGATTTCTTCTTTTTCTTCCTGGCGCTCTTCTCAAGGCTAATTCTTCCACTCTACTTTTCTCATCTTATTCTTTTGACATGTCAGACCTTTTCCACCTTGAGGTCTTTTGTAGCGTGGTGCAGGTAGTACTAGCCACCAAATAATGTATTATATTGTGAAGTGTAAAATAAGTTAGGGTTAGGTCTAGATAAAGCAATGTGTATAAATAATAGGTCTGACCTCATTCCAAGGGTCGGAAAAATTGATGATTTTGCAGTCCATAGTTAATAGCAATCTAGTTTTTCTTAGTTCTTAAGTTGCAGAGCTCAATGCTCCATAGTTTTAAGCTTTCAGTAGTTAAATGCTCCCTTGGAGCCACCAATGTACCATGCACCAATGCTTGCTGGAAGAGATGTTAATGAAGAATGAAGAGTTCTCTCAATGATGTTGTTGGCATTCTATCTTCTGGGTTAACGATATTTTATGCTTTGTGTTCTCCATGTCCTTTGCTCTAATACTTAAAGTAGATTAACGACCTCCTTTCCTTTGCTACTGATAAAATATGAACTGATGGTTGTATATTTCTTTGGTATTTAGTGTAGTGTGTTAGAGCATTGTTGATGTTTTGAATGTTTAGCATAACTATAGGTAGATGAAATCTCTCTAACTCAGCAGTATCTTTTGAAGTTTATTTGTAGGATGAATGCGCGCTTGCAGGAAACCCCACTCACTTGAATCCCTAGAGAGGACGAGTTGAAGATAACTAGCTATCCCCCTCAAACAAAAATAATCACAACTCCCAACTGAGCCCCACACCGTCAAGACCTGACTCTCACATGCTTGGAGGCCCAGGAAATCTCATTTCCCCAGAAAACCTTTACAGGCAAAGTTGGTCGGTACCCTAGTACCTGGTGACAACTTACCTCTGTTGGTAGACCCAGTCACAAAGTCCATCAACAGAAACTAGCGCTAGAAGGAGGGCATGAACTCATCACCCTCTGAGGATTCCGATTTTACACTGCTCGAGGGTTCCCCAAGCCATAGTTTTAGGAATCAAGCCTTTAGTGGGATTGGATCATTCTCACCAGCAAGATTTGAAAGAGTCCTTAGATCAGCTCCCAATCCTGGAAGGTTTGTTGAACTTGAGCCTCCCGCTCAGAAGAAATGGACACTAAAAGTCAAGTTAGCCACCATTGTCTAGGGATCTAACATACCACAGAATACCCAACTCCCCTAGATGATCCTGAGAACTAGTGTTCAACCTAGTCAAAATCTAACTACCCTAATTACTGCATATTTTGGAAATATCAAGTCCCTAATGAGAACTTTTCTGGGTGTAGCCAACGATTTACCTTTGCACCCAGAAAAGATTTGTCCCCAATACGAGCACTTAGGCTCATGAACTGTAGAAGAGCATCTGCAGGCATACAAGGATGCCATGAACGGACACTGAATCCAACATCAAGACGTTGTGACACAGATGTTCCCTCTGTCCCTAGGATAGAACAAATTAAATTGGTACCTTAACCTTCCCACCAACTCCATCAACAGTTGGTAGGACATGGAGGATGCCTTCCTAGCTGCCTTCCGTGTAAACATGGACCCAGCATGGTCTCACAGCCAGTTCATTTCTATCATGAAGGAACCGAATGAACCCCTTCAAGTATTCAACCACTAGTTCCAATGTGCCTTAAAGTGGAGCACAGGCCCCTTCATCCCATCCACAGAAGTGACTATCCAGACCTACCTCAATGCAATGGACCCCTTCGTTGCCACTCTCCTTTGGAGAAAAACTACCCCGTGCAATCAGGACACTTTGGTGAAGGTTTACAACCTAGAAAAATTTCTTATGCCAGGGGATATAACACCAATTCAATCTAGGAAGGATTGGGTAGAGCAACCCATTCAACATGATCCCCAGCAAAACTTCTTATGCCAGGGGATATAACACCAATCTGGCAATGGCAGCCCTCGTGATGGCCATGAATCCCCTGCCACCACTGATAGACGAGTAGGCCCGGTACGTATATCTATCGCAGACCCAAACAATACCAAGTCTAGAATCTTTTCCTTGGAACTAGCCACAACAAATGCAATGACCATAGACACAACCACCTGGAGTACCTTTCTTCTAGTCATCCATGGCTGGGGGATTGCCGCCCTCGACTCTGGTGAACATTGTCACTTTTCCAGGGAACCAACAACAACAACCATCACATTGTGACACAAATACCCAACTAACCGCTGAGGTTGAATCCCTCTGGTGAATGTTGTCCACACTGACTGTGGACATGGGTCAAATGAAGGTGGTGTCTTATGCACCCCAGAATTCCAATTCCTAGAGAGGGAATATTTTCTCCGACCAACGAAACAACAATGCCGAAGGAAGAAATTTCAACAATGGGCCTCGACTCAACCAACAATAATAGAATAACAAAACCCATACTGGAGGTCCCCCTCCAAACCAAAACACCAATCAGAGTGGTGCTGGACCATCCCATTTCACGCCAGTTGTAGACTTCCAACCCATGACCAATTGATGTAGATTGCATGACAAAGGCTCCCACAATGAGGTAAACTGTGCCACGCTAAATAAATTCATCATGATTTCCTAGCTAGATAGACAACAAGAGTCTGATCCTACTCCCGTAGAACCTCCTATGCAAGAGCCCACTTACGGTGCATTCACTTGTGAGACCATCTTCTTTGGAACAGATAGAGAAGATGAAGAAGAATCCAAACTACAGGGATTCTTTGATGAGTCAATTTTGGCCTTTGAGGCCAATGCCTTCACCAACCCAAGGGCTCCCTACAATACTCAGAGTTAGGCTAGTAAAGGATCAGTTTACACACCAACACCTCCTAAGGACACTCTTCCCTGGGATAATACAATCGATCGGTCTGTCCCTCCAAAAGGTTCTAGCTCTAACCAAGCAAAGGACCCAGCCGAGGGAAGCCACCAATTCCCTGGGGGAAGGTTTGACATCATGAAGGTGTTAGAAAAAACCACCACCTCCATGACCTTGATGGAGGTTTTTCTAAACTATCTCAAGTAGAAGAAGTCTCTTCTAAAGCTCTTGGGAAACCCAAAAGTCGTCAGTCGCCCACCTAAGACTGTCTCTTTCAAAGACGCCAGCGCGGCTGTCTTCCGAGGAAATATTGAAGATCCTCCCTTCCTGCAAGGCTTAAACATACAAGGGAAAAACATACACAATTGCCCAGTAAATTTTGGGGCTTCAGGAAATATCATGCCCCTATCCACATGCCAAAAGCTCAAATTTCAACCCACCCCATCTAACGGTACAGTGATCCAACTGGATAAGACTGCTGTAAAAATGGTGGGTGAATTGAAAAATGTTTGGATTCAACTCATTCAAGACCCCAGGATAGCCAACATAATTGACATCCAAGTGGTGGACATCCCATAGACTTATGAGATGTTGTTAAGTCAAAAATGGTCTAAGTTCCTAAACGGATACTTTTTGACCGAATTCTCCCACTTATGGCTCCCCTGGGAAGGAGAATCTAACAAAATTTGGGTTAAGAGTGACCCTAGATGAAATAGGCCCTCACCAAAGTCAGGAGGGTGAATGAGGTCTTATTCTCTGAGACTTCCCCCGGGGTGTACCAACCCCTTGAGATCCTAACATTTGATTTCAGCCCCAGGGAGGATCCCATACTTCTACAAAGAACCCAAGACCTAGAAGAAAAATTTAGGGTTGAGGTTAACTCTCAGGGTGTTACAGTGACCCCCGCCACACTCTTGTCTGGCACTTGGTGTTGGGTGTATTACCAGAAGCATTCAGAGCTAGGGTGTGAGCCTTGCCTTTCTGCTGCCACCCGGTACATTGATGCCCTTCGGAGAAAAGAACACACAGTCGATTCCCTGGGACTTAGTACTTTTGTTGGTGGTGCCTATTTGGCACTATTTGTCTGAGAATCCCAACTAGAAGTCCCCCCAGAGGTAAATCTCACCCATGTACCATCAGCGCTAGAGGAAACTCCTCCAAAACCTCCCAAAAAAATCCAAAGAACACTCTATCTTCCCAGCTCCAAGTGACAAATGATGATTTGTGGACCCTTAAGTTTGATGGGTCCTGATCCAAATAAGGCTATGGGGCTGGAGTAGAATTAATCAACCCATGGGGGAAATCCTTCCTCGCATCCTACAGGCTACAGTTCAACTGCATGAACAACATCATGGAGTACAAGGCCTTGATCCTTGGACTCCTATTTTCACTAAGGAAAGGAATCACTCACCTCCAGGCCCTGGGTGATTCAAAGTTGATTGTTAAACAGGTTCAGAGTCAATACACCTGTCATAATAAGAGGCTAGATGCATACCATAACCGGGCATGGAGCCTTATTGAAGATTTTGATGCCTTCGGCATCAATCTTATTCCCTAGAGATGGAGTTATGTCCCAAATGCCCTTGTTGTTTCTACTAGTACACTTGAGCCCACGGCTGGCTCACGACTCCAAAAAATTTCTATTGAGATGATCCCCACCCCATCCATTCCAGATAATGTCACCCATTTTTAGGTCTTTGAGGATGATCAGCATATCCTAGCCTTCATGGCCAATGTTGGCATCCTCAAAGACCAGATAGTGAAAGAAAAGGATCACGATGATACTGGGCAGGGTGACAAAGATGATGGGATCCTAGATCTACTAACCAACACCATCCCAAAGGGGATGGTCACACTTGAATGAATCTTTCCCTTTGACCCTCGGGGCTGGGAAAAAATATCATCCTCCTCTAAGGGAGGAAAATTTATGAAAGTGAACATTGGCCAGCCCGATGAAGAGAAAATGATACACGTCGGCACCTCCTTCTCCCTTGAGGAGAAGGAGAATATTCTCGTAGTTCTCTGAGAATAAATAGACATGATCACTTGGGGGTATGAGGATTTAAAGACATACGACACATCTATCATGACTCATACCTCCCACTCAAACCTGATGCTAAGCCTTTTTAGCAAAAGCAATGACCGGTCACCCCACTGATTGAGCCTTTGATTCACCAGTTGGTAAAAAAATTGTTGTCTTCCCAGATAATCTTTCCAATCTGGCATACTACGTGGGTTGCCAATCTAGTACCTATAAGGAAGAAAAGTGGCAAGATTCACCTTTGCGTGGATTTCTAAAATTTGAATAAGGCCTCCATGAAAGATAATCACCCTCTCCCCTCATTAGATGAGGTGTTGCAGATAGTGAACAGATCCCAAATGATGTCTTTCTTGGATGGGTACTCTATATATAACCAAGTCATGGTTAAATATGAGGATAGAGACAAAATGACATTTACCACCAAGTGGGGAACATTTGCCTATCGGAGAATGCCCTTTAGCTTGATTAACACAGTGGCTAGATTTTAGAAGGTGATGGAGATCACGTTCGAGGGCCTCATGAACCTCTGTATAATCATTTACATGGATGATTTGATCATCTTTTCCCAGGACAGGCAGGATCATTCCGCCCACCTAGCCCAAATTTGCGAGAGATGTCGCCAGTGTAGAATATCCCTCAAACCCAAGAAATACATATTCAAGGTCACTAAAGGGAAGTTGCTTAGGCATATTGTCTCCAAGAAGGGTATATCCATTGACCCTGAGAGAGTTGAAGCACTGCTAAACCTGCAAATGCCCGGCAGCAACAAAGAGATGAGATATTTCTTTGGAAAGATCAACTTTGTTCGGCAGTTCATCACTAGATTCACCAAGATCGTAAAGCCACTCAACAAGATGATGAAGAAAGATACCAAAATTGAGTGGAGTCCTGAAACAAAGTGGGCATTCACCCAAATCAAGCAAATGATAGCAGAGGCACCAGTTCTGGCTAGTCTAGACTACTCCCTCCCTTTCTACATTTATTCCTTTGCTTCGCCGCATTATGTCACAGTAGTGTTGACCCAAAAGGTTAAAGGGGAAGAATGACCAATAGCTTTCATGAGCTCCCCCTTCAAGAATGCCAAAGTCTGGTATTCGCCCTTCAAAAAGTAGGCCTTTACTCATGTTTGCATCATGAAGAAATTTTGGCATTACATTCTCCAGAGTAAGGTGCATGCCATCATTCCAGACCAGGCGGTGATATCTCTGTTGATGCAGAGTGAATTGGGTAAAGGCGGTGGAAATGGATGGCCATCCTCCAGGAATATGACTTAGAAATGCAACCCATGAAGATAGTTTGAGGCCAGGGACTAAGTAGAGCAATGGCAGAAGAGACTCCCCACATCGAATGTCAGACATACACAGTGGAGTCTATCACTCAAGATCTGCGGTACACCGACATGGTGTACTTGTTAAATAATTGATGTCTGGAGGGATTGCCTCTGAAGAAATGTGGTGCCTTGTGGTTGAAAAGCATGCATTTCATGATCAAAAACTCCATGCTTTTTTATAGGAATTATGAGGGAGTGTACCTTCGATGCATCGATAGGGTTTAAGCTACAAAAATAATTGAAGAATTTCATGGGCAATTTGGAACCGGGCATGGCTCAATGGATGCCACTACCCATCAGATCCTTTGGGCTGGATACTATTGGCCCTATATCTTTAAACATGTCTACACTCACGTCCAAAAGTGTCATACTTTCCAAACCGTGGCACACCATGAGAAAAACCCAACCATGCCTTTGCAGCCAATTTTCAAAGCTAGACCCTTTGCCCAATGGGATTTTTACTTTATCAGGGAAATCAACCCCAACTCATCTTCCAACCACTGATACATCCTAACTTCTACCGATTACCATACCCGGTGGTCTGAAGTCATGCCTTGTAAAAACAACACGGTAGACATAGTTATCAAATTCCTGGAAGAGAACATCGTCACAAGATTCAAAATGCCTTTTGTTATAGTATGTGACAATGGTCTAGCTTTTTCTTTGGCACGACTACTAGAATGGACCTATGACCAGAAGATCACTCTAAATTTATCCAATAACTATTACCCCTAGGGGAATGGTGTTGTTGAATCAACTAACAAAAATTTTCTTGAAGTGATCAAACACCTGTTAGAACAGAATCCCCAGGATTGGCACCAAAAGTTGAGGTTCACCCTCTGGGAAAAACCACATTTGAATTAAGGCCACCCTAGGGACATCCCCATTCCATCTGGTTTATGGCCAGAACCTAGTGTTCCCCATTAACTTATAGATCCTAGTTTTATAGTTCATGCAGGAATTCGGCAACTGGGACAATATTATGGAGGTTCAACTCCTGAATCTGGTGTGGATGGAGGAGCAAAAAGATGCAGCCCTTGAACATTTTGCACATCACCAAGCAGTGGCAAAATGATGGTTTGACCGAAGATCCCATTATAAAGTCTTTCATATTTTAGACTTGGTCCTCTTGTGGGATAAAGCTCGGGAAAAGAAAGGAAAGCACACCAAATTCTAACGGCTCTGGCTCAGACCATATTTGATCTTAGAGATCTACGGATTAAATACCTATTGCCTCAATACCATGACCATGGAACCCATCCCATTTCCTGTCAATGGATAGTTTCTTAAACATTATTTTGAGTAAGGCAGGTTTGTCCGAAGTTGTACTATATGTAAATTTTCTTGCTTGTAAATATTTCTTTTCTGGTACCCCGTTTGGGGTGCCTTGCCTTGTAAATAGTTTTGCTAGTGGTCCTCTGGGACCGCCTCTTTTTCCTTTGGCTTTTCTTTTTCTTTGTTCTTTCTTTCTTGAGTTTCCAGTGTTTTTCTCCCCTCTTGTAGGCTGGTATGCTTTGCATAACGTCTAGTCTCTGGGATGGTGCCTTCAGTATTTGGTTGAATTCAGAATCTATTGTTAGCATGGTGGAATTGGTCCGGTCTCCGGAGTTATTTTGTAATTTTGGTAACAGGCTATGAGTAATCTTCATCAGATTTATCCCCAGAAGTCTAGTAATCAGTTAAATCAAAATTAAAAGGAACAAGTAATCGGACACACCGAGGGTACACCGGTCGCACTGGTTTGTTGGCCCAAGTCTAAACTTTTAGAATTCTTCTTGAGTCTGGAGTTTTCCTTCCCCACTCAGCAAATTTAGGTGGGTGGAAGGGTGAAAGAAGTACCACCATTAAATTTAGCTAAGCTCAATCTTAATGGTGAAAGAAGTACCGCCCTCCCATCCATAAAAGAATAAAATAATAAGGAAAGAAAAAAATAGAATGAAAACTCTGGTATCCAGGAGGAACAAGCAAACTTGATGCCTTTGGATCGATACATTTAGTGCCTCTTCTCTACTTCTCCAAGAGGTCATCGGCTTGATTTTCTTCCAAGGCACACACTTCACAACTGATGAAAGATCATGGATTGAATCGTGTATGGCCATATTTTCTCAGACGCTTCGCACCTTGCAATTAGGACACTCCGAGTAACGATTGGTTCCAGTTTTGCTAACCAAAGATTTCGTGGTTCTCAAATGCACCAAGGCATTCATCCCAGATAGTCACCATTTTTTATGCCCTACATCCCCATCCCTACATTTTGTGTGCAAAATGTTGGGTCCCCCTTTTTTCGCTTTTGGCTCTTGCCTTATTTTGTCTTTTTGTTCTTGGTTGTTTTCTTCTCCGGGTTTTATTCCCCATGAGGTTTGTTTCCTCTTGCCTTTGTCTTTCGTGTCTCTGGGACCTGGTCCCAGAGCGGGTTATTTCTTTTCTAGAGCTGGATTCCAGACTCTAGGATTCTCCATCACGATGTCTTCTTCTCATAAGGAGGCATGGTCGCACAAAATCCCTGGGCCCGGAATCTAGAGGTTTGCTTGTTATGAAGTTTGTAGGGAAAAGGGTAACTTTCTTTTACCATGAGTATAAATAGAAATTACATGTCACTTTCACAGTTACCACGACTAAAACACTTGTGCTAAGAGCGATTAAACAGTGATTGAATGGTAATTAAACCATGATTACCCTATGCTTAGTGTGTTGTTACCTGTTGCTTCAAAGTTCTTGTTCATGGTCATCTGAAGGTAGAGCTTATTGCGGGAGTGCTCCTAGTGTTCTCTTTCCCCACTCTTCTATAGATTTTTAGGTAGGTCCTCTGGTTCTTTTCCATTTCTGCATTTCTTGTTGTTTCTATTTTTTTCTTTGGTTTTGTTTTTGTTTTGCGTCATTTTTCTTTGTCCTCTTGGTTTTTGTTTGTTTGGTCTGCCTCTCGTTGGTGGGTTGGCACCGCCAGAGGGTTGTCTTCCCTCTATGCAATTATAGATTAGTGTAAACAATGTATAGTGCCTTGGGGTAATTCATGTATTTCTGTAAGTGATGTATATTTTTGTATATTTTGTGTGTATCCATTTTGGCCCTTGGCCCTCTATAATTTTATGCATGTATATATTTTTTATATCCTTCTAAACTTGCGAGTTCCTCACGCTCTATCCCACATTTTCACCCCACAAGACCAAGCTTGTTGAGACGGAGTCACCATAGTTTGAAATTGGCACCTTACTAGTTCAAGCTATGGCAACTCTCTCTCTCCTCTATCTCATCGCATTGATGGTGGGATTAATTTCCCAAGAGTGAGCATTCAAATATGTCCAATCTAGCATTATTTTTTGCCCCGTGTCAGCCCACTTGTCTCAATTAATAATTTCAATGCCTTTATGGAACCTACCATGTGATCACGTACCAACCCACATCAGCCAAATTAGGTTTCCCATCAATCACATCGGCAACAGCTAGATTGTCCGGACTCTGGACCTCCAGCAGGACCTTGTCTTTAGCTTTTTCCTGCCACCTTGTTAACATGCTCTGGAATGCTACTTCATGTTCATTCTAAGATAACCCGAAACTTTTGATGTATGTCCTAATGCTTGTTTGACAGGTGTAGGTTGGTGAAGAATCTCCCAGAGTTGTAAATTATTTTTATATATGTCCTAACAGTATTTTGGTCTTGTAGGTTGCAGATAAATTGATAGAAGATGTCTGATGTTATTGCCCCTCCTGATAGTCAAGAACTACCTACCACTTCCACCTGGGCAGCTACAAAGTCAAAGATAGAAAGATTTCTAGAAAAGCTGCCCCTAACCTCCAAATATCCAAAGCAGGGAGCTATTGTGGGGTCCAAGGTGGACTCCAAATTCAAGGAAATAATAGATACAGACCCCAGAACTTGGGCTGAATTGCAAGGTCTAATCCAGACCATTTACAGGTTAAAAGCCAAAGGGGACAAGGTAGCCACTTGCTTGGTTGCCTCTAGCATCATAAACGTGACCAACTTCCCATGTTCAGTGCAGTCACCAGAATTAATAAAGCAGCTGGCAATACTATACAATGTGCCTACTCCCACAGTCCTGCTTCTAGATCCTTGGCCGCTACAATACCCCACCACAATCATCACCTTGGATGCTCCAACCTTTGCTTTTGGGTTGGGGATTCCTCAGTTTAAAGGGTCTACCATCGTCACTTGGGTCGACTCACTAAAGGAGTTTAGCGAGGTCAAAATCATTTCCCAACAACACCTCAACAGTCAGTAGCTGAATTCTCCAAAGTGAGACCACAAAAGAATGAAGTTGGAAATTCCCCAAGGGGATTTCAAGGAGACCATTCAAGTGGGCATCATATTTTTATGCAGGATCTTCGGATGGCCCCACACCCAATAATTCTTGGCATGGATGTATTATTTTCTATACTACATCACCACACACAATAGGACCTTCAACTGGGTGGCTATCATAGCCAACCATGTGGATACACAGATGAGGACCATCACCCCGACCTCTCAGTTTTATATGACTTCATATGTGCTATGGGTGTTAGCACAACAAAGGCTAGCTTTTCTAGGTTTGGGCATAGTCAGAGAGGTTTGGGCATAGTCAAAGAGGTTTGGGCATAGTCGGAGAGCTTGGGAATGGGCCAGGACAAGTCACACCATGGGATCATTATCCCCAGTTACAGTGGGAACTTAGTTTCCAAAGATTCTGTCGGGTAAATGATGCATTCATTTACCAAAATATCTTAACACTTACTCAAAATTTTGAGTACCACCTCTCACAGGTGGTGATGACTCTGGTCAGCTGCTACGACCGGTATTTTATTTAGTTCTGGCATCAGACCTACATTAGGGTGACAGGATTCAATGGGAAGACCTATCTTCTTCCCTGGTATTGTGGGGATAGAATTATTCTCTTAGAGTTTTGTAGGCAGATGATGGATCTGCACACCTTCTTCACATTGAAGAAGGTCATCAATGTCCCATTCCCTTTCTCTTGTGGGATTACACATGAAGCCTCGCCGCAGCCCGAGAGGTAGATAATGAACTGGAGAGCTTGGGGCTGGTGAAATTCCACCACACCCAGAAAAATTATGATCCCCATGGCAAGATTGCTACGGCACTACCTCGGGCGTCTGAACCGCATGAAGTAGATATTGAAGACTTCTGGGTGGACTGCCAGGACAGTTTTGATCTCCGGGCCCGATAGAATACAAGGATAAGCAAAGGGCTCATGAAAGCACTGGATGTTTGCACCTTCCCAAAGGGATTTAAGGATGACAGGCCATTGGAGGATCTAGCATACAAAGGACAAGGGTTAGACAAATAGGATCTGTTAGAAACACTGAGAGGGGGGTGAATCAGTGTTTTTCTATTAATTACTTTTCAGCAACTTAAACATAAATCAAACATTCATAGAATGAAGCTTAACATAAAAAATCATAACACATGATATGATTACGGGGAAACCTTGATTAGAGGAAAATCCCGGTGGGAATTAGTACCCACAAATATTGTACTAAGTATAATGAACTTGTGAGAGTTCCTTTGCCCTATTAGAAGCAGTCTTTACAATATGAGTACAATGACCTGGTTAAAGCTCAGACCCTATTAGGAGTCTTTTACAAAACCCTATTAAAGGTATATGGCTCACTGCCCAATAAGATGAAGGCTACAACCTTCTGAAAGATGATATGCACTATATCAAAATGAATTGTTGTGATGACACTGTTGTCTGATCAGTTCTGTGTACGCGCGAATGCTCTTACTCTCTCAAAGAGATATATCATATACTGACTTCATAGTACTATCCCTTTGTATCTTCCTCTTGCATAATAATTGACACTCCTTTCATATCTTTACATTACATACTTATATATTCAAATCCGAATAGGCGCGACCCAAAACAAAACACTAGTCGGCCCTAAAACAAAATATACAATGCTTCCAAACAAGTTGGCTCAAGCGTGTTTACTACAATGTTGATTACATCATTAAAAACATATAACAAAAGGCACTTAGCCATTACATTATAAAATAACACACGCTTATCAAAACAGTAGTCGGCTTTCATGCTTTCTTTTCTAGACTGCTGGTCTACTAATTTTCCTGTAACTTTGTCATACTTTAGTTCTATACTATGCATGTCTAGATGTAGCATGTATGCATGTTATACAACTTATATCTAAATGTGCATAAGTTGAATCGATCTCTCGCACGTGTGCTGATGTGCTGATCGCTGAGTATCTCTGTCTGCCCTATTTTCATACTTAGTCATTTTGTCTTTCATGACAGAAACTAAAACATGACTTTGTTTCCATGATGAAGACACAAAATGAGTCATGCATCCTCAGGTAGTCAACTTGCCAACAATCTGCCCCTTTTTGATTTATCGCAACAAAGGAATGTGGTCAAGTTACTCAAAATGACTTAACATAAAAAGTGACCGTATAACATCATATATACATATACTTCTCCACATATACACATTGTATATTACTCCCCCTTTGACATTAATGACAAAGGTGTACAAAAACTTGTAATTCTACTACATACTTAGTCCATATACACTTCAGGGTATGCAATTTTAAGAGATTGGATCTCTTTCTGCCAAAATGCTTTCATAGCATCAACTATTTGTAGATGTGCGCACAATGCATATGTCAGCTTCTCTATTTTTATCAGATCCAAGCAAGGACCTTGATCATATGTCACAATAGTGGCATTAATCTGTTTGATGTTTTCATTAAGGACTGCGCAAGTGCATTTCTTAACTGGGTTTTCCTTACCCTTATCTTGTTGATTTCTAACTTTGCTTTCTCAATTTTATCTATCTGCCCTTGGTAGACATTGTTACATATGTTCATGTCTTGCGTCAAAGTTTCAACTAATTTTCTTATGCTATCTATCATTAACTCTGCTTCTTCTATCTTTTTGGTGTGCTCAGAGGTGAGCTTTACTCTGTCCATACAGTTTGCTATGACTCTCTTTCCTTTATCTGCCAATTCCTTCATTATAGATTGCCCAATCTTTAAGGAGTTCAAGTCTAAGGTAAAGTTCTTTACCAAATCATCCAGTCTCTCCTTCTTGTAATCATCTTCTGCAATCTTAGTAGTAGAGTCTACAAAGCTTATAAAGTGTGATTTTAAGTTTGACAAAATGTTGTCCACATCTTCAACTGATTAGACTTTGGCTACTTTCTGATCAGCGGGCACTAAGTCATTCAAAATGTTCACTGTTTCAAAAAAGTGAGGGTTCCTCATCACTTGTTTTTCCTTTGGTTTTTCCATAGCAAGAATGCTGATTTTGATTAGGTCTTCTTCTCCCCATGCATCCAAACTTGCTAAATCAGGAGTTAACCTTGACAACAATGAGGTAGATGGTTGAGTGGATGGTGAGAATATAGTGTTCTGACTTATATCCATGCATTCAACCTTTACTAGATTCTCCTTTATTTTCATCTTGTCACCTTGAATATCATCTTGAGTATCTTCATTTATGTCAATTTGATCATTGATGGGAACTTCATCTTGTTGTGCAGTGGTATCATCAGTGCACATTTCTTTAGTGCTTACAAATTCCTTATCAACTTTGTCCATATCTTTTTCAGATGCATTCATGGATATCTTGACATTGTCAACTACTATAGTGTCTTCTTAGTCTTTATCTATATCAGAAGTTATTGTCACTATGGGCACTGAAGCCTGTGGACTTGTCATAGGCGCAATCTAAATCACTAGTGTTGTATCCTGTTAGGGAGGAGCTAGAGTATCTTTTGTTGTAGGCATCATTGGTGGATACATGTGTATATCCATAAAGACTTGTGCAAATGCCTTTTCATTCTCCTTACCTATCTGTTCATACTCCTTGTTCATAATTTGTAGGGTCCTTGTCATAGTTCGGAGATGAGGCTTCGCCAGATCTAACAATATAGCCTTCTCATCATGCGATCATACAGGAAGAAGAGTATCCAATGTTTCTTCTCTTATCCTCATGTCTTCCTCAATTGCATGTCTTTTCATGATCTCCAACAAGTTCCATAACTGATTCGGTATCACTGTCTTGAGTTCAAGAATTGTCTTCTTGAACTTGATCATATGAGATATGATCATAGAGTGTATCTCAGTTTTATCAATTTCTTGATACTTGTCATAGACTTTGGAGAGTGTATCTAATCTCCCTTCATTTACAATCCTGTTTCTTAACACATTTAGACTAGGTCTAAATCCTACCTCAGGAGCAGCTTGAGTATTCTTTGCTTTTCTCCGAGTGTTCCTTGAGGATGGGTGATTTGTGGGCACCTATTTTCTTCCTCTAGTCTTCTTGCTTGGTGTGGACAGTGGAGATGAATCTAAGTCAATGGTGGTAGAGGGTGCAGAGGTTCTCTCTACTTTCTTCTTCTTCTGGATCTGTTCAGCTTTCTCAAGTTCTTTTGCTATTTTGGCATCTCTGGCTTTGTCAAGATCTTCTTGAGTGACTCCATGAACTTTCAATAAATTAGATGTAATTTTGGATGCTTTCCTTTTAATATCAGCACTGTGTAAGACAGTATCCACTTCATTGGTCTTCTCTCTGTAAGTGCCCCACCTAGGCTCATTAGGATCTTTGGGTGCTGACAATAGAACTTGTGCATATCCTTCTAGCACATGTTCTTCCACTTCATCACCAAGAGGATGAATCCATTTGGTTCTAGGTTCAACTACCTCCACACATGTGCAATCTATTTCTACCATGAAACATATGGTATCCTTGTATTTTTCAACTATCTTCTCAGATAATCTGTACCTATTCTACATTTTGATCCTAAATGTCTTTATATCCATATCCATGGCATCCCTTGCACTGCTCTCTAAGGTGACCTTAAGAGAAATCTGAGACATTGTGGGTTTTCTCCTATCTAGGTAAAGGTTTGCAACCTTTCCAACTATATGGAAAGATCCAAACCTGAATGTCTTGCTCCTATCATGTTTGATGATTCAGATGTTGTCAATCAATTGACCATGCAAGATCTCACATAGGTTGTATTGAGTGTTATCCTTCACCATTTTGATAGCTGCTAGGACTATTGCTGCAGAGACACTATTCAATCTACTAGCTTGCTGAAACTTATACCCGAGTATCATTGTCAGAAGTTTTATGTCATCTTCTTTAATAGGGTCAACTGTCATTCCGCGCTTGTCACTTCTGGATAGACAAACTTGTTCAATCTACTTTTTGACATCCTTGCCAGTTGGAAAGAGTGGTCCAGTGTTGGGAAGTCTGGTTAATTCATGAATTAGGTCTGTGGTGATATGCATAGGGACCTCACCAATCCAGTAAAGATCATCATGTATTCTGCTCAACAAAATCTTTACCCATTCAGGCTCATCAAACTCATGCACATTAGAATACTCGAAGATAGGGTTATCAATCAAGTGCACGAATTCATCTTTGAATGTGTAGTCAGTTTTCATCATGAATGCCATATGAGTAGCTATTTTAACATCTACTACTATTTCCTTTTTACTGTAAATATATGCGCAAATATCTTCCATATGAACAACACCTAGCAGGGTTTTGGAGAAAGCCCCTTCCACATCATCCAGTATGGATTTGAATGGATGCTTCTTGAATACAAATATTTTCCTCTCTGCTATATCAAACACAACTGGAGTCACCATACTTACTTGGAATTTGCTTAAATAGGGTTTCATGAAATTCTAAAATGGCGTGACTACTAGGGTTCTATTCCAAACTTCTTATCTATTTGCTCAACTGCCAAATCTGTTGTGCCTTCATGCCTTGATGTCTAGTGCTCCAATGCTCTCCAAATTAAGTGCTCTTTGAATGAAAGTGTGAAGATGATCGAATACTTTCTTTCTTTTTATACAATCTACCGCATTTAATGTTTGCAACCGTACATAAATTACCCAAAGATTTTGAAACTTTGATCCTGATGCATTTTAGACAATACGTGAATGCACATAGCAATATAATGTTCTTGTAACCATGATTTCATAGGTGCATACTCAGAGGTGAGTATACCAACCGCGCAGGGGTCCTGAGTTGGAATAGCTCCCCCTAAGACCAAGAAGGTCTATTCAAGTAGAAGTAGAGGGTGCATCCAATGTAGATGCATCAACTAATTTTTCAATATCATTGTCCTTCTTTACTTCAACCCAAATTTTGCTTGAACAAACTTAACTTCTCCTTTCTCTTCAAATAGTGATTTCTTAGGTTCATCTTGCTTCTGAATTTTGGATCTACAAAACTTTGAGATGTGTCATGCCTTTCCACATGTGTGACAAATGATAGGAGGTCTGATGCTTTTGTTCATCATGTTGCATTGCTTTGTTGTGTGTCCATTATAGTTACATATCTGACATGTAGTGTTCTGCAAATTCCTTTGAGGTTGATTTCTCTTATTGTTTTGATTCATTCTTCTTTGATTCTAATGTGACTAAGTTTTTCAATGTATAGCCCTATGACCAAATTTATTACAAGAGAAACAATAACCATTGAAGGGTCTTACCTTTTTGCAATCTCTTGCCAAATGACCATGTTTGTTGCATGCATAACAAGTTCTGTTAACTTTCTTGATTTCCCTTTTTCGTAGATCTACTTTAATCTCTTCAACATTTTCAACTTTCCTTGCTTCTGAAAGTGCTTCATGAGGTTTCTCTCTTTCTTGTAATGAATTGACTTTGGTTTTTGTTATATTGAATCCAAGACCAGTAGTGTCACCTTTTTACTTTTGTGCATTGAGCTGAGATTGAAGTGAATCAGAACTTGTGTGAAGATTATCAATCTTATCCTTTGCTTCTGTTAATTCAGATTTCAACTTCTTTTTTATGTTTTCCAATTCCAGGACTTTCATGTTTGCTTTTAAGAGTTCATCATCTAGTTGTTTGCTTTCTTTGATCTTTTCTTCAATAGCAATTTGGCTGTCTGTGAGCTGTTCATCCAGATTCTCAACTTTGTCTTTCAGAGACATATTTTCTTCATTGAGCTTTT
>MU225284.1:150688-161553 GCA_018584345.1 Thuja plicata | reverse complement strand
TAGTTGTTTGCTTTCTTTGATCTTTTCTTCAATAGCAATTTGGCTGTCTGTGAGCTGTTCATCCAGATTCTCAACTTTGTCTTTCAGAGACATATTTTCTTCATTGAGCTTTTTGATCATTTTCCCTGAGTCACTTGTAGAACAATCTTTCAAGTCTTTTCTTAATTTCTTGATAAGCATTTGTGAGCCATCAACTTTCAGTCTAAGTTCTTCATTTTCTTTTTCAAATCTATCAAGATCTTCAAGAGCTGCTTCAAGATTATTTTTCAAATGTTTTGCTTCTTCTGAGTCCATGATCTCCTCAAGTGGTTAAACTTATTTGTTGAGGACCACAGCTCTGATACCAATTGTTAGAAACACTGAGAGGGGGGGTGAATCAGTGTTTGTCTATTAATTACTTTTCAGCAACTTAAACATAAATCAAACATTCATAGAATGAAGCTTAACATAACAACTCATAACACATGATATGATTATGGGGAAACCTTGATCAGAGGAAAACCCCGGTGGGAATTAGTACCCACAAATATTGTACTAAGTATAATGAACTTGTGAGAGTTTCTTTGCCCTGTTAGAAGCAGTCTTTACAATATGAGTACAATAACATGGTTAAAGGTCAGACCTTGTTAGGAGTCTTTTATAAAACCCTGTTAAAGGTATATGGCTCACTGCCTAGGCTCACTATAAGATGAAGGCTACAACCTTCTAAAAGATGATATGCACTATATCAAAATGAACTGTTGTGATGACACTATTGTCTGATCAATTTCGTGTATGCACGAATGCTCTTACTCTCTCAAAGAGCTATATCATATACTGATTTCATAGTACTGTCCCTCTATATCTTCCTCTTCCATAATAATAAACACTCATTTCATATCTTTACATTACATACTTATATATTCAAATCCGAATAGGTGCAACCCTAAACAAAACACTAGTCAGCCCTAAAACAAAATATACAACGCTTCTGAACAAGTTGGCTCAAGCGTGTTTACTACAATGTTGATTACATCATTACAAAGATATAACAAAAGGTGCTTAGCCATTACATTATAAAATAACACACGCTGATCAAAATAGTAGTCGGCTTCCATGCTCTATTTCCTGGACTGCTGGTCTACTGATCTGCCTGTAACTTTGTCGTATTGTAGTTCCATACTATGTGTGTCTAGATGTAGCATGTACACATGTTATAAAACTTATATCTAAATGTGCATAAGCTGAATTGATCTCTCGCATGTGCGCTGATGTGATGATCACTGAGTATCTCTGTCTGCCTTGTTTTCATACTTAGTCATTTTGTCTTTCATGACAGAAACTAAAACATGACTTTGTTGCCATGATGACAACACAAAATGAGTCATGCATCCTTAGGTAGTCAAGTTGCCAATAGGATCTTCCTCTGATGGAATGGGCCATCCTAAAGGATCTAATGATTAAAGGTGTAAGCCATCCCATTTTGGAGGCAAGTCACTAGTACTTCACTCGGGTGTGTCCTAAAAGCACACGAAAGAAATTAATGGTTAAGAATACCATCCCCTCTTCAGCTGGCACTGAACCTTCTTTGTCTGTTGTGGCCGTTGAAGCAAGCACAAGCAAAGGGAAAGGGAAAGAGGCTGCCCTTGTTCCCAAGGCACCTCCCTAGAACCCCACACTTCTGATGGCCCACCTGCACTAACAAATGGATTTGGCAAAGCAAACCAATCAGCAATTAATCATGTAGGTATCTGCTGGTCTCCCTATAACTCCAATGACATCTGCTTGCCTGGCGTGATCCTTCTCATTGGCAGCTATGATGACTAGACAGACTTTCACTAAGGTGGAGTCCACTAGCATTCTGGATATCAGGGCTTCACTTGTAAGGAAGAAGAAGGTGACACCTATACCCAGTGCAACCGCCACCCTCGGCATGCCAGAGATGCCCCCACTATGTGTAAGTTCAGACTCTCCCAAACTCAAATATATCTCATACTCCTCACCCCCGCATGATGATTTTGATGACACCTTCTTAGCAGAGGAGCTCTTGGAAATTCAACAAGGCATTGGTCATGCGGTGGAGGAGATTGTGGCTCAGGATAAAGAAGAGGTCCCCATAGAGAAAGAAATCCCAGAAGAGAAAGATACATCAGAGCAAGAGGCTCAGGAAGAAATATAGACAGAACCTAAGTAGGAGAGCATCTTGGTCCAAGAGACAGAGAACACACCAAGGAAACCCAAAAATGTGTAGCTGATGGTTGGAGAACCCAGACTTGAGGGAACAACCATACCTCCAACCATCATGCTTCAAGTGCCTTTGGTAACTTCGGGTGACCAAGTGCCCTGGAGCACTTTCGGTGAGGTAGTAGCAGCGGCTGCCTTGCTAAATTTTGGCCAGAGACCTCACCCACCTCTGGAGGATATTCCAGTGGAAGAGAACGCTCCAATAGATGAAGCTAATGTGGCCTAGGAGCAGCAGCAGCAAACGGACCAGGGGGTCCCAGATAAAGGAAATGCATAAACAACTAGCACCAGGAGGGATGAGGTCCTTGAAAATACATAAGAGATTGAGGCCGGAGAGAAGGCTCTAGATAGTACTGCAGAAGATGCCAGCATGGCAGAAAACATTGAGGGTTTGGAGAATGAGAATAGGAACAAAGGAAGGAGAAGGAAGCAAAATGAGAGGTGGATAAAGAACCCGAACATAACGTACATTATGGGAATGCGCCATCAGATTCTGAGAGGAATCCTAATGAATAGGTCTTGATAACAAAGCTGTCCCAGCCACCCCAATGGCTAGTGGAATCCAAGAAAAGGAAGACCCCAATGGTAGCCATAAGCGCTCCACTCTTGTTGGCCAAAATGATGGCCTGGAACATAGAGGCTAAGAAGCCCAAGAAGGCACGGGCAGTCCATACTCTCCAGACTAACCCAGCAGGTAGTACTGTTGCAATTATCACAACACCCCCAACAAATGCAAACACGACGGCCGTAAGGCCTGAAGACTACAACATAACAGAGGTAGAATTGGGGAGGAGGGATAAGCAAGGCAAATTAGACCTGCTGAAAGAATTCACCAAGGAAATAGAGGCCAGGTACCTCAAACAGGGCTATAAGTTGTAAGAGGAAAGAGAAACAAATGCCAATCTCCTCACACTTCTGCCAGAACTCACGCAGCCATTGGCAGAAGTCCACCCCAGAACCCCTTCCTCTGGATTGTCGCTTGCACAAGGAAACATGGATTCTCTACATATAATGAAGAAGAAGGCACAAGTTGCAGATGGGTGGGCAGCCGAGCAAGTGACAGCAATGAGAAAATTTTTGGCGATGTCTCTCCCAGACCTTTACAGGGTTGATTCTATTCTTAGACATGCAAGGGGCTCCACTCAGATATGGGAGCAAGATTTGTAAAAGTATGAAAAATAGAAAACTAGACTAGAAGGGATCCACAACATTGGCAAAGAAGTTGCCACAGAGTCTGGAATTTTGGGAGACAAATTGTATGATTCCCTCCAGGTCTAGTACTCTAGACTTGCCCTAAAAATTAAGGTTTGCAAGGAACTAGTTAAGACCTTGAAAGAGAAGATAATGGTAGCCCGATATCCTCTGGGTTTGTTTAAGGCATTCATGGTCGGGGTATCACAAGTCAATCCCTTCACCACTGGCGCATGTACCCTGGAGGAATATGTCCTTAGAAAGTTTGATGAATGAATGGAGTCCCTGTATCCGCCAACCAGATATTTTGACTAGGGCAGGCTATCCAGGTTGTCTAAAATAATGATTTGATCGCATGATGCCATCAAAATGGTTGATGAATTTAGGAACGGGGCTAGAGAAGTTGAGGAAGTAGTAGAGGTTGTCCATAGTCGGTGGGACAATATCTAAAGTATAGTCAAAGAAAGCATAGGCCAAGTATTGGAAGCTTGGGAAAAATCATAAGGAGTAATAAGGCCCTCCGAATTCTGGAGATGTTCAGTTGAAGATGTGTTTTGTATTCATTTATTCTTTTGGAACGTGAGTTCCCAGATCCCAGAATTTTAGATACTACATTTTTTTATTCTTTAATAGACCCGTGTCCCAGTTCCCAAGGCCGACCGGTCACTTTTAAGGCAGTTAATAAAAGGTTGTCAAAAGGTGGGTAACCGCAACAAGGCACATCAGCTCGACAAGAGGTTTTCTGACAGATGGTCTTCCTGAGGTGTCGCTTCAATGTTACACCTAGTGCATCAGAGATAGTGATCCACCCTCCCATTCATGAGGCATGTAGCCTCGATCCCCAGGGGATCTAATTTCTTCTTTTTCTTCCTGGCTCTCTTCTCAAGGCCGATTCTTCCACTCTGCTTTTCTTGTCTTATTCTTCTGACATGTCAGACCTTTACTGCCTTGAGGTCTTTTGTAGCGTGGCATAGGTAGTACCAGCCACTAGATAATGTATTATATTGTGAAGTGTAAAATAAGTTAGGGTTAGGTTTAGATCAAGCAATGTGTATAAATAATAGGTCTGACCTCATTCCAAGGGTCGGCGAAATTGATGATTTTGCAGTCCATAGTTAATAGCAATCTAGTTTTTCTCAGTTCTTAAGTTGCAGAGCTCAATGCTCCATAGTTTTAAGCTTTCAATAGTTAAATGCTCCCTTGGAGCCACCATTGTACCATGCACCAATGCTTGTTGGAAGAGATGTTAATGAAGAAGGAAGAGTTCTCTCAATGATGTTGTTGGCATTCTGTCTTTTGGGTTAACGGTATTTTATGCTTTGTGTTCTTCATGTCCTTTTCTCTAATACTTAAAGTAGATTAACCACCTCCTTTCCTTTGCTACTGATAAAATATGAACTGATAGTTGTATATTTCTTCGGTATTTAGTGTAGTGTTTTACAGCATTGTTGATGTTTTGAATGTTTAGGATAACTATAGGTGGATGAAATCTCTCTAACTCTATAGTATCTTTTGAAGTTTATTTGTAAGATGAATGTGTGCTTGCAGGAAACCCCACTCACTTGAATCCCTAGAGAGGACGAGTTGAAGATAAACAGCTATCCCGCTCAAACAAAAATAGTCACAACTCCCAACTGAGCCCTGCACTATCAAGACCCAACTCTCACGTGCTTGGAGGCCCGGAGACTCTCATTTCCCTGGACAACCTTTACAGGTGGATTTGGCCGGTACCCTGGTACTCGGTGACAACTTACCTCTGTTGGTGGACCCGGTCACAAAGTCCCATCAACAAGATGTACTTTTCTTTGTTCAATTCTTTAAAACCATGTTAATTTTAAGTACCAAAATATGAGAGGTTTTTTTTGGTCATACATTGTTCTTTTTAAGCACCAAAATATGAAATGGATAGATTTTAGATTAAACCTTCTTCCATGCCAAAAGCTACATGAGAAAATTAGTACTAAAAACCTTGCAATTAGTTTTGATAATATACAAGTGCACTAGTGTTAACATAATGACAATTAAATTTTTGAGTGATTCTACTCATCTTGTCCAAATAAGTGTGTATAATACCTTTGTACTCAATTTCTACTTTGAATTCTTTAATTCATAATCTACGGGATAGTCCTTTGTTTTTATTAATCTCTCATTCTCTTTTATGCTACTTAATGGGCTATTGAATCTTAAATTTTTATGTTTTGGTGGCCCATTGCATCTTTTCATTACTGTAAGTGTACAGTTTTACATCATAGAGAAGTAGAAATAAGGCATAAAATAATTTTGTTAATTTAACAGGAAACTACGTTGTTTGAGACTTGTAAGTGCGTCGCTCCAATAGGGTAACTGCATCGATCCAAGTATATAAGTGTGTCAAATGAAATATGCCACTTGTGTCAAAATAGAAAACAAAAATAAATTAATAACTCGCAAGAAATGCGGCCTATAAAATTATGCTTTGTCACTGCATTTCTTCCGGGTATCCCTTGCACAAACCGGCTTGGAAAGGGATTGGTTTTCAAACCCTTCTGGTTATGAAGCACCTTGTTCAAATCCAAGGTACTTTTGTTGTCAAAAGTATTTAGAGATCCTGGGAAGCTATCAAACCTTGGCTTCACTAGGTTGGAAATGGCTTCCAAGATGGGCTCTCTTTCAATCAGCAGAACATTTGGTGGTCCCCACTTTTTTCTCAACAAGGGTTTCCTCTGGCCAAAATCGAGGGGATGAGTGCTCTATGTTTCCACAAATGGGGCATTAAAACTCCCAAGGATTTTTTTTCCAGAGCCACCATGAGTCTCCACTCTTGGGATGATCTCCGGGTTCAGTTTCAGCTCACTCGTCCAGATCGTGAGACTTTTAACTTGCTTGTCTCCGCTATTCCATCACATCTCCTGCACAAAATTGGCATTCAGTCAGTTAAACCTTGGTGGAAAGATTGGAAATGCTACCCTGATACGCCATTTACCAACTATAAACCCAAACTTGGGTACTCTTGGCTTGTGCCTCATTTTCCTGTGATTGATTCTCTCAATCATCATTGGCATCTTTCTTCTTCCCATAAGAATTGGAGTTGGCATTTCCACACTATTTGGGATGCTATTACAAAACCCAAAATTTCTCATTTTGCTTGGTGTCTTCTCTACCAGGGTTTACCCTTGGGAGCTCAGCTTCAACACTTAGGTGTGCCTAATCCTAAATTCCCATTTTATGGGCATTCTGAAACCATTATGCATATTTAATGGTTCTTTTGTTGGGCCCAGAACTATTGGAGATGGATTCAAAGTTTTTTATGCCATTTCGGCCTGAGCCTTTCTCTTGGCATATGGCTCTCCTTGGTGACTCACCCAGAATGCCTTCCTAGTATACCCAGATTTGGCATGATTTCAGGGTGGATATTATGTTTTCCTTATGGAAATATTGTAATGCTATTATTTTTACTCACATCTTTCTAGATATCAATGTTTCTCTTTATGCTAAGGCGTGTTTATGTAATAATGTCATGATGTAGACTCAAGTACAAGCTGACAAGGTGGCCCTTGAGGTCGCCCACTTGTAGGAGCTACTACAACATTGGGGTAATGCCTCATGTACTATAGCTCAGGTGCCACTAGATTCTCTCTTTGCTGATTGTACGCCACCCCAGGGCCGACGTCATAGTAGGAATGCTTCAGCCAGGCACTCCAAAATGTCACACTCTTGGTGCTACCACTCTGCCTCTCCTCCTGATATGAGGGCCTTGAATACTAGCTAGACTCCTTTGCTTGTCTCTAATACTGCTCGGCCTTTGGCCACTGTTCTTGTGTAACCTCCTGCCACTTCTGATAAAGTCCCCCGCTTAGCTCTCACAATCTCTCCTAGGTGGGAGGAAGGAGAACTGGAGAAAGAAAAAGAAACAGATGATGGGTGGTCGCCTCCCGACCAGACCCTTGGGCCCAATGTTTGGGGCAATCCAAATGATAAAGATCCTCCTGCCTCTTCTTCTATTGCTCTTGTAGCTTGAGGGATTTTCTTATATGTTTTTTTGATGAATAGTTGTATGATTCTGGCATGATGTCGTGTGACTCTTCGCGGGGTGAATTGTTATCCCTGGGTCCTTTTTTGTGAATATTGTACTTTGTTCTATATATTAATAGTAAAGGCCTCTATTCATCAAAAAATTAACACTTTAATTTGAAAAATTAGTAGATTAATAAATATCTTGATATGATAAATAAAGATTACAATTAATTGATCTGGAATCAGTGCAAATATCCCAATGAGTAAAATAGAAAATAGAAGATAAAAATTGTAAAACAACAGAGTGAAGCAATAAATATCAGGCAAGTGTGTTGTATAAGATGTGTAAGTGCATAGCTTTTGTCCAATAAGTGTGTTTCTTGTGGCCTATAAGAGTGTTTATAATAGAGGGTCAAGTGTGTCATTTTGTTAATGAGTGTGTCGATATGGACATGTAAGTGTGTCGAACGGAACTGTGTCTGCATCAAATTGAATATGTGTCTGCGCAAAAATAGAGAAAAATTAAATTTTTGAAGCTTGGTGCTTCACGTTGGGTTCACCATTTGTAATCAGTTTTTCAAGGATCTGTAGAGTACCATCCTAAAAATTAAGCACTTAATTTGTGTACATTTTGGGAGCATTTTTAGCCTACTTTAGTATGTTTCTTATGGTATGACCTAATATTGTACCTAAATGCATGTTTAATTCAGATATAGGTCCTCCTTCTCCTTCAATCTTGCTTGAACTTGAGGCTGGCTCTAATTTCTATGCATAAATTCCTATTTTCCATCCATTCACATAATTCATTTTCCACCTAGGTCCTTTACATGCATTTTTGGATTTTGGGATTTGCCATGATTTCCTAGCAGAATGAGGTTTTCAAATCCCCTTCTTGGCACACAACTCTAGGTCCTAGGAAAATGTTTCCAAAACAAATTTGACTCAAGTCAGCCTTTTCCTAGACTAGGGTGACCCAAGTCGGCCTTGTCTTAGGGATTTTTATTTTAGTGGGCTTTTGGCCCAATGCAGGCGTGCTTCTCCTAGGTACTTAATTGAGATTGGATGACAAAATGTAATCCCCAAAATGTGTATAAAAGGAGACCTCTTCCTCTCATTTTCACATCATGAACATCACACATACATGAAAGCTATCATACATTCATTGTGCATTCAAGATATTCAAGGGAAAATCAACATCCATTTAAGGCTATCATTTTTAGCATACAAGGTATTTCCTTTCATTTATCTAGATATTTTACCTATTGAAGGCCAAGAAAAGGAGTTTGACATATGGGAAGGAGATCTACTTTCATCCATCAAGTCTTCCTCTTCTCTCTCTTCTTCAACTCAACAATAAGGATAATTACAACATCTACAACATAAGGTTTTGTCTTTCATGATTTCCTTTTGGTTTTTTTGTTGATTCAAAGCTATTGCATCAACATTCTTGATCACATTCTTAGATATAATTGCATCTACATGATATGATACATTCTATTATTTAGATCTAATCTCTGCTACATGTCAATATTATTTCAATTACATTTATTTAAATTCATGGTTGATTCCTACATAGAGGTTTGACTAAGGAAAACCCCTCTCCTAACCTTCTTTCCCTTCTTTTCTGTGTGAGGAAACAAATTCTCAGAGTTTCGTATTCAAATTTTGGGAGTTTCAAAACTAGTGACAGATCCTTCATAGATTCCATCAGATTCAGAGTCTCCAGGACTAGTCAAATTTGTTTGACATAATCCTGTGGATACAATATTTTTACAATAAAGAGTTACAAGTGTCTGAGTGCTAAATCCAAAACTATTTATGATTCTGACAGTTAAAACAAAATATGAAGTTCATTCCCCTTCTTATTCAAGGTCAATTTAGAGCATTTAATTTTTTTTGTCATTTATTACATTTACACATCATTATTATTATCATTATCATAAGGAATCACCAAAACCCCACATTGTGTGGATCATGAATTTGCATCCTTACTCTCTTAGTTGTGCAAATCAGATTCACCTTGTTGGTAGTTTTGTATTTCAATATATGTGAAACTTGGTGGTCTACCATTGATCACCATTTTTGTTAGAATTCAAAGAATTCATAAGCCAAGATCATTTGCATGCAAAATAACCTGTTACAAAAGCAAAGCTTGGAGACAAAAAAGTTCTAAAAGATAAAATATGCATTCAGAGAGGGAATACAAAATACAAAGAGATCAAACCTTATGAAGGTGATTGAAACCCTAAAAGGAAAACCCTAAAGGGGAAAAATATAGGTTGCATGATAATAATTACTAAAATAATTAAGTATTATATGCATAAAGTTTAGCTTAAGTGAAATAGAGATAATAAGTGGAATCACTTTATTACTCTAACACCCCCCCCCCTAAGATAAACTTAGGGAGAAGCTAAAAACCTAGAAACAAATATTGAAAGTAGGAAACGGGTTCCAGTAACAAGTCCTGATCAGGTACCCAAGTACAAAAATCTTTGTAAAGAGGAGAAAAGGAGAAAACGCAGTGGAAAAAACCCCTCTCCAAAAATAGATGAAACCTAGTGAAGGACTAAAGAAGCCTCCAAACTAGAGAATGTCCGAGAAAATAGGAATAGAGAAAGAACATGTAGAACACCTTAGTAGTTGTTTCTAGGTTTTTAGCTTCTCCCTAACTTTATCTTGAGGGGGGGTGTTAGAGTAATAAAGTGATTCCACTTATTACTCTAACAATTTTCACCATTACATGCGGTACCTATAATAACATCAAAATCTAAACTAGGAAGAGATATGTTAGGCAATGTTAGTTAACAGATTGTTTTAATAATTTTGACTCAAACCCTCAAAAAAGCCTCTCTATTAGCAACAACTCAACAAACTATCAAATAGTTTGATCTCTGAATTGAAAGGTACATCTCCCTTATCACAGATGTGCAATGAATATATTTAAATATTCTAAAAAATTAATGGGGGTTTTTATTTTAACCAGAAAGAAGGGAAAGGCCTTTAGTGAATACTCATCACCATGAAATATTCACTGAAAAACTAAAAAAATAATTTTTTTTTTTTGTATCTTCGGATATAAAATGATGTCAACTACTAATCCATGAGTAGAGGTGAAAACCTAGAAGATGGCTTTAAATTGCAAGAAATAAATCTACTAACAGAAAGGAAAGAAATGAAATAGAACAAATGGTGTCTCAAAGAACACTTCTTGAATCATAAATTTTCAAAACAAAGTTCAAACATCAATAACCCATCCCATTCATTCTATTTTCTTTATTTATCCATATAAAGAGCATGAAAAAAAACTACATCTAACTGAACAACAACATCAATTCTGTAGACACCCTAAAATGGACAGGCTTGCGACTTTACATTAAAAACCCTAATTTTCATCTATTAATTAATGGTTTCTTAATCATTAATTAATCATCTATTTTCTTCTAAATTCATTTCTCAAA
>MU225284.1:117883-131981 GCA_018584345.1 Thuja plicata | reverse complement strand
GACCTTTGTTTTGGTGAAAATCACAATAAGCAGATTCATTCCACCAAGAGGGTCTTGGTTGCAGATCATAAGGTCATGGATTATCCAATGGAGTAAGTAAATGATTGTCTACAAGAGTCTTGTAAACTACCTTGAGAGGTTCTCCTAAAGGAGTGAATTCACGCTTGGGTCTAGGAGCCCAAGGTTTAGACCCAGAAAATTGTGAAGTACTTGGTTTAGAATTTGCCGCAACCTTTTCAGTGGCTTTGGCCGCTTGCATCGTCGTAGTGAGATTAAAGGCAACCTTAGAAGGCTTAGCAATCGCATTGTCTACAACACCATCATTCACAACATTTTGATTCTTGTTGGGAAATTTGGACTTATCTTGGCTTGAGGAAGAAGACCCTTGTTTATTTTCCTTGTGTAAGGTCAATTCTCCTTTCTTGATCATAAATGTCTCGATTCTTATAGCTTGTTTGATCATATCATCAAAGGTTAGAGGACCTTGTAGCTGTACTTGATACCCAAAGTTGGGAAGAAGATTATTGAGAAAGATGTCCAACTTTTCAGATTCAGGTATCTTGCGAGAATATCATGTATAGATTTGTCTCCATCTTTAGAGAAATGCCAAGAAGGATTCCCCATTATTTTGTTTCAAGTTGCAAAGATCTCGAATATGAACCAGATGTTGGATGTTGTGAGAATAATGTTGTAGAAATAAATTAGCAATTTCGTCAAAAGTCTTAATGTCAGTTGGTAGTCTAGAAAACCATTCCATAGTTGATCCTCCCAAGCTACGTGGGAAAAGACACATAAGATAGGTTGTATCATGTATGAATTCCATGGAGAGAGCACCAAATTCTCTCAAACGGTCTTGAGGCTCAGATGTACCAGGGTATTTGTCATATTTAGGAAGTTCAACTCCTTTGGGAAAAGGAGGCATGTGAAGATCTTTATCAAATGGGAAAGGACAGATGCTTTCCAGCGTGAATTGTGTGACAGGTTTCTCTTTCTATTTCAAGAGTTGAGAGAGTTGCTCTCGCATAGTTTGCATTTCTTTTTGCAAGCAGGAATTTTTAGTTTCTTCCTCTTTCTCAATAATTATCTCTACCTTGTAATTAGAGGGAAGTTTAGCACCTTGGGTGGCTAATTCAAGAAGGTATTTCTCCTTCTCTTCTTTCATTATGACCACCATCATTTTCATGAAGTTTTTATTATTGCGGGCTTCTATGATATCCACTTGGGTTATCTCCTTCTCTTCTTGATGAGGAGGATCTTCAGTCTGGTTGAAAATGGGTCCACCCCATTTGACTATGTTCTGCCATATTGCTAGAATGCAAGGATTCAAGATGTAAAAATTTGGTATGAAAAGATTAAGTGTTCTCTGAATATGAGTCTTCTTGGAATAAAGGATTTCGAACCCTACTAAGATCCATAGGAAATGACCATTTATTGTAAGTTCATCATATCGAGGAAGGAGATCGAGATGATTCCTCACTAGATATAGTCGGTAATGGTGTGGAAAGTACAGATTCATCTTGATTGATTGAAGGAAATGTTTTGCCACTTCGAGTTGTGACAGTCATAGACAATTTTTTGAACAAGAGAAGTGAACTAGGACCAAACTTGAAACTGTCTCAAAGTAGTTACACAGAACGTGCCAAAAGGTGAAGTATCCTTGGTGCAAATCATCTAAGATGAGGCTAAAACAAGCCAAGAGATGACTATTGCGACACAAGGCATGACAACACAGACGAAAAGAGATCAAAAAGACATGAGAAAAGACCAGTTTAAGCAAGAATCACGTAGTTCTCAACCCAAGAAACTAAGTTTCAGACTGTGTGAAGATAGATGGCAGAAAAATAGACCCATACCAGAGACCAGATTTGACAGAAGAACAACTGACTAGCCGATTTTAGCTCGCTGTTTTGGACAAAAGACTGCAGTTTCGCGTGACAAAATGCTCTGTCGCACAAAGTTTCTCACCGAACCGCGTGAATAATGACACCAGTTAATCAGAATAAAGGACTAACAGAAAATGGCACTATTGCCAAATGTCACGCGACAGTAGATTATGTATCACGCGAAGGTTCTCACCGAGTGATGCAAAGATTGTGAAATTTTGTGCGAAATAATGCAAATATTGAAAAAAAAAGACGTTTACAGAATCAGACTGTTAAGACTAGTTTGTGTTTTCCAATATGAAATCATTTTGTTTCCTGACAGATAACTTGAGTGACAAATTGTTTTGGACATGTTCAAGATTGATAGTTTGTGTGTTTTGACGATAGTTTCGATTGTTCAAATGATACACCCACGCAAAACACATTAAGTAGAATGTTTGTAGTACCAGAACAAGCACATTACAATCCTAGGATAGCCAAGACAATATCTGCTGAATCCCCACTTGAACTAAAGTTCAGCTACGCTTACTCTTAGTGGATAACTTAGAAGCTTGGAAGCACGGGCTCCTCCTTATATATGCACTCACTTCTCAGGCATACCAAGCTTCGGACCCCAAAGGAATTGCTTCCCAAAGGGCTGTTATCTCTATTAAAATATGTAAGAATGTGGGGCATCTTAGTCGGTCTCTGACCTTCCGCGCCAACAGATAAAGGGTTTTTGGAAAACTAGAACAACAGTTTGTAGTAAGGTCATCCGTTCAGGTGGTTGTGATCAAGTCATTTTCCAAATAAAGGGGGCTCTCCCAATCCGTTCAAAGCAAGGCTTTCACCTTAACAATGTCAGGACTTTAACGCACCACTAGGGTACTGGAAGAGATTTTGGTTGCCACAATGAATTCACACCTGTCTATTGTGACATTAATCACAATAGCATTTTTTATATACCGGTTTGGAAGGGCTTGATTTTAGCCTATTACCGGTTGGGCATCCACTCTCACTGGATCTGCTAAAGCTCTCAGGAGGTAGCCACTCTAGAAGAATCACATGAATTTCTCTTACACCCAAGATCCATAAAGGCGAGGGGAGAGGATATGTTCATGTAGTTCTTAGGATTACAATCTAAAAAACACTTCAATCACGCAAGATAGTGATTCATTTTAAGCACCAACCGAAGTGTGTTTTAACTACTGAAAACATATATAAGAAGTTGTGAAAACATGCAAGGTCTTCGGCAAACGTCCTGCAATAAAACCCATTAGTAGTTTGTAATGCCTTTCTTCATATCAGCGTCTTGCAACAAACATGTCAGAAGCTTATGATGGCTTTTCTTTGTCTCAGCGTCCTGCAAACCACTATTATGCTATTTCAAAAGATAAAATCAGAGAAGCACAAATGTCAGAAAATAGCAGATGGTTAGAAAACCGAGGCAATGAAATATTTAACTAAAAACTCTGGACTAAAATTTTGCATGATAAAGTATGCTAGATCGCGCAAAGAAGTTCTGTCTACCACGCGAAGAACTAGAAAGTTCAAGCGAGACGAAAAGAAAGTTCACGCGAAATTAAAATAGAACTTGTACGGTAGTACGGATAGAATGCAAAAAAAAATGAAAAATATGAAATGAAATGAGGCCAAAATAGAAATGTACCTGCCCCACGGTGGGCGCCAAAAATGTATGCGATAAATTTGGCCTTGTTAACTCACCATACACTTCAACATAGTCCTTCACCAAGTACACACAAAACTGAATATGAGATTATTCATCTTGTCTGCTTGCATGATTCGACTTGTTGCCTTCTATCCAGACGGGGTTTTGAAATTGCTCTCAGAATGAGAATCTCACAACCATGGACCAATCTAGGAATGAAGGATTTATCTCCATGAATGCAATACAATGCAAGATTATACTAAGAAATGAAATATGAGAGATTAAGCTAAGACATGATTTCAATGCAATTAGTCTAGAAATTGAAACTATCTTATTGCAAAATGAAATTATTCTATATGAGATTAGAAAGAAAATGAGACAATAATTCAGTATTCTAACAATGCAAAAGTGAGTGGGGGTTTGAATGAGAGAATGAGAGTTCTTTTATAGACTCAGGGATGATTAGAATAGAAACTTTCCTCTTTGAAATAAAACCGATAGAAAAGCCAGTTAAAAATAGAAAGCTTTATTGAAAAGAATTCAATAAATTGTTTTCTCTCTGCTTTAACTATTTTTTCTTTCTTTGATTTAATTCTGTTTTATTTGAATTAAATTGTTTTCTTTCTATTTAAAGCACAATTAATTCAAAGTTTCCATTTCTGAATAAAAGAAAGATTTTTGATAGAATATTCAATTAATTAAATAAATATGACCTCATAATTGCTTTTTCTCATTTATCTAAATATTAAATTCAATTATTGAAAAAAAGGATATTTATTTAATAATTAAATATTATTTAATTCCTTTTCATGTGTCTCAGCTAAAGAGGGTGAATTTAATTTAATTAAAGTTCTAGGACTTTATTAATTAAATTAATTCGATCATAGGTTTGTTTAGCTAAATAAATATTTAGGAATTAAATATGATGTATGATTGATGCAGGTTTAGGATTTTCTGCATTTGACCCTCAGGTCGAGTAGAGTCGGTTGAAACTCAGAATTGCCTAGTACAATAGGACTTTGATGATTCAGAAGAACAACAAATGCAACAAAATTGGTTAAGGTTGCAAGATGCCAATTTTGGGGTGTTACAAGGAGAAGTCACACCTGCACCTATGATGGATCAGGAAGAAGAAAGATTCATGTGAGCTTTGACAAGTTTGAAGTCCACACCTTGGTTTAATCCCCCTGAGTATAGTGTAAAGTTGGATTCAGATGAATTGATAGACGGGATATCCAAAATAGAGAAACACTTTGAGTATGAGAATGTAACAGAGGAGAAAAAGGTGAATATTTCAAGTACAAAGTTGAAAGGCCATGCATCTTTATGGTGGGATAATTTGTAATTGGATCAAAAGAAGAACGGTAAAGACAAGATCAAGGTATGGGATAAGATGATAAACAAGTTGAAATCCAAGTTTCTACCTTGTAATTACCCGATTAACCTAGTTAGGAGAATGAAAAGGTTGAAGAAAAAAGATAGCTCTGTGAAAGATTATACCGAGCAATTTTATAGATTAGATATCAAATTTGGAAATGATGAGGATGAGGTGGAAAGAATAGAAAAATATCTAAATGGGTTTTAAGGACTTCTATACAAGATGAGATCAACTTGGTAAAGACGGAGAGTATTGAGGAGGCTTATCTATTTTCCCTAAAAGGTGAGGAGAAATTGAACAAAAGACATGAACAAAGACAAAGAGGAAGAGGTGGTAGATTCTCTAAAGGAAGAGGTAGATCTTATTGTGAAAAATAATAGATCAAATTAGGACAAGACAAATCAAGACAAAGGCAAGACCAAGTGGAAATCTGGAAGTTCATTCCGAGAAAGAGGAAACTACTCTTGAGGTGGATATAGTAGAAGAGGATTCCGAGGAACTTGTTACAATTGTCAAGAAGAGGGACATAGATCATTTGAGTGTACACATGTAAGTAAAAAATTTAGTAGTAACAGAAATGCTTTGGTGCAAGAAGAGTTACCGAATAAACCTGAGAAGGAAGGAAACCTAATGGTCAGAAGAATATTATGGAGTGAGAATAATAAGTGAGATCTATTTAGAAAGAGTTTGCTCAAGACCAGATGTAGATTTGTAAACAAAGTTTGGAAAGTAATTATTGATAGTGGAAGATCAAAGAATCTGGCATCTAAGGAAATGGTCACCAAGTTGTAGTTGGAAAGAATGAAGCACCCAAATACCTATGAGATTTCATGGATCAAGGATGAACATACACTTATGGTGAGTGAACAATGTTTTGTGAATCTTAAAATTGGAAAGTATTATGATAAGGTGTCGTGTGATATTATGCCTATGGATTGTTGTCATATTTTGTTGGGTAGACCTTGGAAATATGATAGAAATGCTATACATGATGGAAGATTGAATAAGCATAGTATTTGGGTTGATGGTAAGAGACAAATATCATTTCCTTTAGTTGAAGAATCTGTTAGTGGGATATGCACAACTATGAAATTATGTTTGGTAGAAGGTAGATAGTTTGTTAAAAGGATCTGAAGAGAAATGATGTCTGTTATGCTTTGATTCCTAACAAACTGAGTGAGAAAATAGAAGATAAAACTCCTAAGGAGGTTGAAAAGTTTCTTACCAAGTAAAAGGAGATATTTTCAGATAATGTACCTGATGGTTTTCCACCAATGAGAGTTATTATTCATTGTATGGATCTAATTCCTGGATCTAGTTTTCCAAACAAGGCACCACACGATTGACACAAACTGAAAATGAAGAACTCAACCGACAAGTTAATGAGTTGTTGCAGAAAGGTTTGATTAGAGAAATTTTGAGTCCATGTGTAGTACTAGTTTTGTTAGCACCTAAGAAGAATGGAGAATAACAAATGAGTACTGATTCAAGAGCTATTAACAAGATAATAGTTAAGTATTAGTTCCCTATACTGAGGATGGATGATATAATGGATTGTTTGAGTAGAGAAAAATATTTTACCAAGATTGATTTGAAGAGTGGATATTATCATATTAGAATCAGAGAAGGTAATGAATGGAAGACTACTTTCAAGATAAAAGATGGTTTGTATTAGTGGTCGATTATGCCTTTTGGTTTAACTAATGCAGTGAGTACTTTTATGAGGTTAATGAATGAGGCCCTGAAGAAATTTTTGGGTAAATTTGTGATTGTGTACTTAGATGATATTTTGATATTCAGTAAGACTAGAGAAGAGCATTTGGTGCATATAAGACAAGTGTTTTAGTTATTGAAAGAGGAAAAGTTGTTGATTAATTTGAAAAGGTGTTCCTTCATGAAAGAAGAGCTTATGTATTTAGGCTTTGTGATTTCAGCTGATGGTTTGAAGATGGACCCTGAGAAGGTTGAAGCTATACTTGATTGGTCTACACTTGATAATTTTAGTGAAGTAATATCATTTCATGGATTAGCAAGTTTTAGTTTATCAAAAATTCCAGTTCAATTTGTAATGTTATGACTGAGGCAATGAGAGGAGACAAGAGAGAATTCAAGTGGACACATGGAACTGATACGAGTTGTGAGACATTGAAGCAGAAGGTTATTGAATTGCATGTATTAGCCTTACCTAATTTTAATAAGGTATTTCAAGTTGAGTTTGATGCAAGTGGTAGTGCAATAGGAGAAGAGTTTTGTAGGAGAAGAGTTTTGTTGACTAAAATGAGAATTGAGGTTCTTGGTTTTGATGATATGAAGCATCTGTATGAAAGTGACCCTCATTTTTATGAGCCATGGAGAATGTGCAAAGAACCTATTCTAGATAAAATGATTAAGTATGAAGAATATTTCATTCAAGAGGATAGGTTGTTCAAAGGTATTCAGTTATGTACATCGAGAGGATCAATGAGAGCCAATTTGATAAAAGAAAAGCATATTAGTGGTTTGGCTGGATATTTTTCTATTGATAAGAAATTGAGTTTGTTGACCTTATGGAAATATTTTTTGTCAATTAGTGACAAAACACTTAGTCATTATAGTGTTGACCGAGCCAACATCTTGAAGTGCAACCCGAGTAGTTGTAGTGTAACTCAAGCAATTACAGTGTCGATCGAGTAGCTAGTGGCAATCAGTATCACCCAAGCCACCTGTATTACCTGAGTTGCATACCAGCTCTATGTGATCAATGTGACCTAAGCACACAGTGTAGCCCAAGTGCCATAGATTATTATGTCGCCAGAGTGTCAACATATTTCCCGAGTGTCAGTATATCACCTGAGTGGATTACTGGACCCGAGTACCAGTATTGGGTCGACTTAGTTGTTATTGTTGGATATTAATTTATAGTATGGAAGCTAACTTATGAAGGTATTTGTTTGGATAAGATATATATGTAAGATACTTTATTTTATCCAAATGTGTGTGTTTAAGTGAAGTAGCAATAGCAGGGTATGGATATGCATATATGAAGTGGTAGATTGATTAGAAGGCTACAACAATGTAAAGTAACAACAGAGACTCATATATCACATTCAGGTGATTAGTATTATCTCAAAGAATCTCATTCAAAAAATATGATTTGCATAGAATATCATCCACTGGTTCATCCTAACAGGTGTATCAGAAAAATCCTTTAATCGGGTGGACTTAATAGTCCTTATCAAATCTCCTAACAGAGTTGCATACTTAATTATATTATACAAATCCTTTCACAAGGTGGACCTAACAATCCTTATTTCTCCTAATAGAGCAGGCCATCAGAAGTGGTCAATTGTAAGCTTTAACTGGCTAAATTTATACTGCAGTACTAAATCTTTTGTGTGCCATCCCCACCCCAGTTTTACTTTCTATTTGGAAGGTTTCTAGGTAACCAAATATTGTGTCAAGTGTTGTGGATGTTTATTGCTTTTATGTTTCATGCATGCAATCAGATTAGTCAATACAATAAAGGATAAAAGAGAATAAGTTTTATTGGTTCCTGATTCACCCCCCCCCCCCCTCTCAGTCACCTAGCCTCAATATATTTCCNGAATAAGTTTTATTGGTTCCTGATTCCCCCCCCCCCCCCCTCTCAGTCACCTAGCCTCAATATATTTCCAACAATTGGTATCAAAGATAAAGGTTCTCCTATCAGAAGTTTAATAGCTTGAGTAAAGATCAGAGGCAATGGAAATATACAAACTAGAGAAATCCATTGAAAATGAAAATCTAGATCTACAAGTGGCCATGGATCAAATCCGAAAACTCAAGGAGCAACTCTCTCATTCCCTGAAAAGAAGAAAAGATTTAGCAGTACAAATGAATGATAAAAATTACATAGAAGAAATAATTGAAGACTTATGAAAAGAAAGAAGTTATAAAGAAGCTGATGCATCCATTGAAGACCTACTTCCAAAGAATCTCAATTTACATGAAGAAGTCATAAAGTTGAAGAGAGAAAAAGAAATTCATTCAGTCAGAATATGTGAAGTCATGGAACAAAAGAACCAAGTAGAAAATGACAGAGAAATGGCACAAGAAGATAAAAGATTGCTCAGTAAAAGATTAGAGGAAAAAGAAAATGAAATCCATCATTTGTCACTTTAGCAAGCAGATATGATAAATCAACTCAATAGTTCAAAACAAGAAGTTATCAATCTATGGAATGAAAATGAAAGACTGCAGAATGATCTCAACACTGAAAATCAGACCAATGAGAGTATGATGAATTCACAGATGAGCATGGATCAATTGACAGAGAAAAATCAATTCATAAATCATGGACATACTAGATTAGGTTATACTAAACAAGGTGAATCCTCATAGCAAGGAACTCAAAAGAATAACAAACATACTTGCAATCATTATGGTAAGTTAGGGCATACATCAAATAAGTGTTGGAGAAATGGAAAGTCAATGTTTAATGGTAAATGTTATAGGTACAAAAAACATGGACATAGGACAAGTGAATGTACTAAGAAACCTAAGTTTAAAGGAAAATGTTTCAATTGTAACAAACAAGGTCACAAGTCTTCCGAGTGCAGAACTAAGAAATGGAACCCTGCTGAACAACTAGCTAAAGCAATTTTTGGTTGGGATTACAACACATGGAGCCGATGTTGTCATTGTGGTGAGTATGGGCACATTGGTGCAAATTGTGCAAAGACTCATCTCAGAAAAAGGAATCCTACTAAGAGATGTTACATGTGTAAACAACTCGGTCATCTAAGAAAGAATTGCATGAATAGAGAAAAATTGGATACTGGTTTTGAGAAAGGGAAAGAAAAAGTTTCTGAAATTAGAACACAAATGAGTCAGTAGTGGGTAAGGAAGTCTCCTAAAAATTCAGACCAAAACAATGAAGGATTGAATGACACCTAAAACAGTGAGTTGGGTGGATCCACCATCTCAGAATAAATATGCAAGGAGACAACTAGAACTGTGCATACAAGCCATCATACATCAGTTCCAGATATGCTAGCAAGTCCAAATTTACATATTGATGCACTTGGACACGTTATGGTTCTAACCAAGTCAGGATCTCAGTTAAATATGAGTTACTCAGGCTTAACTGAGTTAAGTTGGGTTGTATGGTTTTGAAGATGTAAAGGTTAGTTTTCGCCGAGCTTACGAGCAAGTCTGGGAGAACTACCCGAGTTGTCACAACTACCAAGTACAAAGCATTTAATGAAAATCTATGATGAAATTTCTCATAAATGGTGGAGTTGAAGGGTTATTGTTTATAATTTATTGAGTGATTAAGAGCTTACAATGATTGCAGAGTGAATTTGTTTGATAGAATTAGTTATAGTGAAGTTTAATCAATCCTTCAAGCGTTATGGCATCTTCATCCTGCAATAAGGTTAAGAAGGGATCCGAGATGTTGGTAAGGAATGTTGTCTGTGAACTGCCAAAGTTTAAACTTTATCTTGCGATTGCAAAAGAGACAGATCCAATGGGAGCCCATTCCCAAATTCCTCTGAAGGTACTGTTGATCAATGATATCTGAGCTTTCTATCATTGCACCATTCAACTACTAGGCACACTAGAGATGAATCAATCATATGAGAAAATCTGTGTAGACAAAAATCTGAAGCCAGAACACAAACACCTTGAAGTTAAGGGTTTAACCCACATTTTGCATATGCCGCAGAACTTCCAGATAAAATGGATTAGATTTGTTATGAGTCATGTTCATGATATGCATCTCTGGTTGGAGCAACCAGTGAAGATCACAAAGGCAATGGTACACCATGTGATAGGGTACTCAATGCTCGACAAATCCAAGGAAACCAAAACCCTACCCCAGGATAACCTAGCTAAGAAGACTCTTGTTGAGTGGGATGAAAGAGACATGAAATTGAATGGAGTCACAGACATGGAACTAAAGTTTGGTATTCATGTGATTGCACACAAGATATATAGTTCTAGTCGATCAAACAGTGTACCATATGAATCTATGGACTTGGCATACAAAGTGGTCAAGAACAATCTTTCATTTGACCTAGCTGAGTTGCAGCTCATCCAATTGAGAAAAAACATGCAGAGCATCCAGGCATCCAAGACCAATCCATGTAACTTTGGTTCACTCTTGGTATGCATATTCTTTTATGTTCAGAAGTTTTTCCCTTCCAAAGGCACAATTGTATGGAAAAAGGACAGACCCATAGTTTATCAGATAAATGAGTTCATAACAGAATTAGGAGATAATTTTGAGAGCATCATGGATGAATACTTTGAGAATTTCAGACAGAAGATGTAGAATAGGTTCATAATTCTTAAACAATTGGTAGAAGACTATAAAGATGATCTTTGTTTCCTAGTTGATTGTGGAAAAGTATACATTCAAGCAGTCAAGCCTAGGGTTGCATGGGTGAAACCTCTTACATATGAGGTTAACATAGATGAAACAAGACACATAATTGAAGCTCTTATAAATGATCTTTTTGTTCCTAAAGCACCATACTTTGGTACCTATGAAGAAGCAAAGGGCATAATATCTTTGGAAATTGAGATTCCTAAAATTCTGAAGAGAATTGAGAAGATTGGAAAGAAATATGGCAAGTCTCCTGACTCTCCTCCTTCAATCACTGAAAGCAAAGGAGATGACATAAAGATAGAAGATGATGAATATGAGAAAGAAGAAGAAGAGGTAGAAGTAGAGCCTCCTAAGAAGAAGAGGCTAGCCCCCAAGAAAACACCCAAGGCCTCTACCCCTACTTTCACTAGATCTAGAAGAAAACTAAAATTTCCTAAGGAAGATGAAGAAGAAGAAGATACAATCATATTCAAGAAGCCACCACCTACCTTTGAGTAGAGGATTGCAGACTTGAAAGGAGGCAGTGGTATGGGATCTCTCAAATCATTGAAGTATATTACCAAAACTAAAGATGAGCAGAAGATGATTGAGGATGCATTAGTAGAGAAAATGGCAAGATGGAAGTATGATCCATCTAACTTGAAAAGTCGTATGACTGAAGACCTTCTCAAGGCAATCACAATTCACTGGCATAATGCAGTACAGATTGAAAAGGACATCAGAATGGAAACCTTGAAGCAATTCATGCCTACTATAACTAGTAAAGAGGCAAAATATGCTATGACTCGGTATGAGAATAATCACACTCCAAGGTTTAGGAATTTTCAAATCTTAAACAAGAAAATAGAAGATGTTGTGCAGGCCACAACAAAGATATGGAAGACAATTTTTGAAATCAGGGAAGAAGATAAGACAAAAAAAATAGAGTACAGACCCTCTTGTGCAAGATAAAGAGGAAGAGTAACCTGAGGTTCATACCATTGAAGAATCTAATGCTGAACAAATTGTAGTAGAAGTGATGGCATCCCTGCCCCAATCACCTATTCAGAAAAACATATCTCCGAGCAAAGAAAAGACTACAAAATATACATCAAGTCAAGTAGGAACTGAGCATCAGGCTCTACCTACTACTAGCCCAAGCCAAACCGAGTCACATAAGGATACTGTGAATGTCTGTACAATTGATACAAATTCTATAGTTGGTGCAAAGAATGTCAAAGACCTATTCGAACTGAATACTGAGGAAAACACTGAGGTTGGAAAGGATAAGGATGATGATGGGAAAGGCAAAGAAATCATTCCTTCATCGATCTTTCTAACCTGACAGCTAAGAAAATGGATATACTTGGTGAGTTGTGGAAGGAAAGAGCAAGGTAGAAGAATCTCTGAGCTGAGAAGAAAAGGAATAGAGTACTGGAAGATATCAAAGTTATATTCCTTGATTCTCTAGAAAATGAAGTCAATGAGAATGACTCTATTATTGACCAACTTGTTGACATAGTCCACAAGTTCAACACAGATCTTAATGGTCAGGAGAAATTATTGTAGAAGGCAGAAAGGAAATTTGAGAATAAGGTTCTAGAGAATGTTGCAGGTAAAATTGCAATAGATCAAGTAAAGCTAACCATTCTCATTAGCTCTCTAGAATTCACAATGAACAATGTTGTATCATTATTTGTAAATTTGAGTGAAACTTCCAACTTTACCATGGAAATAAAGACTAAGCTGACAAAGATTGACACTAATTTGAAGGAAAGTGCAAACCAATTAGCACTCAATCCTATTTCATGTTCAACACATTTCATTAAGATCAAGTATCTGACTGATCTGCAGACAGAGTTACTAAGGGAAGAAGCAAGAACAAGGGAATCCCTTACAGCTATACAGATCCAACTCCTTCCACATGGATGTCATGCAAAAACATATTACTCATGCAAAGACACTCATACATGAAAACAAATTTTTAGTTGCAGAGCTTATGATGGAGTTATCAGCAGAGATTAAGATTGAGTTGCACATCCTGAAGGTGTTGCAATATAATTGGGACAACACTTTGTCTCAAATTATGAAGGTACATTGTGATTTCCTATCATATTTTGGTATTACCTTGTAGTTATGATTTTTGGCATTTGTGTCAAAAACAAGGGGGAAAGATAGGAAATATATGTATATATGGGTATGTGCAAGATCGTGGGGGGCCAAACTATGCCCTTAAGTGGCAATGAAAAATCAGCAAAATCAGGGTTAGTCAACTTGACGTGAAAATTTGAACTAGCTATCAACTTAATATCAAAAAGTTGTAAGAATAGAATCTATAGGAAATTGAATATAGTTTCTAAGCTACTAGGCCTTTTCTAAAAAAAAAGTTAATATAATTGGTGAAAAGTATAGATTTCAATGCAGCAGTACAAAAATTTTAGGAAAAAATTAAGAAGTAGGTGTATGTCTGACCACCTTAATCATAATCAAATGATAATATTTTTTTATAAGATTTTATAAATAAGTAGTAGACTCCTTCCTGGATGTGACGCATTTTTTTGTGTAATTTTATGATAAAAAAATAATTAATTATGAATTATCTGCTACAACATTTTCAGAATAAAAAAACTCCCGTGTCTGACCACCTTGACTCATTGAAAACTTTAACAAATTCAAAAAAATAAAAAAAATTCTTATAGTAGGCAAAGCATAGAATGTGACGCATTTTTCAGTTTTCAAAAATGTTATACCGTCTGAAAGTTATAGCCATTTTTCAATCAGTATATAAATCAACACTTTACAGGTAACTCAATTGGAAAATAACTAATAATTACTTACCGAATTCAAAATTTGACAGC
>MU225284.1:68141-112059 GCA_018584345.1 Thuja plicata | reverse complement strand
CAAGCACATGGTAAGGGGGAGTTTTGACTTAGCGGTTTGATCAGTTTTTGGTATGATAAGTGTTTTTAGTCACTAATGCCAAAGGGGGAGATTTTTGACTGTATGGAAAGACTTGTTGTCAATTAGTGCCAAAACATTTAGTCATTATAGTGTTGACCAAGAAAACATCTTGAAGTGCAACCCGAGCAGTTGTAGTTTAACCTGAGCAGTTACAGTGTCGACCAAGCAAATAGTGGAAATAAGTATCACCTGAGTCACTAGTATTACCCAAGTTGCATACCATCTCTGTGTGATCAATGTGACCCAAGCACACAGTGTAGCCCAAGTGCCAAAGATTACTATGTCGCATGAGTGTCAACATATTTCCCGAGTGTCAGTATATCACCCGAGTGGATTACTGGACCCGAGTATCAGTATTGGGCCGACTTAGTTGTTATTGTTGTATATTAATTTATATTATGGAAGAGGACTTATGAAGGTATTTTTTTGGATAAGATATATATGTAAGATACTTTATTTTATACAAATGTGTGTGTGTAAGTGAAGTAGCAATAGCAGAGTATGGATATGCGAATATGAAGTGGTAGATTGATTAGAAGGTTGCATCAGTGTAAAGGAACAACATAGACTCCTCTATCACATGTAGGTGATTAGTATTATCTCAAAGGATCTCATTCAACAAATCAGAGTTGCATAGTAGATCATCCATTGGTTCATCCTAAAAGGTGTATCAGCAAAATCCTTTAATTGGGTGGATCTAATAGTCCTTATCAAATCTCCTAACAGAGTTGCATACTTAATTGTATTGTACAATTACTTTCACAAGGTGGACCTAACAGTCCTTATTGCTCCTAACATGGAAGGCCATTAGAAGTGGTCAATTATAAGCTTTAACAAGATAAATTTATACTGTGGTACTAAATCTTGTGGGTAGCATCCTCACCCCATTTGTACTTTCTATTTGGAAGGTTTCTGGGTAACCAAATATTGTGTCAAGTGTTTTGGATGTTTATTTCTTTTATGTTTCATGCATGAAATTAGATTCACCCCACCCCTCTCAGTCACTTAGCCTCAATATATTTCCAACAGAGTTTTCTTTAAGGAAATGTATTTTTGGCCTTAATTGTATAAGCATGTTCAGAAATTTGTGAAGAATTGTGGAGTTTGTCAAGTTGCAAAAGGAGTAAGTCAGAATATTGGTTTGTATACACCAATTCCTATTCCTTAGAAACCTTGGAGTGATATTAGCATGGATTTTTTTCTTGGCTTACCGAGGACAACAAGAGGTAATAATTCTATAGTTTTTGTGGTGGATAGATTTCCTAAAATGACACATTTCATACCATGTAGAAAAATATCAGATGCAGTACATGTACCATATCTTTTCTTCAAGGAGATTGTTAGATTGCATGAATTACCTAGGAGTATCATCTCTGACCTAGATAGTAAGTTTGTTGGCTATTTTTGTATAATACTTTGGAAGAAGTTTGACACCGAGTTGAAGTATAGTTCTACATTTCATCCACAAACTGATGGACAAACAAAGGTTGTAAACATAAGTTTGGGTAACTTGTTGAGATTTTTAGCTGGAGATAAACTGAGTAATTAGGATTTGATGTTAGCACAAGAAGAGTTTGCATATAATAATTAAGTGAATAGGAGTACTAAAAAGGCAAAATTTCATATTGTTACTGGCATGTAACTGAGAGGTATATCATATTTGAGAGATATTGTTGGTGAAGAGAAGAAAAGTGTTGAAGGAGAATAAATTGTTGAGTTTATAAAAACATTGCACGAGGAAGTGAAACATAAGTTGGAGAAAAGTAATAAAAAATACAAGGATAGTGCAGATAGATCAAGAAGACATAAGAATTTTGAGATTGATGATGAAGTAATGGTTCATTTGAAGAAAGAAAGATTTCCTATTGGAACATATGGTAAATTGAAGATGAAGAAATTTGGTCCTAGCAATATATTGAGGAAGTTTGATAGTGGAAATTCTTTCAAAATAGAATTACACAAGGACATAGATATATCACCTATATTCAACATTTTAGATTTGTATGAGTATCATGAACCTGATGAATAAGTGATAGTGCTGAGTGATTATCCTAAGAAACATATAGAAGAATTTGAACATATTTTGGAAGAAAGAATTGGCATAAGCACTAGAGAAAAGAATTACATGAAATACTTAGTAAAGTAGAAGAACAAACTAATTGAAGACTCTACATGGATTTCTCAATCTGAGTTGGGTTCAACTTAGGTTGTACCACATTCATGATTTAGAGAATCATTTATTTTAACCCCAGGTGTCTGATGCAGGAGCATCTTGGGTTCTTGGAAATCCTGTATCAACCAAAAATATGTTTATTTGAGTTTGGTAGCTTGTTGGAGACAGCTCGGTAACTTCTCTTGTTTGGTTGGTTGAAGGTTTGTCATTTCATTTCATCGATCGAGCTTGGTTACTTATTTTGGCTGGCTTCACCGATGGTTCTCGGTGGTTGTTCTTGACTGCTCGGTGATTTCACCAATTGTTTTTTGTTGTTCGGTAGTCTTTCTCACCAAGTTAGTTTTTGGATGTTGGATCTTGTGGCCGAAATGTGCATTTAATTTGTATAGCATAATTAATGTTGGGGTCTCTCATTGGGATACATGGGGACCTAAATCTGGGTCATTGTTGTTTCCCATGTTGGATCTTTAGGATCTTTTGGGGCCAACCTTTTTGGTAGCCTTTTTTTTTATAAAAGTAGGATAGTAGTGAAGTAGTAGTAAGCAGTTAGATAGTAGAATTGGATAGAGGGTTTGTGACCTCGCATGTATGAAAATTTTCTATAAAAGAATTTGAATGTATTTGGTCATGACCAGGAAGGCCTTACAGCCTGACATGTATGAATTTTGATGAAATAATATATAGTATGTATTCCTTCTCTCCTTCTTTGTGTTTTAAATCTTTCATGTTGTATTTTGCAAGCTGGTTTGGTATCTGGGAGTGCCTTTGGCCCTAGTTACTGATCCTCCTTGTGTCACATGTCTTAGATGATAAGGATGTGATGATTTGTCTTTTATATGCTCGTGACAAACATGTAGGGAAGATTCTAGAAGAAATTTGGGATGGTCAAAGGTCTTTGACTGTTCTTGGGATTATCACATGAAAATCTTATGATAGATTGAGGCGGTGCTAGAAAATGTTTTACAACATCGAGATATGTGTTTTGGCAAGAAGTATTTGAGTAGGAAGATTGAAAGCTGAATTTTGGTGAAGGTTAAGGCGGTGCAAGTTGTAATCACCCAAAAATTGTCTAGTAGACTATGAGCCCCTTTCTAAACATTAACATTTAAATACTGGACTATATCTTGTGCTTAATCAATTTTTCATATTTATTTAATCTCTTATTTTATTGATCAGATCACTACTTAATCATTTATTTTATTATATCCTAAAGTTTGACCACTTTATCCTAAGATTTATTTAATTAAGAGAACATGCTCCCTTTTAATTAAATAAAAAATCTTTTAATTAAATAATAAATCCACCTTATCCTATGTGTGCACATGAAAAAGGAATTTCCTAATTTAAAATAAAAAGAAAAAGACTTTTTGTCTACACATTGAATGCACACTTTCCAAGATGAGTGGAATCTCTTTTTGTCTCTTAATCCTAGCCACTCATTTATTTTGCCTCTTAATCTCCTTCACTCCCACCAAAACCCTACCTGGCCTTTAATCTCAACCACTCATTTTCCACCTCTTAATCCTAGCCCTTCATTTTAATAGAAATTATATAAAATGAGGCTCTTGCCTCACTCTTGAAAAAAGGATATAGATTAATCACTCATGTTATGCTATCACTTTGTTTACTTATTGTATGTGATACAAAGTAGACCTGCCAAGAACACCACTTAAACATGCAAACATCAGAGTTAGCCATGAGAAACAAGATCAAAGGGCTAGCATGCTTTAAATGAACTCTAAAACAAGAACTTCCACCACAACCTCCGATGAGCCAAAAAAGTTCTCCCAAGCCTTGTTGATTTTCTCTTATAGAAGTATGTGGGTGCGCTCTCCCAACACAATAACTAAATCCCACTAAAAGATATGAAATGCAAGTTAAAGGATGAAGAACTCAAGATAAAGTATACGGAACTTGTCTCAAGCTTTCACAATGATTGAGAATGAGAATGAAAAACTAAGCTAAGATTTATATGCATGAGAAAATAAAACTAAGATTCATTCCATTAATCCTAAAATGTGATTTCTAGATTCAAACTTGAAATGAAAACATAAAAGTATGAAAATGAGCTAAAAATGCTAAGATGCTTAAGAGGTTCTAGAGCTAAACTAGCATGATAACAATGCAAAAGTGAGATGATTTTCTCTTGGAAAGAGTCCTATTTATAGATTTTTGGAGGGAAGGAAAGGGATTGGATGAGGTGGAGCACATGTGGCATCCACATAGATGCCACATAGAGGACACAAGGGAAAAAGGACATGTCACACAAAATTCAACCTCAAGCATTTAAGGTTTGAGTGGCTCAAGGTTGCTCACACGTGTGAGAAAACCTTGGAGAATGGAGTGGGGGGACCGAAAGTGGTTGCATTTAAGAAAGTTGGGTGGCTTCCTTGGGATGGGTTGTCATGTGTGAGCAACTCATTAGCACTAAAAAGGTGTAGGAATCACCTTTTTAGCCTAATAAGTGAGATTAACTAACAAGTAGCTTTATTAGGGTGAGTGTGATGGGTGGTAGGGTAGGTTTCTAGGTGGGGTTTAAGACTAACTCAAATTAAATTCAAATTAATCAAGGTTTAGAAGATTTTTAGAAAATGTGAGGAATAAATAAATTAAAATTTATTTAAAAGGGGATTTATGGAGGCCATGTATTAAATAAAATTTAATACATTAGAAAGGTATAGTATCTAAATTAAATTTAAATACTATAGAGAATGAACTATATTTAATTAAATAAAATAGAACATAACAAATATAGTTAATTAATTATAATCGACTATAATGTTACAGGAATATTAATTAAATTAATATAAGGATGATTTTTGACGTCTACACTTACATTTTTAGAACATTATTGAGCACTCTTGCATTCTAGATTATTATTTCCTTATTGTATTTAGCTTAAATCACATAGCTTAACTAGGAGGTATTGTAATCTTACTAGATCAGCTTTGCTTTCCTTGTTCTTGCATTTGCATCATAGCTCAGTTCTTTTATTTTATCTTAGATTATCTCTCATTTGCATCATCATTTGAATCTTCCATTCTATGGTGCACCTTGCAAGGGTCTTTTCTTAAGGTTCATTTGAGAGACACCATTCACACTATCTTAGATTCTTGCATGTCATAGATAGAAACCTATAAGTCGCTTCTTGAGACTTCCTTCTTCGTGGATTCTCTCAAGTGTAATGATTTATAGAAGTGTGTCATTTTGATCACATATTTTTGGTGCCCACCATGAGGATGATGCCCCTGATTTTCCTTAATTTTATTCACATTTTCAGATTGTCTAATCTTTACATGGTTGTTTTATTGCAGTTTTTCAAGGCTAACCCTTGTGCAGGTTGAGTTGAAGATAAAATCCTAGGGTTTTTTGAAATATTTGATCATATCTCACAAACAGCTTGGATTTTGGGTCAGAAATTTTTACTCTAGGTTAAGGATGGTTCAAATGTGTCTTAGTCTGAAAATCAGATTTTTTGGATCATTTTTCTGTGAGTTATAATTTTTTTATGATTTTTCATGAAAATTTGTTTCTGGTCGCAAATCAACATATTTTTTGGAAACATATACATTTTTGGAAAGCTCTAGAACTTCTACAATGGGTATGGTCTTTGTGCTTTTGGTTTTGATTAAAAATAATGGCTTAAAAATCTGATCTTTGAAAACTGGTTTGTTTTGATAAATAGGGTGTCTAGGGCACAAATTAAGGTATTTTTTTCTAAAATTCTTACATTTTTGGAAATCTCTCAGATTTTTGGCAGGGGCCTCTTCTTTCCATTTCTATGTTTGGGGCCAAAATGATAGCAAACAAATAAGATCTTGTTGACTAGGTCAAAGGCAAACAAAAAAATGTGATGAGCTTGCACTTTATTTCCAACTTCATTTGATTGCATCTTGCATTCTAGGGTTGCTGATTAGGTTTTATTGTAGGGTTTTGATCTTTTTATTTGTCTTCTAACAATGGTTTTGTAGAAAGTTTGGCCAAGACAAAAGCATTAAGACTACTAATACATTTGCTTTGCAGGACGTTGTTGAAGACTTGAAAAATCTAAAACTACTCTCATCATTTGTTTTACAAGTTGCCTTGGAGATACAAATAAATATTGTATCTTTGGTTATTCATTTTTTTAGGCACCTATCTTAATTATGAAGGTTCACTTTTTTTTAGTTGAGTAGTAGGAGAGTATGCTGTTATCTCTTTAGAGATAATAAAAAAACTAGACCTACTTGATTCATCACTTAGAAATGAATCTTGGGTCAATGAACATGTGCTTGATGTGTTTGTGAGACACTACGGAGTAGGAGATTTTTCTCTTTTCCTTATCTAAAATCATAAATCTTTACCTTCACTAGCTATCCATTTATTTTTCTTGCATTTACCTTTAGAGGGCCTGCTAAGAGAAAAAAAATTTAGGAATGACCCAAGTGGGGAACAAAAGAACCCGACTACTCCACCCCACTATAATCAAAATATTATTTCAATCCAAAGAGAGGGAACACTTGGCTATATCTAATTATAATCTCTCTTCATGTGTAGGGCCTAGTTGCCTCAATATTTCTAAGAAAGACTCCATTTGACTAGGTGCTTGTAGGACCATTTTTTGTCTCAATCTTGTTTACAAGACTACAAATAGGGTACATTCAACTTGTATAGGGCTGAGAGGTCTCAATATTACTTTCAAGACTATGAATTTTTAGTTCTTTTAGGTCTATAGGCCTCAATTTTTCTTGCAAAACTACAAGGGATAGTCATGAACGGATGTCCTTACTAGACACTTTTAGATGGAAGCTACCTGAATCACCTCCAAAAGTATCATAATCTTTGTGCAAGGACCGATCCAAGTGGATTACCTGGATCACCTAAAGATTTTACACTTACCATATTTATTACCAAGGACATTCTAAAGCATGAGTGTGGCATGAGGGAGCCTATGTGATTCGAGCATTGAGCCTCTTTTCAAAACCCTCAATATGCATAGTCTTGGAAAAATCCAACGTCAATTTTGTGTGAGGTGAAGAAATATCAAGTGTGGGAAAATATTTTTATAGTAAACCAAATTTTCCTTAGGTATCTTATTTTTTATGTGTCTTCGATCATGTTAAGACCCGCAGAAATCATTTGACATACACATGGCGATACTATTCATAGGTTTTTTAATTGAGACCTCACAAATGCTTGTATTGTGCAAGGTTGCTTTGTACCTTGCTTGATTATTTGAAGACTACTCTATGTGTCACATTTTCTTTGAAAACTTGATTATGAACTTCAAACTTGTTGTTACAAATGAAATTACTTACTGTCTCAAATTTCTAATCGGTCAAAATAAGGTTTTTGAGTAAAACAAAATTGGTCTTTTATACTTGTTGTTTCAATCTCACCTGTAGTAGTGAGAAATATCACACAAATGTCATCTGGTTTACTGAGGTTTGTAGTAAAGTTTTTGATTCGAGTGGGTTTGGCCTTAAATGTTATCTTAGCTGGTTTAAGAAGTTGAAAAGGATCACCTAGATACCTTGGTTACATTCTTGATTAGTAAATTTATTCACTTGTCTATCTCTTTTGGCTATCTTTATCCTTATCTTGATGTTATCTCTTGACTTAAGTCACAAGTGTCATACAAAGGGATCTTACTCGTAGCTTGGGCACTTTGTGGTAAGTCAGCTTGATCTTATGTTACTCTCTTTTACTTTTGACAAGTGAACACTTTTCTCTTCTAGGGTGGACATCAAGTTGTCCTGTGTCATCTTAATTAGCTATTTACATTCTCATTCATGCCAGTAACAACTAGATATCAAATTAACCAAGGAAATCAACCTCCAATTAGCTTTGATGAATTACCTTTTCCTACTAGGTGTTAGCATCATCAAGACAAAGAACCTCAAGTTACCTTTGACAAAGAGGGGGATAGTACCGAAGTTTGGTTTGATCCTTTTGGAAGCATCTTTGATAGCACCCGCGAGACACCTCTTCCCTCATCAAGATCTAAAAATAGTTTATCTCTCACCATGTCTAGAGAGAAGCATAACAAGCAATTGAATGATCTCTTTGAACACAATAAAAGGTTAAGACAAATGGAGTTAGAAAGAAAGGATTACATAGAGGAAAAAGCAACCCATTTGGTTCAACAACTCAATACCAATTTACTTGGAGATCATGGGAATAATACACCTCCAAGATCTCCCCCAAGGTCACATAACAATGGATTTAATTCACCTCCAAGATCTTTACATTCTAGGTCTAATTATCAACATGACAACAACACGGAGCATGAGATTACTGAAGAAGAGCTCCTAAAATTTCAATAAGATGACTGTTATCAAAGACTGATGTTAAAAGAATTGGAACAAAATGGTGATCAATATTTTATGAACTTGGATTCTAAAGGTCTGAAACTACCTCATGAGTTTTATGTTGATGGATTGATTCAAAGAAGAGAACCCTCACCTTTGAAAGTTTCCATCAAGGAAATACAAAATTTGAAAAATGAAATGTCAAACTTAAAAAGGGAAATGGAGAAGCCTAGGTCATCATTTTCTATGGAATCCATATGTGCTCTACCTTTTGAAAAGAATCTATACATGATGCCTTTTCCAATAGATATTGAGATTCCTAAGTATGAAAAGTATGATGGAAATGAGGATCCACATGACCATGTCTGATAATTCTATGCTTTGAGTATAAACTTTATGCATGATTACATTTATCTTATGTGACTCTTTCCTAGGAGTCTAAATGGCCAAGTCATGGAGTGGTTCACAAAAATCACACCTCCACTCAAGTATTTTAATGAGTTAATTCAAAGGTTTATTCAACAATAATCTTATAATATTAAGCACCCTGTGACAATGCTTGACCTATTCAACATCAAACAAAAACAAGGTGAACCTTTTGTTACATTCTTGCAAAGATGGAGAAAGATACACTCAAGATACCCATGACAACTTCTAGAAAATGACAAGATTGATATATTAATTAATAATCTCATACCTGAGTTGTATTATGATCTTAGAAAGCAAGTCTTTTTCATCTTTAATGATATGATTGAAAGTGCTTTTCGAATAGAGGATATTTTGGTAAAAAAGGGTGAGATCGCATTAAGCAAGGATAAGTCCATAAATGGTAATGAATATAACAAAGACAAGAATAAGCCTTGGAATAAGAACAAGCATGTGGTCAATTATGGTGTTGTTGATGAGTCTAAGCCTAAAGAGCCCATTTTCAGCTTGGCTAGTGCTATCCTAACAACCAAACAATGAGAAATAGCAAGATCCAATGATTCTAATAAGGCCAAATATTCGTGGGCATCTAAGCCTAAAAGTAATTTTACTCCCTTGGGAGATTAATATGATTTGATACTTAAGACTTTAATTTCCAAAAATATTATCACACTACCTGAATATGCTAAACCGTACAAGCCAGAGGTGAAACCTAAGTGGTGGAATGAAAATCATTATTGTGAGTATCATAAGAATAAAGGAAACAAGACCGAGAATTGCATAAAGCTGAAAAATGTCATTCAAGATCTTATTGAGGATGGGAAAGTTGGAGTGGATGGTCTTATTGAGAATTATAATCATAAGGCCTTTAAAGAACCATTCCCTAAGTATGACAAAGGAGAAACATCAAAGAAGGATGAGAGAGCCAAGATCAAATATACTTATGCAAACAATAACAATGTTATCAATATGCTTGAACATATGATTGAAAACATTAACATGGTGAGACCTAATGGACCCAGCTGTGATTTAGATAATGATGAGACATATAAGGTTATCTTGAGAGGTATTGGTTCTTCCACACAATCCCAATCTTACAATGAGTGTAACCACATGATCATGCTTAGAGGTTTCCACTCTCCTTCACATAGGGAAATTCTAAATGTTGTCACTAGGAGTCAACCCAAGGTTATGCTCTAAGGTCCTAATTCCTCCAAGCAAGCTAATCCTAAGAAAGTGGCATCCTCTTCCAAGAAAGCCTTTACTTCTAGTAAGTCAAACTACAATCTAGTAGATCAACTTCAGTGTACTCCAGCCCAGATATAAATCTTTAAGTTGCTAGAATTATCACCTATACACAAGGAGATCTTAGAGAAATCTTTACAAACAACAAATATCCCCAAAAACATTGATACTGATCAATTTTAGACCATGGTTAATCACATTGTTGCTCCGCATTACCTTTCAATTTATGAAGAAGATGACAAGTCTTTAAGTCATCCCCATAACCTTGCCTTACATATCGAAATCCAAATCTGCCAAACCCAAGTCAAACCAGTGTTGATAGATAATGACATTGGGTTAAATATTTGTTCTTTTAGTGTGATTAAGAAGTTGGGATTGTCAGAGTTCATTATTGATCCAAGGAAGAAGATTATTATTAGAGATTATAATGAATTTGAAAGGTCTTCCAAAGGATTTATTATGTTACCTGTTCGGGTTGGTCCAGTAGAAAAATATGTGGTCTTTCAAGTTCTTGATATTCCCCTTGCATAAAACATATTGCTAGGGAGACCATGGATCCATGTTATACAAGCGGTTCCCTCTACCTACCATCAGTGTATAAATTTTCCTTTCAACGGTACCAAGATTTCCATTCCAGGGGATAATTCTATGTATATCAATACACTTACTACTAAATCCTTAATACCACACAATAGAGTTGTTGATGAAACTAATACTACTCTTCTTGATTTTGAGAAGAAGTTAAAAATGCTAAATATTGGAATGGGGGAATATCGACTAGATTCTATTGCTACACTCTCAGTCTCCCCTCTTTCTTATGGAAAATCTTCAGAGGATAAGAAGCCTTCATCTTCTACTATGACATGTTATGGGACCTTTGTCCAATCCTCAGTACCCCTAGAATATGTAAAAGAAGAACAAGCTATTAGAGAATGGATCTATAGAGAAAAGGAAGCTGAGGAAGTTGTGCTTACTGCAACAGTCTCTCCCAAAATATACATAATGGGCTATGAATTCCTAGCTAGGATGGGTTACCCAGGTCATGGTCCTTTGAACAATAAGAAACATGCTCTTTATGACCCTATGAGTCACACCAATGACAGGAAATCTAAGGATAAGACTAGATTGGGATTCTCTAATGAGCAACCCATTTTTGACCCATCTCCTGATAATTCTAGTGAATCTGAAGAAGAGATTGTGCCTACTCGCACTTTTAGCCAAGATAGGGAAAACAATTTCCCTCTACTATCATCCTTTGGAAGGAAGAAGGACCTTCACTAGAACACAATGATGAAGCTTCTACATCACACCAAAATCACAAGAAATATGTTGAAGATCCTAATAGAGAATGTATTCGCAAGAATATAGCATAATTGTTACAAAGAGGACATATTACTGACTCACAGGAATATGAATGGGATTCTCTTTCAATTGAGTCAACAAAAATGGGAATATATGTGTTTCATACTTATGATAACCAAACTAAAGTGGTTGATGAGTCACCCATAGGACCCGACGAAACAAACTTATATGCTGCTTTCATTAATCAAGTTAACCACGCTAGGAATCAGATGGATCTAGGTACTTTCAAGGGAGACCTTATAGACTCTGAACATCTTATCACTGGAGATGACCTCCCTTGTATCAATGATTTGGAACCTTCCACTTCCCTTCCACTCATGTACCCCAACCTTATTGATTGGTCGCACCAGGATCAACAACCTACATTACCTTCCTTCCAAAATGATTATGCAATAGCCTGCTACCTCAATGCTATTGAGACCATAGTTTCTTCCACCAGTGAACTAGAAACAAACATGAATGAGACAGATATCAAGTACCTTAGTCATAAAATAAAAATAAAATTGAAACATAGCAGGCGCTTTGATGCCAAAATCCACTTCGTGACAGTGTCAGAGCCTAAAAAGGTAAAATCAAACGATGTATCTTAGCGCGAAAACCTCTTTGAGGCACCTGAGAATGAGGTACTTGGTATTTTTACTAGTTATTTTCAAGATAGATCTTCATTCGTGATAGATCCAACATAGACTATAAATCTTGGGACGAATGAAGCACCTCAAATCATACATTTGGCTCAGTCTCTGTCAGCTGATGAAAAACAATAGTTCACTAAGTTCTCCAGGGAGAAGAAAACTAATTTTTCTTGAACATATGCAGATATGCCAGGGTTGGACACTAATTTAATTATGCATAATCTATCTATAGCTCCTAGTGTTAAGCCAATCAAACAGAAATTATGAAAGATGCATCCACTACAAATTTTTGGAAACTCTCAACTTATTATAAATCAGACTAATGGTGACTATCAAACCAAAGATGAGAAATTGATTCCTTACAAGAAGATGATTGATGATCTCAATAATTACTTCACTTTTATCACATTCCAAAAAATCCATGGAGCCAAAAATAAGGCGGTTGATGCCATGGCCACTTTGGCTTCTATCTTACAATTGGAAGAGCACAAGTTCAGATTTCAATTCCTAGTGGAAGAACTACACTACCCTGCCTATGACTCCCCTGAAAATCATGTAATATGCACTGTGATTGGTCATGATTCCTCTCGATATGCTAAAATTTACTCTTACCTGTGTGACCAATTCATTCCTGATAACCTAACCCATAATGAGAAATGATAACTCATTTGCAAAGCTTCCCACTATACCCTCATCTCTAGTGACTTGTTTAGGAATGGTCTAGACGGAACACTTCTTAGGTGTCTAGAGAAAGATGAGTCTGAATGTGTGTTAGATGAATTCCATGATGGCGTATGTTTGTCCCACTCTGATGGTCTTGGGCTAGCTCAAAAGCTACTGAGGGCTAGTTATTATTGGCCTACTATGCAGATAGATGTCGTGTGCTACGCTAAGTCTTGTAAGAAGTGTCAAATGCATGAGAATTTGATCCATGTTCCAAGAAGGGAACTTATTCCACTATTACTCATTGGCCTTTTCAAGAGTGGGATTTTGATTTGGTGGGTCAAATAAATCTTAACTCATCTAGTGGACACAAGTTTATCATTACTACAATAGAATATTTTACAAATTGGGTTGAGGTTGTTCCTCTTTCAGTTGCTACTAGGAAAAAAGTGTCTTTGTTATCATCTATCACTACGACATACTTTCCTCCATAGTTATTGATGATGGAGGACAATTTAAAAACAAGGATCTCAAGAATTTATGTAAACAATTCAAGATTAAACAACACTGGTCCTAAATTTGCTACCCTCAAGGTAATAACCAAGCTGAAGCTTCTAATAAGACACTGCTGAAAATTTTGCACATAATAGTTAACAAATCAGGAAGAGATTAGCACTTACAAATCAATCCTACACTATGGGCCTGTGGAAATAGCATTCACACACCTACTAGACCTACCCCCTTTGCGCTTGTTTATGGATCTAAATTTGTCTTACCCCTTGAGGTTGAGATACCTTCCCTAAGAGTCCCATTAAAGGGTCTCATCACAGATGATGACTGTAGAATCATGTGCATACATGAGCTAGAACTTTTGGATGAGCATAGAAGAGCTGCATTTGACCAAATGAAGGTATATCAGAAAAGGATGTCACAAATCTATAATAAAAAGGTTCATTCTATAGAAATTTAGGTTGGATATCTCGTCTTGAGAGAGAATCCCAAAAATCAACAAAATAGAGCACAGAAAGGGAAGTTTGAACCAAATTGGCTAGATCCCTACATAGTTACTATTGCTTTTGGATCTGGTGCCTATCAGCTTTCTATGCCTGAGCGAGAAAAATTCCCCGAACCTATCAACATCCTTAATTTGAATAAATTATATGCATGATGATCTAGAGATTTGTACATATCTTAAATGTCTTGAAAAAAGATCTAAAAATTATAAAATCCTGAAGAAAAAAAATGAAGAAAATAAAAAGTACAAAAAAATTGAAAAAGAAAAAAAAGTGCCTTGGTGAAAACCAAGAAACAGGCACCTTGGTAGAAAAATTAGAAAATAATTCAAGTGGTGAAAATCTGGAAACATACGCTACTTGAAACCTTTGCGCTTATGTCTATCATCTTGTCGCTTTGCGCTCTGAACCCTTTTGACTTCCATCTCCATTCTCCTTGGTCTAAGATTGATCTTTGTCTAGGGCTAGGGGGCATAAGTTATACCCCCCTTTGGTGTGCGATGATGTTTCTTATTGGATCACCCCCAACAGTGTTTCTCAACACTTCCTTTGACATCGAGTGTTTCTTAACACTTATCATATATGCTACCTTGAGTCGATGCATTGCATGCAGCCTAGGATTGTGTATTTTTCTCAACTGCAGGCATGAGTTCTAGTGAGTCAGTGATTTATTATTTTTTACACCGTGCTTAAACTGAAATGACTGAGACATGTTATGACTTATTTTCTTTGTGTGCTGACTGATTAATGATTTTCACTGAATATTTCTTCCTTAGTCTCTCCATGATGTTATGACTAAAGAACTAAGGACATGGGGCATGTTCTCTTTGGTTTCTTCTTGTGGGTATCACTTTTGTGATCTTGGGTGTCTCTTGCTTTTACCCTTTGGAAATTGGGGAGCTCTCGAGCTATATCCTTGACTGTTACATTGTATTTTCTTACACACGAACCATTCAGGTCATCCTAGACTCTTATGCCTTGATGCTTATGCTTACTTGCAACATTAACTTAGAAACAGTGTTCAAGTCATCTTGGCCCTTATGCCTCAATTCTTACGTGTGTTTCCTACATTATATTTGATATAGATCATATTCATATCATCATATTTGTGCTTGCACTAGTGACGGTTGTATGATCTTGCAATGTCCCTTAATAAGGCTCGATGATAAAAACAAGGACCTATCTAATTGACCCTTGCAAATCACACTTTGCATCTTCATAGTACTTTGAATTTCTAGGGTTCATTTTAAGTTTGCATTCAAGTTAGGAGAGAATCTCCTTCATCATTTCAAATGGATAGTTACTTTTGCTTGATCACATATCTTCCCTACCGCTCATTTTGACCTAAAATCTCAAAATCTCATATTTTCGCAAAAATTGCACCTTTATCTAATTTTGACGTCTTGGATCCATTTTTCAGATCGAAGTCAAAATATGACTTCATCGTGATTGTCAAAATATCATTTTAAATTTATTTTTGTATAGGCACAGTTGACGTCCCATTTGAGGCTAATCTCTTGAATCTTTTTGAGGCAATCACCATTTCTTCTTCTGCATCATCATTTCATCACCTTTCTTCTTTGCTTTGACCTAATGCTAATGCTATAACTTTTTTCTCAACCTTATTCAAACTAGGGAAAATTTTCATCACTTGGTGGTCAACCTTGGTCTTGCACACTTATCAATCATATTGAACCTATCTAATTTATGCATCTCTTCTACCTCCTTTTGATTTCAATCCCAAGGGGGTGGGAATAACCTATCTTTCAAAGCTGCAAATTGATTATGGCATCTTATTGTCTTGTCTTTCAATATTTGTTTCAGTGTTCATATTTTCTTACTATGCATTGGAATCTTGCTATCTTTGCTAGTTCTTGTTCAATCATGTTCGGGATTATTTGCCTTAATGTGCTTCACTCAATCAAGTTTGGAGTCAGATCTCTATCAGTTCCCTTAACATCATCTTTCTTTGACCGAATGTGTTCCCAGATCGCTCACACATTAGTCAAAGAGGGGCAAATGTAATCACCCAAAAATGGTCTAGTAAACTATGAGCCCCTTTCTAAACATTAAAATTTAAATACTAGACTATATCTTGTGCTTAATCAATTTTGCATATTTATTTAATCTCTTATTTTCTTGATCAAATCACTACTTAATCATTTATTTTATTATATCTTAAAGTTTGACCACTTTATCCTAAGCTTTATTTAATTAAGAGAACATGCTCCCTTTTAATTAAATGATAAATCCACCTCATCCTATGTGTGCACATGAGAAAGGAATTTCCAAATTTAAAATAAAAAGTAAAAGAATTTTTGCTTACACATTGAATGCACACTTTCCAAGATGAGTGGAATCTCATTTTGCCTCTTAATCCTAGCCACTCATTTCTTTTACCTCTTAATCTCCTTCAGTCCCACGAAAACTCTACCTAACCTTTAATCTCAGCCACTCATTTTCTTCCTCTTAATCCTATCCCTTCATTTTCATATCAATTCGAGAGAAAGTCACCATCCTCTGGTGCAGAGGATTCATCATCAAACTAAGTCTACTTTTGCTTAGGGGGATCACATAAAGATAAATCATTTACCAATCCCCTGGATATAAGAGTGGTAAGATCTATCTGTATATTGAGATGAATATTGATGTTTTGGATAATTCTAATGAAGTTTGGAGGTTATACATGTTTATGAGGTGATAGCATTAAGTTTTTGTTCCAACGAGTCACAAAAGTTGTAAAGGCACTATTCAGCCTTTGGACTAGACTGTTTTACTATTAAAAGTGCAACAACTATTTTCTCAAGGATAAGTAATGCTAAAGTTATTTCATTTATCACTTTACTTTATTATGCACACTTATTAGTTTCCAAAGACAATTTAAGGTGATCGTTGTTAAGTGAAAGTGAGTTTTGCAAGCTGAGAATTGAGATAGTGTTCGTGAACCCTAACCGACAAAGAAGAAGTGTTTCTCTAATAAGATTTAAGTGTACCATTTGAGTTAAATGATGACAAGAGTTATGTATACCCCTTTTTGGTTGATATTACTGAGGAACCAACGCCCTGTTGGATTAATCTATGGAAAGGTAAGTGCTGAGAGGGGAGGGGTGAATTAATACTTAAAAAACTTTGAACTACTATTCTTTACTCTTCACCAAACTAAATATCATTCATAAAAACATTGAAAAGCATGTAAAGTAAATCAAAAAACCATGACACATAACTCCATGATTTTTGGTTACTAATAAATCCTTTGTTAGAGGAAACAACTGTGGTGGGGATGACACCCACAATCCTTCACTACTGCAGTATAAAGGTTGCTCGGTTAGAAATATAATGTTAGCTACTTTTGATAGCTTAGCCTGTTAGGAGTACAAAAAGACTTATGCAGTCTACCTTGTTAAAGGATTTTACAATCTCTCATCTAAGAGATGTACCCAGTTAGAGGATTTACAAAATAAGACCTGTTAGGGCCTATCCATTGAATGAGATTTCTACTCTCCTAACTATTATAAAAATCTCTACAAGTATGTATCAACCATAATGTTGTTCAAACTCTTTAAAGTGCATTACCCCATTCTGCACTCGGTAACTTATCTATTCTGCACCTTAGAACTTCTGCATTCTAACTCCTTTAGCTTTGTTGATGTAACTGCTTATGTCTCTAAAATTTTCACCATCATCTGTCATCTTCATGTTTTGTTCCTTTTTATATGATCTTAAGGCAGTTAACCTAATTTAGATCCTTCTCCTTCTGTAGTGGAGTTGAAGTGGTGCAAATTTGGTTTCATTCCCAATGCATTTAATATACTGGTCTTTCATTGGTTGATTTGCCTCATGATCATGTGCAATCTTGTTTTTGCAATCCCAATGCTCTACCTAACTTTTACCTTAAAAACTATAAAATCTTTCTCTCTCGGCGTCCAAGTTTAATGTATCAAACTTGAATTTTTGTGTCAGCTGTGGTATACTCAATAGTGTTCTCTGATCTTTCTCGGTGAAATAACATCTTCTCGGTGACTGAATCTGCTTGGTGACTCGGTGACTAACACCTTATCGGTAACTTTCCCCTACTTAACTCGGTGCTTGCTATTGTTCGGTTCTCGGTGTCATTGATACTCTACTACTTACCAAATATTTTCCTTAGTGTATTCTTCCTTTTACCGACTAACTTCATTGACTATCATGACTTTGACAAAACTAATGACAAAAAACTATCTTATAGGAGTATCAATCTCCCCCTTTGGCATTAGTTGGCATTTTGACAAAAACTTCAAAGTCATCAAAATTTGTACAACTCCTCCTTAGATAATACTTCTTATAACATATCATAGCTCGGTCAAAATTTTCAAAATTTTGTTTAAATTCCCCTATATACATACTTATATTACCCTTATGTACTATATCCATACATATTATATTATCCCCCTTTTTTGACAAATATGCCAAACAAAAATTGCTTAGTGCTCGGTAGGAAAAACTTTTACCTTATCAAAAATGTGTGGGTACTTCTTTTGTACATCGTCTAGGGATGACTCCATACATATTTGAGTATTTGAAGTACAATAATTTGAGCAGAAACAACAGATGTCATTCCAATGATGGTGTCTAGTGAACTACCATCAGGGGTGTTGACCAAATCATTGGCCTTCTTCAAGTGCCTTTGCATTGATTCAATATGGGGAATCAAAATTGCTTGCAGCTCTAGAAGTTCCATCTTTCTCTTATGATCTTCTCATCCTAGTTCTTTCTGCATCCCCATCAAGTGTTTCAACCTCAAGTAATAGACTTGTAAAGAACCACGCTCGGTAGTGACATTTTTCAGCCGGTTGATCATCTCGATCTCAATAGACTCATCTTTCTTCCTTATATCCTTGATGAAGTGGGAAATAGAAAATACTTTCTGAAATATTGAAAGAATATGAGATAATTTAGTCTCAATATTGACAGAGGCCTCAAAAAGTGATACCTTATTAATTGCAGTGTTGTTTAGAATTGATTCAATCATTTGTAGTTTCATCTTCCTCGAATGAACCTTCATCATGTAGTTAGTAGTGACTTGATTTGGATTTCAAACTTGTTTCACTAGTCCTTCTACTTTACTAATGATATCTTGTTTCATCAATAGTGGCATCTAGAGAAATCTCCTATAATACATCCTTGACACTTTCCAATACATCAGTCTTCTTTCTCTTTTCAAGTAATTTCTTCTGTATTGCCTTAAGTCTCACCAATTTTGCATACTCGGTCATTTCATCAGGGCTGATAGTAGATAAGTCAACATTTGGTAATATGATTGGTTGGCTCATATCTACATGTTTCCTCTTCTTTTATTTCTTCTTCTTTGCTAACATACTTCCACTTGGTGAATTCTTTGGGAAATGTGATGCCTTTAGTGCATTAGATATTGTCTTTGTTGTACTAGTTCTAGCTCTTTGCTCCTCTTGTTTGTTTTCTTCCTTCTTCTCCTCATGTTTCTCCTCTTCTTTGTTCTCTTTCATTTTATTCTCTTTCTTCTCATCTTGTTGTTTCTTGGCTTCCTTTTGATTACTTTGTTCCTTTGGTTCATCTTTGTCAAGCTTGTGTTGTTGTGCAATAGAATCAGTTGGGGGAACCGATTTGGTGTTCAGTCCTATTAGTTTCTCAGTAGTTGTATCCTTCTCGGTGTCCTTCACTTCGTCAGTTTCCTTTTCCTTCTCTTTCTCTATTTCCTTTTCCTTCTCTTTTTTTGTTTCCTTTTCCTTTTCTTTCTATGTTTCCTTTTCCTTTTCCTTCTTTGTTTCCTTTTGAGGTTTTGTGGCCACCTCCTCTGTATCCATAGCTGCAACACTATCACCTTGAGTTGTGTGATAATATTTTACTTGTTCCAATACAGTCTGCATGAGTGGATTGGTAGTATCCTTATCACTTTTATTCATTGGTTTTGTATCGGTGTCCTTGGTTTCCATAACATCTTCATCTTGTGATAAATCATCTCTTGGATCCTTCTTAGTAATATCTTCAATAATAAGTTCATATGTGTCAATGTTTAGATCAATAAGATCATTCTTACCTTAATCATTTTTTACAACTTCAGCGGTTATGTTATCCTTTTCTTGCTCATTTGAGATTCAATCTCTTTGATGTTGAATATCTCTCTCCATTTGGCATCAGTTTCTAACTGTACTTTCTCCAATTCTCCTATCATAATCCTTAAAGATCTTCCTTTTACAAGGAATCATTTAGAATATTGTTTCAACGTCTCTTCAATTTCTTGTACAGATAGGTTTGGTACAGTTAGCATGAGATATCTTTCTCTCATTTTTTTTCAACATTCATAGCATATTTCCATCTTACATCTATGTTGTTGTATAACTCAATAGGCAAAAAGTTGATAGCTTCAAGTGGTGTGTATCTAAATTTGTGTAAAGAGTAAACAATTGCATCTTAAATTTTTACCTTATTCTCTTTACTTTGAATGTTTTATTTTTCTTGCTTCATTCCTCCAAATTTTCCATACTTCTTCATTGTATCTATCATTTCATCTAGACTTCCTAGTGGTGGAGATGAGTTTTTCACAACTTTGAATTTGCTTAAATCTTTAGTCTCTGTTTCATTTTCTAGTGTTAGATTCAACCTTATCCCCGGTCTAGTGTTTTCCTTCTTGCTTCTTCCATATGTCTTCCCTTTTGGTTCAACAAAATTCTTATTTTCTTTCGGTGAAGGTGTAGACCTTGTTGATGGTCTAGTAGATTTGGGGCTCGGTGAAGGCTTCAACACTTGTGGTTTCTTTCCTTCCACTTCAGAGGGTCCTGCCTCATCTTCTTCATTATCAATTCCAAAATTCTTAAATAGATTAGCAATCATCTTGCTAGATTTTATTTGAATTTTAGGTATCAAGATACCTTGCTTAATCTTAGCCTTAACTTCTTCATATGTTCCATAGCTCTTGGCTCTTTTGTCAGCAAGATTAGATAAGTAAGTCTCAATTTGTTGATATGCAATGTCTATGTCCAACTCATATCCCATAGGTTGTAGCCAAATGCTCCTAGGCTTAACTGCCTTGACAATGCATGATTCAGTGTCTACCTCAAAAAAAATAGTGTCATGATATTTCTCAACTAATTGAGGTGGAACTCTAAATTTCTGATGCATTCTTGTTTGGAATTGAGAGAAGCAATCATTCATAAAAATGTCAAGATTCTCTCCTAGATTTTGAATGTACTCACTGATTTGATAAATAATAGGCTTATCAACATTCCATGTCACATTTCCAACATGGAAAGAAGTTCTCAAAATAAAAGTATATGCATACCAGTAGTGATCTAAACTTCAAAGTGTTTGTCTTTGCTTTCCTTATAGTGTTCATGTTGTCTTCAATTTGTTTCAACAATATCTCACATAGATCAATCTACATATCTTTCTTTACAATCTTGTAAGCCAAATCAACAACTCCACAAGGTACAATGTCCACTCAGGATGATTGGAATACTCAGTAGGACAAGATATTACATGCAAATTTCAACTTGAGGTCTTCAACAATAGAAATATTTAGACCTCTTCCATCCCATTTAGGTTTTGTCTATTCACTCAACTTATTCTTCTTAATCTGTCTAATAGCTCTAGGCTTTTCACCTATCGGGTAACCTGTCACAATGTGCAACAAATCCTTTTTGATATTCACAGGTTGATCTAGCCACATAAATTGGTCGTGTACTCGGCTAAGGATCATCCTTATCCACTCAATTTTGAATACCCTCGAAATATGTAGGGCATGTGTCAAACCCTTTGACTCCTAATGAATATGATCACTCTTTAGGTTCCCATCTACACACAACTTCTAGTAAGATGAATCAATTTTTGCTTCACAGATCTCTTCAACTTTACAATGGATGAATGTACAAACATCCTCGATCAATAAAACTCTATCCATAATGGATGAAATTTCACCCATCATGTCTGGCTCAGTTGCCTTAGTAGGAGGTAGCTTATACTTAGGATTTATGGGCTCAAAATTCTCAACTACAACTGGGTTTTGAGCTTTCAGGGCCATATCTTCTTGTCAAACACAAATTTTATGAACTAGGGTTTGCGTCTATGACTTAGTTGCACTAATACAGCTAGGGAAACACTACAAATACTTTGAATAGATTCAAATATGCTCAAAATAGTTTAGGATTACCTTCACAATTGTCAAATTTGCTTAAAGACTCAATTCTACAACTATGTTCATAGTGCTCTAGAAAATGATAAGTAACACTAATAGACGATGAGGTCTATTTACAAATTTTTCTAGGTTTAGGGTTTCTGATGGTCATAAAATAATAATAATTAATTCTCTGTCGACTTACTTTATCGATTACCTTTGTCATTTCCTTTCACTGAATGATACAACATTATAATTCCTTTCACCGAATAAATATGAAACATAAAATCAATAGTATGTATCCAAATGCATCTAAGTATGCTCATATGGATCTCTGCACATATACTGGGAACCTATTTAAGATTTTAAATTTAACTTGTAGTTCCTACTCATACCTCTTAACTGATTAGGCAGAGTCAGCTGCACCTATTTCGGAGGATGAGGTACCTTCAACTGTCTCGAATGATGTTCCATCATCCATAGTCTTTCTTCTCCATGCCTTATTCATCTGATGTCTCATTTATTCAACATTTACTTTCATTTTCTCAGATATCTCTTCCTTAGTAGGAGATTTGCCTCAGTACCTGCAGTCTTTGGCAAGGTGACCTAGCTTGTGACAATTGAAGCATGCCATGTCACGGTTTCTCCAAGATCTTTTATTGTTCCTGCCATGTAGAAACATGCAGTTTGCAACAATATGCCCATATCTTCCACATACTAAACATGATATCCTTGTATTGTAGTCTCATGGTATAGATGCACCCTATTAGTTTCTTGGCATATTCTATTGGTTCGGTACCCATTTGTCATTTCTCTTTTGTGATCTACATTCTTCAAATTTGTGACCATACTTGTTGCAATTATTGCAATAGCCATCAAAATTTGGCTTTTTTGTGTTGTTTTCAGTATTCGATCTACATTCAAGTGTTTGGTGCCCATACTTATTGCAGTTCTAACAATATGCATCAAACTTAGGTGAACTCGGTGACTTACCCCTTTTTCTTCTGCATACATTTGCAATATGTCCATGTTTCCCACAGTAGTAGTAACTAGGCTTGTTTGACTTTGGTGGGGCAGAAGTGTCATGATTGTCAGCTTGATTAGAGGACTCACCTTTCTCAGTAGTGCTCTCACTATTGAATCCAAGTCCAGTTTTGTCTTTTGATTGTCTCTAAGCTTTAATCTATACATCGAATGATCTCAGTGTTTCTTCATTTTTCTTTAGTGCTTCATTGGCTTCTTTTTTAGATTTTAGTTCTCTCGCCAATCTTTCAGCTTCACACTTCAGTGCTTGATCCTTAAATTCTTTCCTAGTGAACTCTAGATTTGATCTCACTATTTGATCAGTCATATTATAGTGTACTTGTGTTATCCTTGTGATCTCATTATCTTTCTCAGATATTCTTGTCTCAAACTATCTTTTATCTTCTTCAGCTAATTTCAATGCATCTTTAATTTCTCCCTTAGAGTCAAGTATCTCACTCATTCTTAATGCTTGTACTTCTTGATTTGTCTTTGCTAAGTTCAGTTACTTAGTGAGTGTCTTGTTCTTTCCATGAGTTCTACAATGGCCGAAATAGCTTCATCACTTAGACTACTTTCAAATGTTGTCTCAATAGTATCAACATGCTCTTGTGTTGATTTCAGTTCACTACACAACTGCTTTCTCACTTTTAAGGACTTTTCTAACTTGTTTTTCAAATCTTCAATCACTTCTTGTGCACTCTCCAACTCAAACTCAAGACTATCAATCTTCTTACATTTATTATAACTTTCCATAGTCATGATATTTACTCTCAGGCGGTTAAACCCTTATCTCAAGAGTCCAAGATTTGATACCAATTGTTGAATTAATCTATGGAAAGGTAAGTGCTGAGAGGGGAGGGGTGAATCGGTACTTAAAAAAGTTTTAACTACTATTATCTACTCTTCACCAAACTGAATATCATTCATAAAAACATTGAAAAGTATGTAAAGTAAATCATAAAACCATGACACATAACTCCATGACTTTTGGTCACTCATAAATCATTTGTTAGAGGAAAAAATTGGGGTGGGAATGACACCCAAAATCCTTCACTACTGCAGTATAAAGGTTGCTCGGTTAGAGTTACAATGTTAGCTACTTCTGATAGCTTACCCTGTTAGAAGTACGAAAAGACCTATTCAGTCTACCTTGTTAAAGGATTTTACAATCTCTCATCTAAGAGATGTACCCAGTTAGAGGATTTACAAAATAAAACTTGTTAAGGCCTACCCATTGAATGAGATTTCTACCCTCCTAACTATTACAAAAACTATTACAAAAATGTCTGCAAGTATGCATCAACCATAATGTTGTTCAAACTCTTTATGCTATGTAAGTGTATTACCTCATTTTCCACTCGGTAACTTATCTGTTCTACAACTTAGAACTTCTGCATTCTAACTCCTTTAGCTCTGTCGTTGTAACTGCTTCTATCTCTTCAAATTTCACCATCATTAGTCATCTTCATGTTTTGTTCATTTTATATGATTTTAAGGTGGTTAACCTAATTTAGATCCTTCTCCTTTTGCGGTAGAGTTGAAGTGGTGCAAGGTTGGTTCATTCCCAATGCATTTAATATACTGGTCTTAGATTGGTTGAGTTGCCTCGTGATCATGTGCAATCATGTTTTTGCAATCCCAATGCTCTACCTAACTTTTACCTTAAAAACTGTAAAAGCTTTCCTGCTTGAAGTCCAAGTTCAATGCATCAAATTTGAATTGTTACGTCGACTCTAGTATACTCAGTAGTGTGCTCTGATATTTCTCGATGCCATAACGTCTGCTCGGTGGCTAACTCTTCTTGGTGACTCGGTGACTAACGCCTTATTGGTAACTGTCCTCTACTTAACTCGGTGCTTGCTACTATTCGGTGCTCGGTGTCATTGATACTCTTCTTTACTGATTGTTTGCCTTAGTGTATTCTTCCTTTTTATGAATAGCTTCATTGACTATCATGACTTTGACAAAACTAATGACAAGAAGCTATCTTATAGTAGTATCAGGCCCGTGTTCAAGCTACATCTGATGAAAGAAAGCAAGAATGATAAGATGGGTGCCCTATCTTCCATAGCTCCTGGTGTTGTATTGATTGAAGACATATGATCATACATTCATTGCAAAATTGATGAACTCAGAGTGGATGTTATTAACAATGAATATGAAGGAGTGTGTGTTAATCACATGTTGAAGGATGAGCACAAGCATCTGATGATGAAGGTTTTAGCCCGCGCAACTGACATACCTAATGTTTTTCATCATGATTGGATTTGATATGTGTTGATTCAAGTACATGATCAATTTATGTGGTTGGATAGACCACACAAGATTAGAAAGGAAATTATTTAAAGAGTAATTAAATTTTGTGCTACTGGTGAGTCACCTACCCTGAGGACGATTGCTGCAAATTTGGTTACACGTTTAACCAATTCCAAACCTGATCACCAAGCCATGACCATCCATGATATAGAAGATAAATAAGTTAGATTCACATATATGGTCATTGGATACAAAGTTTATAAGTCAAGTCATTTGAACAGTGTGCCCGATAGAGCAATTCATGTTGCCTATCGAATGGTGAAGGAGGATGTAATATATGATCCGTGTGAGATGATGAGGAGTCAATTCATGGTAAACATGGACAAGATAAAGAAGGATAAGAAACAATCTTTCAAATATGGAGCAATTATGGTATGTATATTTTTCTACTTGCAAAATCATTTTCCTGGTAGAGGTGCAGTTCAATGGGCTACAGATAAACCGGTGGTTGTGCAAATAAGTGAGTTCCTTAGAGAGTTGGGAGAAAATTTTAATAATTTTATGTGAGGTTACTTTAAATATTTTTAGTTAAAAATGCATCAAAGATAAAGAATCCCAACCGGTGTTATACGGAATATAAAGATCACATTTGTTTTCTTGTTTATACTGACACTTATATTTTGCAAGTTGTGCAACCAAGAACATCTTGGGTTCCTGCCATGGGTTATGAGGTAGATAATGATCTAGTGAGAGTACATGCAGATGCACTTCTGTCTAAACCTATTGATGCTACCGCACCTAGGTGTGGTACTTATAAAGAGGTTGTTCCTAAGATTTAGATGGATCATCAATATTATCTAGGGAAAGAATCAAAGCATCATCTTCAGATTTATTACTTACCACATTTGCCTTGTTAATACTATCCATTTTCTCTCCTTTATTTTTTCGAGACCAACAATCTTTCTTCAAATCACTTGGATTACCACAACACTAGAAATCCCTCTTTTCTTTTGATTGGGACCTCTTTCACTTTGATTTTCCTCGTGACTTCCCACGACTTCCAAAAGTGTTTCCTGTCTCCTTTGTTCTGCCCATGTTTTTTGCGTTCAAAACACTTCTTGATGTGGATATTTCCCCTGAGCTTTTCCTATGAATATCCTTTCTCAAAATAACACCAATAGCATCATCAAATTTTAATGTATTGAAAAAAATTATAGAATTACTAACAGCCATTACCAAGCCATTCCAACTTTCATGCAAAGAATACATAATCAAAAGAGCCCTAATTTCTTCATCAAAATTGACATTTACAGAAGATGATTGACTGGTAATTGTATTAAAGTCATTTAAATGATCACCAAATGACCCACCTTCTACCATTTTAATATTAAATAAACACTTCATAAGAAATACCTTATTCAAAGCAGAAGGCTTTTCATATAACTTCACCAGGGTTTACAGAAACTCTTTAGTTGTCTTTTCTTTTATAATATTAAATGTTGTTGATTGTGCCAAGCATAAAAAAATACTACCAAGTGCCTTTCTGTCAAAAATATTTCATTCCTCTTCAGACATAGTTGCAAATTTATCAGTTTCTCCTTCCAATGGCCACCATAAATTCTTCTTATAGAGATAGTCATCCATTTGCATTTTCCATTACTGAAAGTTCTACCCATTAAACTTCTCAACCTTCAATTTACCCTCATCTGTCATTACTCCCACTCAACTATGAGACTCACACTCAACCATGAGACCTTTCTATAGAGGATAACTAAATATAACCTTCTCTGATACCACTTGTTAGGATTAGAAGGCAAATATCTAACAATTAAATGCATATTTGATCAATAAAATAGAGGAAGAAAATACACAAAAATGAAACAAGAAGACAAAGAATTTAACGTGGTTTACCCAAACTTGGGCTACATCCACCAAATACAGAGTCCAATAATATTATCTAGTAAATCAAAATTGATTACAACCAACAATCCCTTACAACTCAATACCACTGCAAACGCTACAATACTTCTCCACACCAAAATTCCCTAATCCTAACACCATTTTATCAAGAGTTATGTCAATCAAAAAATTGGGTTACAATATGTTAGCCAATCCAAACCGTCTTGAGGGCTCTGCCCTTAAACCCCCATTTAAAAATTTGGGGGGAAACTACATCGATAAAAGTGGGAAAAATAAACCTTCGAGTTTGATTAGGCTTCATATAACTACAAAGAATTCTCCTCGATCTTTCTGCTGAAACCATCAACCCTCTCAACACATATCTCTAATCACAAGACAATATCAACATCACCTAAGTCTTGAAGTATCCATGAGCACCTGTAACCAATCAATCCAAGCCATACTCGAAATGCAACACAACACTATCATGAATGTCAAAGCTCCAACTATGAAAACATACAAATGAACAACAAAATTGTGCACTATATTTCACTTGATGAAAAATAAAAACTGATTACACAAATCATGGTGATGCTACTCATCTCTTTCTCATAGCCCCTTTGTACCTCTCCCTCCCTAAAAAATAGCCTTATCTTCCACTAGAAAGAAGAAACACCACAACTCCACTATTTAACAATCGTTTGAAAAGAGGCAAACGAAATAACCCAAAATAGAAAATCATAAATTATAGCAAAATTGATGCAAAGAAAATCCGGTTAATATAATCTTTAGTTACATTGTTTAATTCCCAAAACTGAAGAGTTTCTCCAACTTTATCTACCCTGTCATCTTTGAAATTCTCACTCTTAGACATTAGAACAAAAGACCATACCACTTTCGGCACAAACTACAATTTACAAGAAGTTGATACCCCATTTAGCTTTTTGAAGATGGGCTCCACTCTATCTTCTCCTAATGAGTACCCATGAGCTGAAGAAATGTAGGTTGATTTATGATCAACTTTTATAATCAAGATAGAAACCTAGTTCAAACAGTATATCATATATATTTTAACTACCACACTTAAACTTTCATGAACATTTCAACCACCATTTGACTTACTTTCTTCTTCTTCTTCCCTTACATCTAAGAGCACCTTAAAAAACAAAAAAGATATATCCATGTTTACTTGATACAAATATGACTTTCATGAACATTTCAACAACCATTTGACTTACTTATTTTGATTCTCCTACATCTAAGAGCACCCTAGAAAACATAAGATCAAAACCTTCATTCTATAACTATGTTTCTCTCAACTCTCAATTTTGTCAACTATTGAAGACAAGTGAAAATATCCCATGTGATGAAATTCGAGTCAAAAGTATAAAATATTTTAAACAAACAAAGAGAACAAGGATCGTACTACACATTAGTTGATTTGGCAATAATTAAATATCTATCTATATCGATTCCTACGCTGCCCAACTTGTTAGCCGCACGATTAGCATTGAAATAAACGTGTCCCACGTTGAGGTTTCCAATAGTCTCCAAAAGACCACACTACCTATTTCAATTTATCATTTGGTTTCTAGTTTGGTGTGTGCTGATTTGGGAGTGAATTTATAGTTATGAGCGAGCTTCAATTTAAAATATCTTGGCTTTTAAATTTCTTCATATGTGAAGCCTAACATAGCCACTTGGAATTACTCTTATGTGTTTTTACTCACTAATTCTTTAATTGTTTGTACTCATTAGTTTCGTTCCATTTTTCCTGATTTTGATATTAATGAGGGGAAAATTAAGGAGTATCATATGATCAAAATAAAATAGGCATTAAAAAGTTTACTATATTAAAGAATTTAGTTTCAAGAGTACCATGAGAAAAAGCATATATAGGAACAAATATTAAATGAAGAGCAAAAATGCTAATAGTTCAACTCTGAATTGGTTCTCATCATTTGAAATGTGAAACAAATATGAATAATATCTAAGAAAGAATGAGAAAAAAGAGCATGCATATATTGCAACATGGGAATGGTAGAGACAGAATGACATTTTATCATAGAGTACCCAACATACAATGGCATCCATTCCAACTGTGTGGATATTTTAGAAGCAGACAATTTGAGTACCTTATTTGAGAAAACACAACTAGACAAAACAACAAACCAATTAATCAAAATTCATTGTTGAGGGGCGGATTTAAAGAGAAAGTTACAAATTGTTTTGATATCTTATTCTAAGGTGTGTTCTATTTGTTGATCCTATAGACTTCTTTATTACAAACTTTCATTCATTCATTCACTCCATTCATTGTCCATTACCCCTTATTACACTATCAAAGTTCATTTTGTGTCATCCCTACTTCGAAAGGGATCTATCTTATCTATAACTTATGATCATGGGTAGGGATAACTTTGGGTTTCCCACAAATGAAAAAATTGTTTATTATTAACATATTATATCACCTATTATTATCATCACAAATTAATTATATTCTCTTTTCGTAATTTTCATTAATCATTTTTTTTTAAATTTTATTATTCTTTTATTTGAAGTTTCCTTTATCTATATGATCTTCCATTTCAAATATCATTTGCCTCATTTGTTTATATACATGATCTTCCATTTCAAATATCATTTGCCTCCTTTTTATTTCATTAAATTTTTTATATGATCTTTTATTTCCAATATTCTTAATTTCCTTCACTTCTAAATATTTTTATTTATTTTTGGAGTTTCTTTTGTCAACACTTGACATACATATGTATATACATACATATATACACACACAAAATGACATATATATTATTTTATATATGTCACTTTGTGTATATAAACATTTGTTTCATATTATATGTGTCATTTTATATATACAAACATACAAAGTGATAACATGTGTGTGTGTGTGTGTGCGCGCGCGCGTGTGCGTGCGTGCGTGTAATATTATGACATATATAAATATTTATGTTATATTACATATGTGTCACAAAGTGATGTATATATAATTGTGTGTGTGACTTATGACATGACTTCTAACATATGTTAGGTTAATGGTTAACTTTTGTATGGGGTTATTGTATTTTAACGATATTAAACCACTCATTTAATTATGTTAGAATATGAGAACATCTAAATCAAAAGGATTAAAAGTAAAAGCTACTTTTGCATTGTCTATTTGTGACATCATTCTAGGTCCATTGCATGATTCCATAATGTCTCTAATTCTTTTACCCAAAGCTATAAGTTGTTTCTTCTAAACAATATATAAATATTGTTGTCATATTTTATATATGTCACTTTATATTTATAAATACTTATGTCAATATTATGTGTCGCTTTATATATACAGAGAATGCATAGTTATGGAAAATATGTATATGTCTTTTTGTACATATTATGACATATATAAATAGTAATAACACATATAATATTGGCATAAGTATTTGTAAATACAAAGTGATATATATAAAATATGACAACAATATTTATATATTGTTTAGAAGAAACAACTTATAGCTTTGAATAAAAGGAATATTATGGAATCATGCAATGGACCCATAATGATGTCACAAATAGACAATGCAAAAGTAGCTTGTACTTTTAATCTCTTTGATTTAGATGTTTTTCTCATATTTCAACATAATTAAATGAGTGGTTAGTGTTAGTTAACCATTAGCCTAACATATGCTAGAAGTCATGTCGCAATAGTTGACAAAGTAGGACTTTGAATTTTGAATTTTAAAAGTAAAGGTATCAAATATGTGATTTAGTTCAAAGTCTCCATTTGTTAATTTAATTTAAGATGATAACAAATGAATTCATATTAGAAAAACTAATGATATACAATTAAAATATATAATGCTGAAAAATATTTTTACATAAAAATATAGCATATGTAAATTAAGTACATTCAAAAATTTATAAAAAAAATTCAAAAATACGAATATACAATATTCAACCTTTTAAAATTTAGAAGACAATTTAATACACAAAATAGACATCAAATGGTTGACTTAGTACAAAAAATATAAATAAAAGAATTGGTTATATGATGCAGCACACGTGTGTCACATTGTACTTATAAATATTCATGTCATATTACATGTGTCACATTTTTTAATAAGAAACATAACAAAAATACAAACCAGTAAACAAAACTTGAACAACAACAAAGGAGAGTTATTGCTACTTCTCTAAATAGTTCATCTAACAAGAGTTGAACAACAGTTAAAAAGACTTTTACCACTGCCCAAAATAGAGGCAATACTATAGATTACAAAGGGCACACAACCAATAACAATAGTCAGAATTGCATAGATTATACTCATGATACAAATGATATACAACAATTAAATTAAAATATAACATTGTGCAATAAACCCTACTATCTTTGTATATTTTTCAGGCGATCATTAATTGTTTTGACCTTGTCCATGGTGGAAACAAATTATTCTCGTATGTAGCCTTCAAAGACCTTAGTAGTTCTCAAGATCACCTCTCTAGAGAGTTTGAATTGTTGCATTGGGCTGTGTTCTTGGACAGAAGACCATAACCTTGAGCTAAGAAAGAAGACCTTCAACCTACACCTTGATAACATCATTGTTAGAATCGTGATCTTTAAGTGAGATAGCTATGAAAGTCATTTGAGTTAGAAGACTGGAGCACATAGAACAAACTTCAATCTCACAAGGAGAAAAGGAGTGTGAAAAGGCAACAAGACATCCAAACTTCCTGATGTATTTGATAATGGTGAGAGGGAAAGAGTTAGATATTTTGTTGTGAGATGAAGAATATCCTAGAAGAGCAACTTTCCATTACCATGGGAAGTTGAAAAGGTTGGGTAGAGAATCAAAGAGTTTAGCCCATAATATTTTAACATGATTGAAAAACCAGAAGCAATATTTGAAAGTTTCAAGCTTACCACAAAGGGACATGAAGGGACGGGCCTAAGGAATTTAAGGTGGGAGCCCATTGGTAGTTTTGCATGCAAAAGCTTCCAAGCAATGAATTGGGACTAAGCATTAGCTTTAGACTTCCAAATTTGAAGGCTAAGTTTGTTCCATGTAGACCATTTAAATACGCATCTCCAAAGGGAGTTGAGTCAGCTAGAGATGGGCAGGTTAGGTTGAAATTGCTTATAAAGAACATTCAGAGGACATGATCTAAGGTTGAAACCATTAGGTTGCCTCCAATCCTTAAGGAAGAACGTGTGGCCATTAGTGAAGATGAGAATAAGGAGGTTGGAGGGAACAATTTTTTGAATTTCCATCACAATTACCTTGTCTTTGTAATTTTAAATTAGAGCTTGATTTGAGATGGCTCCATATTTTCCATGTAAAAATTGAAGGATCCCAAAGATCTTTGAAGCTTTGAATTCCTTTGTTGAAGAGGTTTTTAGCTTTAAATCTAGGAATCAAAGCAATAGGGTAGTTATTTTCTTAGATCAAACAATTCCTTCGAATTGAGGATGTTGTAAAGCTAGATCCATGGTTGAATGATCAACCAAACCAAAATAACTTGTGGGAAACATGTTGCCAAGATTTTTATTTGCAATTGAATGGTGCTGATCCATGGGTCTTAAACTAAGGGGCTAAATGGATCGTATCATACCATTGGACAACTCCCCAAGATTTTCTTGTAGTGGTTGTTTGAATACGATATTTAACCAAGAGTTTCCAAGGTGAGTTTCCTTCCAAAGCTCTGTTGATCCATTTCGCTAAGAGGAAAAACCCTTGTTTGAAAGGATCAATGATGCCCAATCCACCCTTCTCTTTTGAGATAATACAATAAGTCCAAGACATAGTTGGCATGCCTTTTTTATACATGTGTTACTTTATATATACATGACATACAAAGTGATGACATATATGTATATGTCAATTTGTATATATTATGATGCATATATAAATATTTATGTCATATTATGTATATGTCATTTTGTGTATGTATGTCATATACACACAAAAAAAATGACATAAATATTTATGTGTAATAATTTATACAAATTGATGGCATTTATGACATATACATACACAAAGCTACATACATATAATATGACATAAACATTTATATAAATGTCATAATATATAAATTGACATCTATGTATGTAAAAAGTGACACATAATATTAACATAAGTATTAATAAATATGAAGTGACATGTATAAAATATGACAACAATATTTATATGTTATTCATTCACGTGTTATGAGATTTTATTTATGTATGATGTTATATCAATATATATCTCAAAATATATGTACAAATATTGCTCGTATAAAAATGTGTATCTACAACTACAACAAGATATAATTAAAATATATAAATAACATATCTTTAAAATATATAAAACTAAAAAATAATTTTACTCTACATACAATTATAACATATGTAAATCAATTATTATTTTTAAAGATTAATTACAAAAATCTAAAACATTAAAAAAATATACACAATTTTCTCTATACACCTTTAAATCAAAGAATTGATTTATACACAAAATATAAATCAAATGACTGACTTAATACATAAATTATAAATCAATGCAGTGGATTAGTAGACAATTTCATTCACAATTTTCCTTAATAGGAAAACCTAGGATGGTTCATTGCTTTGCTTATCAACTAACTCCCAACTAAAAAAGGGAGAAAACACAAAGAACATTTTTGGTGGAAGCAAAGAAATTTATTAAAACAAAAAAAGCAAAACATGACCCCTAACTGTGACCGCACGTTGTAATGACAATAATGGTAGGTGAAGTCGCAATACGCTATTTTGCCGGAATTATCCAGCAGCTAGAAAATAGCTCAACAGATGATACCCGTGGAGTCAAATCTAAATCCGACCTAACATTAAACACTGACACACAATTTTTTTTTTATTCGAATCAATGCTCTAAAAAATTAGAATAATGGAGGGCAGTAAAGACACACGTTGTTGACTTGAACCAAAATCATGAAATGGCCACATGATAAATACATTCGCTTGAACGATTATACAACAGGAGCTGAATCAGCCTGTGGTAAATGCCTCCTGACAGCATCAAGGTAATTTTACGAAAGACTGCAAATTGGGTGCGATTTCTGAGGTATATGTATGTGTTTGTTTGAGACTATTTTTGATAGCTAAGTACAATTACTATTTTGAATTGTTGCATACCTCTCTGTAGTTGGTTTTACTGAGTACCCAATTTTGTTATTCCCCCTGGAATAGCTCAATTTTTCCATTAGAGTTTTCTGGTCGTTTTGTCCTTTAATTTTTCTTTTAAAAAATGCCTATTTAATCTTGTTAATGCTTTCTGTACATGTGGAGTCATTATGATCTTTGTGCGCCAAGTGCCCATTTGGGTTGTAGGCATCACAGGCATTTTCATTTGGTCAGCCTGCAATTGAGAACAATTTCCTGGTCATACTCTCTGTTGTATTCTTTGAGTTGGCAGCATAGCAGTTCCCTGATGGATTTCTTAATCAAATAGAGAAATTAGAATTTAAAATTTCAGTCAAATGGTGTATCGAGTGCTGACATTCACAGTGTTAATTCGGGAATTGGTATAAGTCAATCGTCAAATTGGGTTGGGTTAGTTCTGGTTAAGCGTTGCATATTGGGTCAGATATTAAAATTTGTCTGGAGTTCAATTTCTGTGCCTAGTTCAATAATTTGCTACAACCTCTGTGGTCAGAAATTTTAACGTGCTCATTTTCCATGAATTATGATATTCAGGTTACCATCTATCATTTTAAAATCTGATACCCTTGTTTGTGGATATTTGTCTTGCACAGCCTTGGAGTCTTAGACCCATGGATCTTGGATTCGATATGACAATTCATCAACGCTGCCTTTGTGAAGATAATAATTGATTTAGGCAAGCCATCGGCTAATTTGTTCTCCATCGGCTAATTTGAGAACATAATTTATAGAAAGGCTAGCTCTTCTATTGCTGAATACATTGTGAAGATGAGCAATACAAGAGTAAGGCAGCCCCAGGTACTGTCAGTGTCTAGACCTGATTCTATACCTTGTAACACGCTAAAGAATGGATTCAAATCTCCTGTTTCTGTTGAAACAAATCCTTTGAATCCTGAAAGTTCCATGCAGTTCGACATATTGGTGGGTGCATCTTCTTTGGCACGCTTTGGTATGGATATAGGTGGGATACTATGCAAAGTTGTCTACTTTGAGCCTGCTACACCATCTGAAGATGAACGTTTAGAGCCAATATCATGTAAAGGTGAGAAGATCCACAAGAAAATTGGTATTTCTGGTGATGAACCTATTGCAGAAACTGATATACAGAATGGTGTGCATTTTGAAATGATGTCTGGGTCAGGCAAATTACCGGACCAGCTGAGGAATTCAGATCAACATAGTAATTCTGAGGGTGAAATGCTTGGAAATTGCTCTCAAGGATGTATTAATATTGATGGTATCAGCACTTCTTTAGCTACGGCAAACGGAGAATTTCCAAAGGAAGGGGAAAGTTCCATTAGCCATCCAGAAAGTAATGTTCGCAAGATGTGGCTATCCAGCCACGTGCCTTTTGATTTGCCAGCTCGTGGAACTCTTCATTTCAAATGTTTTGGTGAGTTTTCGTTTTGCATGCTAATCATTTTTCTCCTGTGATACCAAGCTTTGTTGTCTATTATGATTCCAGATAACCTCCAAAGAGTTGAATCAATATACTTTTGTCGCTGCTTTTTATGGTTACAATGTTAAGTTGTATAACTTACTATTATTTTTCATAGAAATGACATGGAAGATGGGTTTAATTACTTATAATTTAAGGTATAAATGAAATAAGTGTGTTTTTAACACTACTCAAGATTCATTATCGAAAATTATGTTGATGTGTATCTCTAGATTCTGAGAAACATAGAAAACTAGCGAGGATGCCAACCTTCAAGGTATAATAGCATGTGCTTCTAAGGATATGTGATTGCAAGATAATGTAGGTCCAGATTATCTGTGAAATTTTTGAACACATTAATACATTTCATTTAGCATTACACCTCAGTTGTAACCTAGGTGATATTTAATACCAATGGACAATGTGTGATATTTCAAGGCTTGAAGAAAGAACCTCGGCACATTTTTGTGGTGTTGCAGATGCTTCGATGTGAACAGTAATGACTATGAAATATTCTGATTATGGTACATGTTCACAAGCAAACCTTATCTCTGCTAGATTGGTTAGTGCACTTGGTTTGGAGATGGCAGACCATCCACATTCATATGCTTCAGGATGTCTGCTACAAGGAGGAGAGATGATTGTGACCAAACAATGTATGTTATCATTTACACTTACTCTTGAGTTTAAGGAAGTAGCGTTTGTAGATTCCATTTCATTGGATATTTGTGACATCATCTTTGGGAGGCCATAACTCTATGAAAGAGATGTCTATTATAGGACGAGTAATCAATATAGTCTTCAGCTTGAATGGGAAGCTGTTTATTTTGCATCCTTTTGTTTGAAAGTCCAAGGTCACATTTGCAAATGCTTCTAACACAAGAGGCTGATGAGTTCAAATGGAAGGGTTGTTCTTTGAAAAAATGCTGAGGTTAGAGAGATAAAATGGGTACGCTCTCAAAAAGAGCAGTGGGAAGGAGGACAGCAGATGCACTAGGTTAGATGGAGAAAAAAATATACAAAGTTTTGGATGTTGTTTGTTTTGCAGTGCAAAACAAGACGACATCTTTGCAAGATAAAGGATTCATCAACCCTTATTAATTGAATTCCTATATATTTTGAGAACAAAAAACCTCCTAATATATATGGGAGGTGCAATTTGAAACATCAAGTCAAGTTGTTCAAGTATAAAGTACAATGAATTTAGGAGACTGTTCGGGATGGTATGAACTGTCCCTAGTAGTCATTGAAACAAAGTGCAAACCTCAAAAGGACCTAGAAATCTTATTTTGGTGAAATTGCCTGATTTTATAGGCAGCAAAATCGCCATTAACATAACAAATGTGCAATCACTAGTCCAATGGAAATGGTGATTTCACCAAAATGTAGGCAGTGCATGTTATATGAAGGGTTTAAGTGTTTCAAATCCTCTTCTTGGTAATTGTTCTTCTATTCTTCGATTGTGGGAAGTTGCTGGAAAGCTAGTTTTTTTGTAATAGTTGTTCTTTGTGGGAAGCATGAGAGTGAGTGCAAACCTCATTATAACCTTCATTTATTCTTTTTTCCATGGCCAGGTATAGAGGAGCAAGGTTTTGGAATTGTTGAAACTAAATGCATGTGTATGGAGCTGGTATAAACCATTATTGAGCTTTGTGTATACCCTTGAGGCATTCCATCACTTGTAAAAGAGTGAGACATAGTGACATGAGGAGTTTTACTCAATTTTAGTAGAGTTTTTTTCTTGTTTAAGAGTTTCTCCAGCTAAAAGGCCTTGTCTTTTACTGTGTAAGGGCTTTTATGGCATCTTGTTTACTATGATGATATGCTCTCATTTCTATGTTGCAAGTCTGATTGAACAAGAAACATTGTTTGATTAACCATTTGTTAGTGGTAGAACAGTGTTTTGGAGGTTGTTGCAAGGTTTGCTCTAACAATATCCATAGTTGACAATGGTACATGAGGGATACCTCTCTTTTTATGGATCATGTAAATCGCATACAGCCCCTGAGGCATAATCTATTTGGTTCTGATGTAGACAAAGTCACAAATCAATTTAAATTGTTACAAAAGCAAGATTTTTTCGAAGAATTTTACTTTTGAGTGATAAACTAACAAAAATGGCTGTTGAATAGATTGATGCAAGATGTATGATGTATCCTTTTCTTTCCACATGCCAAAGAAGCACATCTGCACCATCTTAATCAAGGCCAGAATTCTTTAGGAGAGTAGTATTACTGCAGTTGTGGAGGATGTAAATGAGGGTAAAGAATTTTAAATATCTTGTATGCGGTGCTTATTGACAATTTCTTGATATATTGTTCTTTTCAGAGACCTGGAGAATAGAGGAATTTTTGAGACTTACACAAGAACACTCTCTTGTGGGTCAAGGCCGAGCTATTGGAGCAACTGGGTAATTTGCTAATCTATATAAAACTGTGTTGCAATGATCTTGATCTTTTTAGTGGTTGTTCCGTGGAGTAATATAATTTATTAATTGTTAATGTATGAATTTATTTCCAGGGGTGGAGCTCCAAAATTCTTTGACAGATTTTTTGACATTGCTGGTTTGTGCCTTCAGCACTATGATGAGTTAAAGAGGTACTTTTAAGCACCTTCTGGTTTCAGTATAAGGAAGGTAGACAGCAAATCATTAACAACATTACTAGTGTTTGTAATTGACCTTTTGCAAAATTTTATTCTGACAAAAAAATGCACAACTCATAACAAAACAATCAAAGCTACCAGTTTACAAGAAGATAACTTTCAAATCTCACATAAGTTCAATTTTGTCGGTCTGTGATATTAGTGTTACCCTGCTTGATATCATGTTTCAGTTTATGTTGCAAGTAAAGGTTGAGCATTTGAAGAAAAAACCTATTACCATAATGTCAGCTATGTGACACTGTAGTTAGCTGATGCTCTTACATTATGCCAAGCTTTGCAGTTTTGAAAGTTAATATCCCTTATGACAACACTTTTTTATTTAACTTCAATATATTATTTGATTGTGACAAAAACTTTTTAAAATGTTTACTTTTATTGTGGCATGCTTTATGTGGCTTGTATGTGTATTAAGAGTACGATGATCATTTGTAGTTGCAAGATTCTTGAGACTTTTTTCGTTTTTTGAACATAGAATGCTGGGACACGACTGAAAGGCCAGTCAGCAATGATTAATTTCTTGTATTGTGATTTGAAGATTGGTCTAAGGTGTTTACTAGTTCTGGTTTTCACTATAAGCTATTTCACTAGTCTCTATTTTTTCCATTAACTCCAAATTTATTATTTACTTGGCAGCTTGGTGCGAGGTATCGACTTTTTGGTCAGGAATGCTCAACATGAAAGCTTTGAGTATCCTATAGGTATTTTGTGTATTTTGACCTTCTAGTTTTTGGAAAGCATGTAACTTTTTTTTCAATCTCATGGTAAAAAGAATGTACACAAAACTATGTATAGTCTAGGAAGGATACTCTATGGAATGCTTAATCGTAGTTGAAAAATCATTGCGTATAGTTAATTGTTCATCAAAGATTGTGTTTTAAACTTTGTAAGTGTGCTTATACTTGTTTCAAGTGGAATGACAATAGAAATAGACTTGTTTTTTCCAGATTGACAATAAAAAATCAATGGAAATTTGTGCAAGAAAGTAAGTTACAAAACCAAATTTATTTATAGTGGATTGAAGACAATGATAAGAATTTGAATTAATTTTACATCTTGAGCTCTTGCAAGAGGGTTTACAGTGAAGTGCTCACTTCCAACTTTGTTGATAATCTAGGAGAAAAGCTATAGTGAAGTTGATTCTACAATGGTACAACCTACTTTCCCTTATGGTTTAACTTTTAAGTATGTTGAGACTCTGAAAGTTTTGGTGAGGGCTTGCAAACCCACATCTGAATCAGGCTCAGCAAGCCTGCAGCCTCAATTCATAGACTCTGCTGAGTCTGAAAAATAAAGAAAATCGACTTGATTTTAATTTTAAAAAGCACATTAAAAAAATTCAAATTTCCATGTTTTGACCAAGTTTTTCTACCATCTGTGAGTCTAAATCAAAAAACAGCCTGTCAGTTTTTTCCCAGGTCTAAGTCTGAACACTATGATTTGAATTACGCTTAAAATAAATTCATTAATTGGCATATATGTTTGAAATAAGTTATTTAAGTTAATTTGGATGCCCTATTTCTATCCTCTAGCAAAGGCTACCCATGTGAATCCAAACTCAATAAAACTACACATACTTATTCTTCATACCCGAGTTAAGGAGTAATTACCCTCCTTCCTCTAGCCTCATTAGATACCACGCATCAAGTATTAGCATTCCTCAGTTCCTATCCCTTTATCCAAAGCTACCTAGATCAATCTCTGATATGCCAGTGGAGAATCAGAGATATGCAGACCCCAATATCAAAGGTATCCAAGAGAATGATGGTACCATTCAATCTGTAAGGAACTCAGAATGGAAAGCTAGACGGGGATAAGTTGGCCCAAGAGAAGAAATGATGCTCAAATGTGCTTTGGATAGGTGTCGTCCTAAATAACAGCAAATCTTTTGTAGCCGAAAACAGATGTGAAAGACTATGCAATAGGATATAAGAAGTATGTGAAACATGTAATAATCTAAGAACAAATATTACTTTCAAAGAATAGTGTGGTAGGGAGATGAATATTGAAGTTGCATCGCATCCACTTGATAGAGAGAATGCATTGTACAAACCGATAGGTGATAGCAACTCTATCACATATATTGAATACAAATATATGATGGTTGGAACTTGGAAGCTTCTGCGAGGCATGTCAAAGCACATACCACCTTGTATAAAAGCTAAGGCTATTGACCCTCATGATATTTCAAGATTTTTTATGCATTGAGCATGTTTGATTACAATTATCCTCCTGATACTTAAATTGGTACTTACATTATCATTTATGACATACCCCCTCAGTTATGTCTTCATGACCTGGGCAACATAATATATTCGATGTACCTGCTATATTATTGTACAACAAAGGCTGCACTAAACTGGTGATTCCCATGAGCACTTTGGTCTATTATATCACTTATAACAATTACAAATACATGACTATTGGTAGCCTCCACAAAGAATTGCTAAATGACAAGTTAAAATTTACACAAACATGGCTAATACCCCTTACTATCCTTAGTGTATCTATGCATTTAAGGGTTTGAAACAAAAAATATCCTACAAACCTTTATTTAGTACTTCAATTATTGCACACCATATGTCATAGACTGCACTAAACTACCAGGGCTCATGAGCACTTCAGACCAAGGCATTAATTAGATAATGAGGAATTCAAATCGTTTCCTAACAGTGATATTAGATTGGATTCTGGTGGGCCAGAGGAACTACATTCCTAGTGATCTGAATGGTATGTCAATTTCATGAAAAGACTTAGGATCAGCATAACATTTCTCTAAAATAAGTTATAACATATCAATTATACACATATTCAAGCTGACTTAAGTATTATTGTGATAAATTCTTCAAATTGCTTTCTTTTCCCAAATTTTCTCCATTAACCTGGTTTACCCTGGTCAAACCAGGAAATATTTTAAATTCGGGCATAATTTTTAACAAGAATTATAATAGTCAAAATGTGCTGCAGGTTCCTATAAAGCAGGGCGTATACAACGTCCTTGGAAGTCGCATGAAAATAGCAGTGATGATGATGACAATGATTGTTGTCTTAGGGAGAAAGGAAGACAACATGGTGGGGATGAGAATGGTATGAAACTTCATTCCAATGAGGATGCCATTGGAAAGTGTGATGATGGAGAGAAGCTAAGGACTACAGCTGTTTCAGAAAGCCCTCGTCCTAAAAGAGATGGCAACAGTGTATTGTTAGATGGAAGCCAGAACTTGTACCCCTATCTTGTGGTAGACAATTTTTTCTTGCTGGAATACAAATGTAGATGAACTCAAAACTATAGAACTGTTTATTTTGTATTCCATGTCATATATTTGTACTTATCTATCAATTGATTACCAACCTTGTTCTTAATTTTAATTGTAATGGCAGGTAAATATTGGATCTGGTGTTAGCATTTTGAGAGTGGATTCTCCAGACAAGTTTCAGCGTGTTGGTGGGACAAGCCTTGGTGGAAGGTGGTTTTCTCTTTATAATGGAATTCTAAATGAACAGCATCTAAATTTATGTCTTTTCTGTCATTTCTAAGGGACTGAGAAAAGCCTTATCAATAATCAAAGCCTAGTATGACATCATTAATCGTAGTCAGTAAACTGTAAAGCATGTCTGACCACCAAAAATAAAAATACTTTAGAGCTTGTTCAAGGTTAACCAAGATAATCTCGAATTCTCAATCAATAAATTTAATTCTTGTGGAAGATTTTCTATTCAAAAGATTGTGGTGGACAAGAAGCTTTTGTTAATTCCACAGGTTTGTCAACAATGAGAGTGATATGCATGTCCATTTTGCACATGTTATAATTTAGTTTCATTCTTAAATATCCAATATTTCAAGCTCCAGGAAATTCAAAAGGCTTATTATAAACTAATATGTTCATTTTTCATGCCGCAAGTAATCTAGAACAGATAATTATTGTACATTGTATATGTATCAAAATTTCTTTTAATTCAGTTCACATGGTAAAGTTGCTTGTAAGAAAAGCTATTGAAATGCTTTGAGAAAATAGGATGAAACTTAATAATATGGGTTAAGGAAACCAAATTTTACTTCAGGTAGACTTTTATAGACCATTCCTCCTTATAGCCCTAATGCTAGGTAAGTCAAACAGATTATAGCAAATTATATTGTCATCGTGCCCTAGGCTCAAAATGAGGAGCACGGTCTTGAGGAGATTCACATGGGTCTTTGGGTTGCTCTAGATGACTATGTTAGGTATTGCAGCTCTTCCTATAATCCTCTAGCTAGTGCAAATTCAGAGGATAAAACCCACAGGTTGATATCCAACAAAAAACAGTGTGTTGGTATTCATAATGATAAGCACTCATTAAAAATCAGGTGCCTTGCTACTGTTCTGGTGACCCTTTCTTAATGAAAATCATGTTGCATAATCACCTTCAACAAGGGAGATGAAGGCATTTTTTACGATCTTAGTTGTAAGCATGTCATATTTATAGATGGGATGGGGGAGCCTATTGCTCACTTAATCTATTGTAAAGTAGTATTTTGCTACAGCCCCAGACAGCATCAGACTGGTGCTGCAGATTTTTGGGAAAGTTAGGTGATGCCATGGCTGCTTAAAAAAGGGTTACAATGGAGACAGAAGAGGGTTTCCATAGTCACAAGAAGGTCTTTGGGGATTTTGAAAGGGTCAATTTTAGGAGTGAAACTTGAGGGAGGTAGGGGCTCTTTGCAGAAAATTAGACCACAATCATCATGAAGGATTTGGCTTTACAAACACCACAGCAGAACAAGGCATGGACAACTTAATCATCTCTTGAGTTTTGGCATGCCTTGTTATGGACAAACTCGAAGGTTAATAATATACAATGATGTAGATGGTAGCACTTGATTTTATCAACCATGAGCTGTTGAAATGTCTCAGCTGCTTTGCCTATCCACTGTTAAGAGTTTTAACTTTTGGGTAATGATTGTCAACGAGAACACTATCAAATGTTTTGGATAATGCCAAAAGGTTAAGCTCATGATGGAAAATTATTTGTTGACTAGTTACGCCGTAGGCGTTTCCTTTGAAAGGCCTCGGGCAGAATTTACCGATCAACGGTTGCAGTTGCAGGGGAGGCAAATGACTGCCATTGAGCCAATCCTTGCCGTTGGCTAAAAAATAAGGAAAAGCGGTGCCCAGGCTATTTTGTCTTTGGCCACGTCATTGATCATAAGATTGTTCTGGGACCGTCTCTGCTATAGTGGTCTTTGGCCACGTCATTTTTGATGATCATAGGATTGTTCTGGAATCGTTAGTGCTTTAGTGCAGTCCTTCCGAACCTCACTTTCTGGATGCTAGCGAGGTCTTCGTTTAATGGGTCATTAATAACTGCATTGAATGGTATTAATGCATTCACCCACATTAGCCTGTGACTGTAGATGTCGTGTAACTATATCTCAGTCCATTGCCGCCTCTGCTGCCGCTAGTGTTGTTCTATAAATACTAC
>MU225284.1:32397-58700 GCA_018584345.1 Thuja plicata | reverse complement strand
ACTTTCTAAGATCAAATTGAAGCTGGAACAAGGATTCTCAGAGGGTTTACACTTGTTTCATCACGAATCCTTTGGTTTTATCCCATATTCCTGAAAGATTTAGCACAACTCTTGCCCATGCTCCAGATAGACTTGACTTCTCAGTAGGCCAAAATTGCCCAAAACCAACTCTCAAACTTCATTCGCCAGACCAAGGAGCTTGAAAACTGTCGCCAACAAAGACTACCTAAGACCACTACTCCTACCGCTTGCAAAAGAGGGGGTCCCCATTTACAATGGGGCGATGGTGTGAAAACCTCACAACAAGTATCACAAAAGATCAGCACCTTGTACAAAAAGGAGTAGAATATAGGTTTGTCTCTATTGAGTTGTCTAGGGTTTACCCTTTTTGCTGTTTTAGTCCTAGATACTTTTTTGTTTAAAAGTTTTCATTCTCTTGCTTTACTCTGAAGTTCCATTGACCTACATCAGTCATTCATGGAGATTGACATTGTTTCTTTCATTTTTGGAGTAGGCATGTAAAAGTAGGATCTGTTAGATTTCCTTGACATAACAAGCTACCTCTAGAGGAATACAAAGAGATACAAATAATAGGAACTGAGAAGCTTTAGTTATTCTGTATTCATCACAATTCTCTAGTACTTGGGACTGAAAAAGGATAGGATATACCCAATTGATGTTCTCTCTTTAATATTAAAGTAGTTTGGATTTCTTGGAGGTATTAACATGTTCTATCATATGAACTGATAAGGATGAGAATGCCTCATGATAGAACTTTGAACTCTTGGTGAGCATTCAAGCTTGCTGACTTTTAAAGAATAATTGAGGTGGTTTCTTTACAATTTGGATATGATTTCAGAAGGCAAAAATCATGAGTATGACATTTGGCATTCAACTGAAAATTTTTACCACCTTTTCTATCAACCTTGTACTTTCAAAAATTGTTTCTTTCTGACTCAATAACTGTGATAAATTGCATTGACATGATAAGTTTTTTTTTTTCATTTCCTTTAAGTTTTGATAAAAAGTATGTCTTTTTGCTACAACTGGCTGAAGAGATGTGAGGAATGGAAGTTGAATTTTATCACAAAATTTCAAAGATCAAGTTGACACGTATAGAGATATTTCAAATGTAATCTGTTTTTTACGGAGTAATTACTCAAAGACGTTACAACATCATGGCAGGCAAATTTCAGATTCTTGCGGTTATTGTTAACTGGCAATCTCAGTTAGTCAACCTTACAATCTATGTTCTAATCTGCTCTATTTTGTTTTCTGCAATGCAGCTCGTTGAGCCAACTAAAAGGGATGCAGCAATGAAGACACCTGAGCATCTGGCAAAAGCAGTTTTGCTAATGATAACAAACAACATTGGCTCAATTGCAATGTTGCATGCTCGTGCATCAGGTGTTGAAAATGTTTTGTTCACGGGCAGTTTTTTACGTGGCAATAAAGTAAGTTATCCTTTTATTGTTGAGTTTAAACTTTCTAAGAATTTCTGATTTTTAAAGTATCTCTCTTGCCAATGAACTTAATGGCACATATTTATTGGCAGGTAGCAATAAAGCTATTATCAGTCGCAATGCAATTTTGGTCCAAAGGCCTGATTAAGGTGAGATAAAAGAAACTACTTTAAAAAAGACTATATTTAGATACTTTTTGTTGCTGTCCTAGAAACTGTGTTCCTTTCTTGAAATAGAAAGAAATATATAGTACATCAGAGACATATATAACTAAATACTTAAAGCATATTTTTGAATCCTATGACAATAAGCATTAGATTGTAATATTCAAAAGTTTGGCTATTTGCAAGAGGTAACCTATGATCCTAGAATTCTATAATTGTATATTTGTGTAGAGGTTCATTTTTCAGTCATCCAAGAACTGCCCTTGCAGACTGAATCATTTATTCAGTCATTTGAAATTATCATTCCATTTGTCTTCATTTGAGTCAAAACTTTTTAAATTTATGAAGTGTCCTATGTCCCATCCTATGATCAGTATCCAAGTCTAATGTTCTAGAAAATTTAGTCCAAAGAGTTTTATGCCACTACAACATGTAGAATCGAATGCAGTATTCCAAATGAAACACCAAACCTCCAACTCTCTCTTGAACAAGGAAGCTCATATGCTAAATAATATATATGGATTGTGTGATCAAATGAGACAACCCCAAGGTTTCTTCTTACTGTGGACTTTCAATCAATTTTAATGATGTGATATGCTGGGTATCACATAGGGACTTACGCTATTCAGTCAATGGATATCAACTACTTAAACCACTTTCAACCAAACAAACTGCAAAGGGAAAGGGTTTAGAGAACCTAATCTAATCCTAGAATGCAAGAGATGATGGGTGTCTTTGTGACTCTACTAAGACTCTACTAGACTTAGTTTAGCCATCGACATCAACGAAGCTAGTGCAATCTCCTAAGGTAAATGTAAGATGTTCAAAGTAATACCATTCCATTAACACCATCCATCAATGTGCAAGCAATAATCGAAGTAAAACTTATAAATATGTCAGTTGACCACACAAAGCAAACTTACAATCAGCAAGCAGCTAGTGGTTTGGTCTAAGCGAGTTCACCAAAGATGCATCCACAATCACTTCCATTCAACTAAACACTATTTCTTATCAGCATAAACTAAAATCCTAAGTGAGGAAATGTAAAAACCATGCAACACTCCAAAGCAACACAAGTAATCCACCATGAAGACCAATGAATTAGCAATTACTTTGATAGCATTATGGCAACAATTTCAACAAGTATCTCCCTTTACAAATGAGAGGAGTGGGGTTTATATAGGAGCCCCAAATACAATGAACGGCCAGGATCGATTTAAAATCAATGACCCAGATTAATCCATGACAAACTCTAACTAGGGTTGCTACAAACATTAAATGCTCATCCAATGACAATGAGGCACCACCGTGTGGGCCAATGAGAAAATTCAAAATTCAATGATATGAGAACCGATGAGAAAATTGCATTGTGGCAATGCATTAAATGCACTCTACATGTCAACTTGAAATATCAATTCCACTTCTTCATTCTTAAGAATTCCCCGTTGCTCTTGCAATTCTCTCTTGGTGTCTTGACTTTGTAGCAATTGAATCCTTGTATTTCCACCTTCATTGTTTGGGATTCCTTGTCATCTTTATCTTCATGGTGATCCCTTAATAACTTTGACTTGAACCCTTTGACTTTGATCTTCTTGACCCTCTTGTGATGCTTGGGTTCTGCATAGGGATCTTGGATTTCCAAAGAAAATCCAAGATTGTGATAGTCTTCTTCATTTTCCATGCATTAATCAATTCTTTAACGGAACTTATCTTTTTCGTGATCTTTGAATTCCTCTTGTCCATGGACTCCTTGTTTTAAAATCCAGACTTGTTCTCATGTCCGTCCTTGATGAAGGCCTGATCTTGAATACTCTAAGTCTCCTTGTTGAATGTATCAAGTTCCTCTTTTGGCTTGTTCAGGAATTATTCATGTTGTAATTGCATTGTTGAATCCTTCTTTCCTGATCTGCTTCCTTGCATCATCTTGAAGTGTTGTCCTCCTTTGACCTTGATCACTTTGGGTTATCCTCCTTCATTGCTATCCTTGGCATTGAGCTTGAAGTTGTCCTCCACCTTCTTTTGTTCACTTCCTTGCAACTATCTCTGCCTTCGATCCGGACATGATTCCTGGTACAAAGCTCGAAGTTAGCATCTTGTAAAGAAATCCGATTAAGAAACTAACTTCAGGCCTTGCTATTCTGATTCTGCCAGTAATTTGGAGCTTATAACTTCGAAAAATCAAGCAATTAAGGCCACAAATGAAGCTTATTATCAAATACCAGGTTTTGATATTCTGAGGACAAATCTGAAGAGATCAGGTCTGAAGACATGGCTCGGAATCTGAACAAAACAACCCCCAGACCATGTGAAATGCAATCTAAATGTGTGCCCTATCGTCTGATAATGAAAACCATTTCTAAAACATAACTAATCCTTACAACAAAGTCTGAGAATAAGTCTAAAGACACCTTATACAGACCACCTGAACTTAGAAACTCGGGCTATGGATTTGAAGAAGCGTGTATTGTGGAATGTATTCGAAAATGCAGACCTTAGAAACAACCCTTTTACCATAAAACATATGTCTGATTTTCTGAAGACAAAATCTGAACTGTACTTATCTGGCCAAGTTCTTAAATCAATTGGTTTTCTTTGCAAGAAAATGATAGTCCTTTATGCCTTAGTCTGAATTCGGATAGAAGCAAGCTTTGAGAATTTTTATGATTCTGTCTCTGAAAATCGTAGCCCCCTGGGAAAATTTTCAGACCTAAGTTTGAAACTCCATGAATTGGCAATACTCCTAGCTCTTGGACTTTACTTTTGTATCAAATTCAGATCACAGATGCATTTTTTATAATCCCTTTTACTGGCCCAACGTCTGATTATTTCTTGAAATCGTGTCCTTGCAGGTTTCGGACCTTTGAACTTACAGCAAAATATACCTGAGACTTTCGTCCAATGGCTCTGATTTTGTCTTCAAAGTATGTCACATGAAAGTCTGATCCTCATTCCTTGATCCATTTCGCTTGCTCTCCAGGACCTGCGATTTTATTATTTTCTGATTTTTTCTTGTCAAAATCATCCTTTTCTGCCCTCAGTTCGTACTTCTTGCTGATGCTCTCTTCCTCCTTTAATTTTCATTCATTTGCTTATTTGTCCTCAAAAGGGAAAATCGATCCATATAGGGACTATTACTTCCCTTGTCAACTTGTCCATCAAAAAGAAAATCGACTCCCACAGGGACAATCTTGGTCCCAACACATGTTCATTTCATTTGCTCATTATAGTCTCCAAGGGAAAAACGACACCCTCAAGGACAAGTGGAAATCCTATGGGTACGAGGACCACTAGGGTTCCCTATTCTTCAAGTGGAAAATTTGGCTTTATAGGGACATAGTGGAAATTTCATAAGGACATGGGCAAGTGGAAATTCTTTGTCCATAAGGACTTTCCTCATTTTGGGCTCAAAAAACTTCTAAGTGTCAAACCAGTGGAGAAACCAGCTGCACAGGGTCAAAGGGGAAATTCCTCGTCCGCAAGGACTTTCCACTCCAATCTTTTCCTCAAAATTTTTAAGTATGTAGCCAGTGGAAAAACAACTTGCATAGGGACTTTTGGCTTTTTTTAATGCCTAATAGTGGAAATTCGACTCCTATAGGGACTTCTTGCATTTTTGAAGTGTAAATTCACCTTCCATTTCGATTTTTCCCATTTTTGGAGTGGAAATTCTATTGTCACAGGGACTTTATGCATTTTGTAAGTGGGAAATCGATTTTCATAAGGATTTTGCACATTTTAAGAGTGGAAAATCAATTTCCATAGGGATTTTGAAGTTCTTTTGCCTGATTTTGTCATTTTAGCCCGAATTAACAAATAGCATAAGTCTTTATAGCATCTTTCGGACCATTTGACTAGATAAAATATCCCAATACTTTGAATTTTTCTTTTAGACCTTTGCAACTTGACTCTAGTGATCCTAAACCCGTTAACTCTTGTTTGCACTTTCAACCTTAACGACTTGGTCGCCTAACCACTCCTCAACTCTTTAAGCCCCAAGACAATACTTCCACTGCCAAAACCTTACAACTATGCGCAAAAAGAGGGGGTCCCCATTTGCAATGGGACAATGGTGTGAAAAGGTCACAACAGTGAGGATAACAGCTTACATGTTAGCCCACACATCCAAAGACTAATATATCTATTGTCAAAACTTGTTTTGGTAATGGATGATCTCATAGGTATAATCAAAATTGTGGACTACACAATGGGTGTTATGCTCAGCCCAAAAGAATGTGAACTGAAAACGGTATCCCAAGGAACCCTATTAGAGCTCAGCGATGCATGTCTAAAAATTTGCAGATTTAGTAGTGTTTGCCCATATGTTGCAATGACTTTGTGTTAGCCTACATTTTTTTATAATCGATCTGAGATACTATAAGTGGGTTTTTCCCATAGTCACCAGGAGACGGGGGGTACTTGGAGATGCTTGAGATTGGTACCAGTATTGGTATAGCTAGTTTTCAAAATTAGGAGACACTGTCTTTTAATAAAATTTAATAATTTCCAGAAAATATCATGACATAGAACTTAGTAAAAACAAGGCCAAAACATACTGAGATATCCGCAATTCAAAACTGCAATTGGGAAAGGCATTGCATGTATTATGTGTGAAAATTTCTCAAACTATCATTTGAAGCTTTGAAATAGTTTATTTATTATAAGTAGAGATTGCATTATTGTATAAGGGCATTTGAGGGTTTAATCACTACCAAGATAGAGCCATGTAAATCAAACTCATTTGAAAGTTAAAGTTTGCAGCATCATTAGGTTTACACTTGGGTTAGACTCTGTTGCAAGATTAGGCGCCAGTTGAGAACCACCCACATTTAATATAAATCAAGAAAAAAAAATTTTAAACCTTGTTATTTTAAGTTTATTTATTGTACCATTGTGCACAGTCCATTGTTATAAATTTCTATGAAGTCTATTGTTATCCTATAACAGCTAAAACTGCTACTAGAGGACTATTACATAATGTATGTTACTGGTTTAATAGTGTTGTAAGCAACTAACACAAAATATATATTTAGAGACAACCAAGTTTAAATCTTAAGTTGCATCATTTACCTTACTGTTTGATAAACTGATCACCTTATTTGCATCTTGGCAAGAACCTTAGCGTTAGGGGTTTAGTACAGAAAAGAAGACCAACAGAACCAAAAGACAATTTAATTTAAGTCCAAAGAGTGTGCCATAAGGAGCAAAGACATACTATCTAGCATGTTGGAGAAATTTCATTTAGTCGTTTTTATATTCTATCTTTTGAAGTGAAATAATTGAGGAAAAGACATGCTAGAACAATTTTCATCTAGTTACCAAACCTTATTTCATGGGAAATCTTTATTCCTTAAGGCCATTTTAGATCTTCATGAAATAATAATTAGCAGATTCAAAAACCATTTGTGTGGAAAGAAGAAAATTAATTTATGATATGATAGCACGTCTTTCAATGTTTCAAATAATAATGTTCTATGCCTTAGTTTTCAATAGTTGCTCCATTTTTGGGTTTTTCTTTTCTCTTGATTCAATTTTTTTCATTTTAAACCTCATCACAACAGCCTCATGTTCTATATGCTATTTGAACGATTATTTATTATTTTTGTCTTTATTTTTTTGAGAAACCTTATAAGTTAAATTGAAATCAACTGACAGATACTCGTACATTATATTCAGGCAATATTCTTGAGGCATGAGGGGCGTGCTGGAGCAGTTGGGGCTATGCTACATGCCTTGGACCCAACTTCAGAGGAAGATGCTATCTTACTAGCATAATTATTGTATTTCTGGCAATGATGTATTAATATCTCGCTACAGGAATGGCAACTAATTTATTAATGATTAGAAAAGAATTGCTTAAATAGCACAGCATAATGCTTCTTATGCGTTGATGTAAACTGTAGGTTCATTTTGTATATATTTATTTCTTTATCTCCAGTTTCTATAGATGGACACAAATGGCAGTAATTACTTGGTAATTTGTGTATATAATCTCTCCATTATCTCCAACCTCTAGAGGTGGACACAGCAGAACAGATTAATGGTGTGTAAATAAACGACTTTGGGATGCCCATGCCCAAGCTGAAAAAGGCATTCAATCGAACATTGAAATTCCTGGAAGTATAATTGTTGCTGAAAAAAAATCCAATATGATAGAAATAATTACCCCATAACAAACTCATGGGGACAACTGCTTTGTTTGGCTTCTACAATAAAACGTTCCAAGCGTTGAATTTCATTTTTGCTTAAATTCGTGAAGTGATGCATTTGTTGTTTATTAAGCCATCTTTGGGCTGATTAAATGGAAACCATGCCTAGAAATGACTATAATTTTCATGTTCGTTGACCATGAAAACGTATTATATGTTCTGTATGAATTAATAAGAATGTCCTCAAATTCTTTGGCAAAGGGACAAAGGGCAAATTCTTTGGCAAATTCTTTTTTTGAGAAAATCATTAATGTTGGGTAATAGATCTTTTGGCTTGCCAAAAGAAAAGCAAAAGAATGTAAACTTTAATGCTTTGGAAAATAATTGCTTCAATTAATTTCTTAATATATTCTAAATTCTTGAGTATAAATGTTTTGGACATAAAAGTATTATTATATATAACATGTTTTCAATTTCTAAAATTTATCATTCAGTTGTGCATGAAAGAAACTGATTTCTTATTAAGTTTAATTAAATGTGTTGGTGTACTTATATATTCACTAGTTACATTTTATTTAAGCTTATTTAGGATATGTTGTACCCAACATACAATGGCATCCATTCCAACTGTATGGATATTTTAGGAGATAATTTGAGTACCTTATTTGAAAAAACTCAACTAGACAAAACAACAAACCAATTAATTAAAATTCATTGTTGAGGGGTAGATTTAAAGAAAAAATTACAAATTGTTTTAATAGCTTATTGTGAGATGTGTTCTATCTGTAGATCCTATGACATCTTTATTAAAAACTTTCATTCATTCAAATAACTCCATTCATTGTCCATTACCCCTTATTACACTATCAAGGTCCATTTTGTGTCATCCCTACTTCAAAAGGGATCTATCTTATCTATAACTTATGATCATGGATAGGGATAACTTTGAGTTTCACACAAATGAAAAAATTATTTATTATTAACATATTATATCACGTATTATTATCATCACAAATTATTTATATTCTCTTTTCGTAATTTACATTATCATTTTTTTTTACTTTATTATTCTTTTAATGTTCCCAATATGTTCTTTTATTTGAAATTTCCTTTATCTATATGATCTTCCGTTTCAAATATCACTTGCCTCCTTTGTTTATATACATGATCTTCCATTCAAATATCATTTGCCTCCTTTTTATTTCATTAATTTTTTATATGATCTTTTATTTCCAATATTCTTAACTTCCTTCACTTTTAAATATTTTTATTTATTTTTGGAGTTTCTTTTGTCAACACTTGATACACATATGTATATACATACATATATACACACATAAAATGACATATAGATTATTTTATATATGTCACTTTGTGTATATAGACATTTATTCATATTAATTGTGTCATTTTATATATGTACAAACATACAAAGTGATAACATCCATACATATGTTGATTTGTATAATATGACATATATAAATATTTATTTTATATTATATATGTGTCACATAGTGATGTATATATAATTGTGTGTGTGACTTTATGACATGACTTCTAGCATATGTTAGGTTAATGGTTAATTTTTTATGGGGTTATCATATTTTAACGACTTTAAATCACTCATTTAATTATGTTAGAATATGAGAAGGACATCTAAATCAAAAGGATTAAAAGTAAAAGCAACTTTTGCATTGTCTATTTGTGACATCATTCTAGGTCCATTGCATGATTCGGTAATGTCCCTAATCCTTTTACCCAAAGCTATAAGTTGTTTCTTCTAAACAATATATAACTATTGTTGTCATATTTTATATTTGTCACTAATTGTCACTTTGTATTTATTAATACTTATGTCAATATGATGTGTCGCTTTATGTATACAAGACATGCATAGTTATGGCAAATATGTATGTCTTTTAATACATATTATGACATGTATAAATATTAATGATACATATAATATTGGCATAAGTATTTATAAATACAAAGTGACATATATAAAATATGACAACAATGTAGATATATTGTTTAGAAGAAACAACTTATAGCTTTGAATAAAAGGAATAGGGACATTATGGAATCATGCAATGGACTCATAATGATGTCACAAATAGACAATGCAAAAGTAGCTTGTACTTTTAATCTCTTTGATTTAGATATTCTTCTCATATTCCAACATAATTAAATGAGTGGTTCAGTGTTAGTTAACCATAAAACCTAACATATTCTAGAAGTCATGTCACAATAGTTGGTAAAATAGTTTACAAAGTAGGATTTTGAATTGTGAATTTTAAGTAAAAGTATCAAATATGTGATTCTAAAAGTGATTTAGTTCAAAGTCTCCATTTGTTAATTTAATTTAAGATGATAAAAAATGAATTAGATTAGAAAAACTAATGATATACAATTAAAATAAATAATACTAAAAATAATTTTACACAAAAATATAGCATAAGTAAAATAAGTGCATTCAAACATTTATAAAAAAAATTTGAAAATTTCGAAAAAACATGAATATACAATTTTCCACCTTTTAAAAATCATAAGACTGATTTAATACACAAAATAAATATCAAATGGCTGACTTAGTACAAAAATTATAAATAAAAGCATTGGTTATATGATACAACGCACAGATGTCACATTGTATTTATAAATATTCATGTCATATTACATGTGTCACTTTTTTTAATAAGAAACATAACAAAAATACAAATCAGTAAACAAAAGTTGAACAACAACAAAGAAGAGTTATTGCTACTTCTCTAAATAGTTCATCTAACAAGAGTTGAACAACACTTAAAAGGGCTTTTACCACTGCCCAAAATAGAGGCAATACTATAGATTACAAAGGGCACACAACCAATAACAATAGTCAGAATTGCATAGATTATACTCGTGATACAAATGGTATACAACAATGAAATTAAAATATAACATTGTGCAATAAACCCTACTATCTTTGTGTATTTTTCTAGCTATCATAAATTGTTTTGACCTCGTTCATGGTGGAAACAAATTCTTCTTGTATGTAGCCTTCAAAGACCTTAGTAGTTCTAAAGATCACCTCTCTAGAGAGTTTGAGTTGTTGCATTGGGTTGTATTCTTGGGCAAAGGACCATAACCTTGAGCTAAGAAAGAAGACCTTCAACCTGCACCTTGATAGCATCATTGTTAGAATCATGATCTTTAAGTGAGATAGCTATGAAAGTCATTTGGATTAGAAGACTGGAGCAAATAGAACAAACTTCAATCTCACAAGGAGAAAAGGAGCGTGACAAGGCAACAAGACATCTAAACTTCTAGATGCATTTGATAATGGTGAGAGGGTAAGAGTTAGATATTTTATTGTGAGATGAAGAATATCCTAGAAGAGCAACTTTCCATGACCATGGGAAGTGGAAAAGGTCGAGTAGAGAAGCAAAGAGTTCAGCCCATAACATTTTAACATGATGGAAAATTGAGAAGTAATATTTGAAAGTTTCAATCTTACCACAAAGGGGCATGAAGGGATGAGCCTAAGGAATTTAAGGTGGGAGCCCATTGGTATTTTGCATGCAAAAGCTTCCAAGCAGTGAATTGAGACTAGGCATTATCTTTAGACTTCCAAATTGAAGGCTAAGTTTGTTCCATGTAGATCATTTAAATATGCATCTCCAAAGGGAGTTGAGTCAGCTAGAGATGTGTAGGTTAGGTTGAAATTGCTTATAAAGAACTTTCAGAGGAAAGGATCTAAGGTTGCAACCATTAGGTTGCCTCCAATCCTTAAGGAAGAACGTGTGGCCATTAGTGGAGAAGAGAATAAGGAGGTTGGAGGGAACAATGTTTTGAATTTCCATCACAACTACCTTGTCTTTGTAATTTTAAATTGGAGCTTGATTTGAGATGACTCTATATTTTCCATGTGAAATTTGAAGGATCCCAAAGATCTTTGAAGCTTTGAAATCCTTTGTTGAAGAGGTGTTTAGCTTTAAATCTAGGAATCAAAACAATAGGGTAGTTGTTTTCTTAGATCAAATAATTCCTTTGAATTGAGGATGTTGTAAAGCTAGATCCATGGTTGAATGATCAACCAAACCAAGATAACTTGTGGGAAACATGTTGCCAAGATTTTCATTTGCAATTGAATGGTACTGATCCATGAGTCTTAAACTAAGGGGCTAAATGGATCATATCATACCATTGGACAATTCCCCAAGATTTTCCTGTAGTGGTTGTTTGAATACGATATTTAACCAAGAGTTTCCAAGGTGAGTTTTCTTCCAAATCTCTATTGATCCATTTCGCTAATAGGAAAAACCCTTGTTTGAAAGGATCAATGATGCCCAATCCACCCTTCTCTTTTGAGATAATGCAATAAGTCCAAGACGTAGTTGTCATGCCTTTTTTATACATGTGTCACTTTATATATACATGACATACAAAGTGATGACATATATGTATATGTCAATTTGTATATATTATGATGCATATATACATATTTATGTCATATTATCTATATGTCATTTTGTGTATGTATGTCATATATACACAAACAAAATGACATATCAATATGACATAAATATTTATATATGTGTAATCATTTATACAAATTGATGACATTTATGACATATGCGTACACAAAGCTACATACATATAATATGACATAAATATTTATATAAATGTCATAATATATATAAATTGACATCTATGTATGTAAAAAGTGACACATATAATATTAACATAAGTATTAATAAATACGAAGTGACATGTATAAAATATGACAACAATATTTATATATTATTCATTTATGTGTTATGAGATTTTATTTTTGTATGATGTTATATCAATATATTTCTCAAAATGTATGTACAAATATTGCTCATACAAAAATGTGTATCTACAACTACAACAAGATGTAGTGAATATAAAATTCTAGGTAAAGACATGTAATACTTCGAAGTATCTTTAAAGAATTTTTAGATTGCAATGTTTTTGCTCTCTTATATTCTAAACTCTTAGAAGAAACAACTATATAGCTTTGAATAAAAGGCTTGAGGGCATCATAGAATGAGGGAATGAACCTTGAATGATGTCACAAATACACAATGCAAAAGTAGATTTTACTTTTAATCTTTTTGATTTAGATGGTCTTCAAATTCCAACATGCTTTAAATGAGCAAGTGTCGTTAAAATACAATAACCAAGTGCAAAAATTAACTAATTAACCTAACATGTGATAACAAGTGCCACGTAGTGGCTAAGTATTTGCCTAATAATTAATTATAGTAAAATAATAATTTAATAATAATAAGTTTTGAAACTATAAAATAATTTTAGCAAATTTACTAAGAATAATTATTTAATATAAAATTTATATTATGTACAAAATAATTATTAGCAAAAAATAATTTTGATATTTTGTAACTTAAAAATAAAAACTCATTGCAATAGTATCTAGCCTAACGACAAATACTAATAAAACATGAATTCAAATTAAAAAATTAATAATGTATAAATAATATATCTTTAAAATATATATAAATAATATATCATGGCGGCGGCAAGCAGAGATGGCAGACTGGTAATGGTAGTCAGAACGGAGTGGGACAACCATGGAAGCCCCCGCTACCTTGGGGAGGTTTCAAGGACACCAACAGGCAAGTGTCTTACCGCAGAATGTCGAAAGGTCTATACAATTTGGATGCTTCGGCCTCAATCCAAAGGAGGGTCAAAACATGACCCAACGGGAAGTGGGTTAGGAGACATGACGAGAGGCTGCTAACGTTTGGAGGGCTCATAAAAGAGGTTCCAGCCACAGTGGATAATAAGGTGATCGACATCCGGGTGGCCACAAAGGAATGTAAGACTTCGATGAAGATGTTGAAGGAGAAGACATTTTTTTATGAGATGGGGTGGCGGCTGGCCTTCGATGCCCAAAATTTGCGGTTCGATAAATGACATGTGGGGGAAGGAAGTGGTTATCAAAACCCCGACCAATAGTTTTTTTCTGTTAATCATGGCCTCCAAACACGACAAGACGAGGGTTATGTTTAATGGGCCTTTTCTGATGGAGGGAGTTGGCCTCTATATCAAAGATTGGGTACCCAACTTTAACCCCAAACAGGCAAAAGTGGAAGAAGTCCCCATATGGATCTGACTATACAACCTTCCCCATGAATACTAGACCCCGGTGATATTTAAAATGATAGGGGACAAACTAGGAAAGTTTATCAAAGCTGACGAAGCTATTGAACAGAAGGACTTCAGCGAATATGTAAGAATATGTATAATGTGGAAACCCCACCCTTTATTACCACATGCAATAGAGATTTGAACGGCAGAAGGCTACTGGTGGCAGGAGATTGAGGTTGAGGAAGCAATCATCCGATGCAGCTGCTGCAAGGAATGGGGACACACGGTGGAGACATGCGCAACCAAAAGAAGAGGAAAAGAAAAGGTAACGGAAACCACTTCGCGGTTCACAAACACTAGGGAACCAGGGCCTTCCAAAGGCTGGGAAGGAGAGGATTTTTTGCCGTTTGAGTCATTTGAAAAATGCGGACTGGAGGCCGACAAGGGAGATGCAGCGACCTTAGCCAACAAGTCTGCTCTAGGAAACCTCAATGCAAATACCGTAACAGATGCTGAAGACATCTCACTGCAGGACTCACACCAAGCCGTGAACATGGAGTCTATGGTTTTTGCGGCAGAGAAAGACATTCAAAGGGTATTGGAGGGCAAGGTAAACTCAGACTTGGCCCTAGTGGAAGAGTTGCAGATGGAACCTCAGGAGAAGGTTATGAGGGCAGAGCCAGTTGACTCGGTATTGGGCGGAAGCCTAGAGATTCACCTGCAGGAAACTCACTCCTACAAATCCCCCATTAGACGATTGATTCCTTTTTTGGGGAATCTCCCAGAGATTGAAGAGCTATTGGAAGACGGAGAAATCACCTTTAAAGACGAGATCAGACTCACCAATCAGAGGACTATCTCACAGTCACAGGCCAAGAAGAGCAAACTGAATGGAAGCTCGCTCAAAAGAGGTAGGAAAAACATGCAAAGGCTACTGGAGGATGCTGCCAATATGAAGGGACAAACACATTTAAGATTCGGGAGGGATATGGCCCCTCCTGGCAGCCATGAAGTTCCTTACATGGAATGTCAGGGGCTGCTATGCCACTGACAAAGGTCGTCTGATCAAGAGAGCTCTTGATCAGGCGAAAGCAGATATTGTTTGCATTCAAGAAACAAAGATGGAAGTTGAGGAGGTAGCAAAGGTTTTAGGAGTTAGAAAACGATGGTCGGGTTTCTTTGTGGAGGCAGTAGGGGCTTCTGGAGGCTTGGGTATCATGTGGAACCCAAGACTTCTAAAAGGTGAACCCCTTATCAAAAAGAGGAACTGGCATGCTATTCATTTCTCATCCTTCACCATGAAGCTCTCAAGGGTCTTGGTAAATATTTATGGACCCACCAAATCTGCGGAGAAAAAGGCAATTTGGGAGGAGATTGGCCTTTTTTTAGCAACCCTGGGTAATGAATTTCGAATGATTGCAGGAGATTTCAATGCTACCCTCAGCCTAGCGGACAAACGAGGGGGGGGTCGCTCATTAGTTCCCAGTCAGACTGATTTCCAGAACTTTGTACAACTAAACCAGCTCTGGGAAGTTTTGGTAAAGGGAGGTCTCTTTACATGGACAAACAAAAGGAAAGGTTTTTCACACATTACCGAGAAATTGGATAGGATTTTCTTGGCCGAAGATTGGAAAGAATTACCCTTTTTTTTTTAAGGTAATATCCTGGGGCAGTCAGGCTCTGACCATTACCCAGTATCGATGGTGATCCAGCAAGATGGGATTTCGATTAGGTGTCCCTTCAAATTTGAGAAGATGTGGTTCAGAGCGGAAGGTTTCCAGGAATTGATTGTGGATTGGTGGCATAATACGCCATATGTTGAGGGCAACACTGCCTTTCATTTCTTCTCTATACTAAGATTCCTTAAGCAGAAGTTGAAGGAATGGAATCAACATCATTTCGACAACATTTTCAAGGCTCGAGTAGAGGTGGAGGCAGACTTGGCAGCACTCAACAACAAGGTTTTGGATCAAGGTATGGATAATGAGGACTTCCAAATTGAACAAATATTGATGGGAAAATACTCTGAAATCCTGAAACATGAGGAGATACATTATAAGAAAAAATCAAGAAAAAACTGGCTGAGAGAAGGGGATAGGAATACCAAATTTTTTCACAGTTCTTTGAAGGTTAGGTGGAATATCAACCGCATCCTCTCTATTGAAGATAGGAATGGGACCCTTCTAGAAGACAGCGAGAGTATTAACAAGGAGGCTGTCAATTTTTTATCCTCTCTTTGGCAAGAGGAACGGGCAGATAGGCAGGAAGCTCAGAACAAGGTCTTGAGAAATATTCCAAGCCTGGTGTCAGTGGAGGACAATAGGATGCTAATGAGCCAAATCACACAGAGTGAACTCAAAGCAACAGTCTTTGGAATGGGCGGAGATAAAGCTCCAAGACCGGACGACTTTCAGGCATTCTTCTACCAAAGTTTCTGGGAGCTGCTCAAGAATGACTTATTTATGGTGGCAGAGGAGTCGAGAAGAGAGGGTTTCATTCTGAAAGATTTCAACAATACCCTAATTGCCCTTATCCCAAAAAAGGGACAGCCCCGAAGGTATAATGATTTCAGACCCATTTCCCTCTGTAATACTATTTATAAAATCATTACAAAGATTGTTGCAAATAGGATGAAATATCTTCTAGACTCCTTAATTTCTCTAGAGCAAAGCGGCTTTACCCCCAATCAGAGTATAATTGATGGCATCATTGTGGCTCACGAGGCCATACACACCGCTAGTAAGGGCAAGGATAGGTGGATGATGCTCAAACTGGACATCCGCAAAGCCTACGACAGAGTGGACAGAGGTTTTTTGTTGGCAGTAATGAGTGTTAGATTAGGTAGAAATCCTAATCTCCCAAGAACACATGCATGCATAACCCTGTTACATGGAAGAAAGAAAAGAAGGAAGAAAACTATGGAGGCCAAAAAGCCAGAGGCATCATGTTCATATGCAAAAGAATGTTATTCTATTATGAACAATATTTGCGTTATCAAATACAAAGAGGTGATTCCTTATAAAAGGAATCAAGAAACCCTAAAGGTAAAAACCCTAAAGAATTATAAGAAGCCTAAGTTTAACTTAAGTGTAGAGTATAATAGACTAATAATTAAGTAAATTAATTATTAGCTATAGTATGACAACTCTAACACCCCCCCCTAAGATGAACTTAGGGAGAAGCTAAACAACTAAGGACTAGCATGCAGAAAGCAAGAAAGATGGGTCCCGACAACAAAGGCCTAATCAGGTACCCAAGAACAAGAAATCTCTGTAAAGCGGGGAAATAGAGAAAATCCAGTGGGAAAAATGCTACCCCAAAAAGAGATGGGCTAGATGAAGGAAACAGAACCTCCAATCTAGGAAAAAAGTCCCAAAGAAAGGAACAAGAAAGAGCATGTATAACATCTCCAAAGCAAGAAACTGAAAACACTGTTAGAAGTAATTGCTAGAACCCCCATTGAAATAGTGCATGACCAGGTAGAGAAGACAAAGTCTGAAGAGCTGATCAATCAAAGAGGTGACCTCCAAAAGTAGGAATGAACGAGTGTCTATATAGTAGATGATCCATCTCACCGAAATGCATAGGTGCCTAGCCACTGCATCCGCCTAGTACGTAGGAACAAAAACTGAATACGTAGATCACTCAACCAAACCAAGGAAGCAATAGAACCAACAAGTGAACCGCCCCCCATAATGCTGAACAGGGAGAGGTGTGACAGGAACACTGAAATGCAATGCCAGAAACAACTGCAAGAAGAATCAGGAACACCCAGTGCAGAAGAAGGTACAAGGATAGGATAGAGGGCGGTGTTGAAGCAGAAGAAATGATCTTCTAGACACACAGCATGGGGCAAATGTCATGGAAGGTACACTCACTTGACAAAGGTGGATGAGAACATAAGGCAAAACATCATAACCCCCCATGGCACTTTATAACTGAGTGCGAGTACAAACAAACAAACAAGCACAGGTGCTTGAAATTCCAGATATGCAGAAGCGGGCACTTTATCTTAGTGCATTTATAGAAAAAAAAATGCTACAGAAGAGAAGCATACAATGCTCAGAAAGTCAGAAAGAAGAGTGAGCCAGAAGAACAGAAGAAGAGATCCCAGGACCTGTAGAACCCAAGTAATCCGCCAGAGTGTGAAAGTATAAAACTCAAAGGAGAAAGAACCTAGAGAAAAATCTGGATAAAAGACCCCTGCCACTGAAAAACTCACTGAACCAGCTTTTCGACGATATCTGGTTTACCAAAAAAGGAGTCCGGATGAGCAAGATATGGCTCCCGAAAGGAAAAAATAGACATCGGACTTTGACAGCAAAAAACACTATCAAAATAGCAAAGCCAAAAAACCTAACCTCCATAATCGAAAATAGCTCGAAAAGAGCTTTCCAACGATATAAAGAAGTCAGAAAAAGACCTATGTTTGCTCCAGATAGAGAAAAAACACTATCAGAGGGTAGAAAGGCTCCAAAAAAAATTATTTTAAGCCCCTGGGGCTGAAAAATCTGAGCCCCTGGGCACATGGCGCGCAGGGGGCTAAAGGCCGGAGCACCCGGTCACCCATGTGACTGCCGCAGGGCTAAAGAGGGCCCGTGGGGCTACAAGCCCGCTGGGCGGCGGAGCCGGCGGAGGAGCCGGCTGGGCGAAGCGGGGCCGGAGGGGCGGTGGGTCGGCAGTTTGGGGCTGGTGGGGCCAGCGGAGGAGAGCACCACAGGCGGCGGTGGCTAGGTGGAACCTGCAGGGCCAACGGGAGGCGCAGTCGGGCGCGGGCCGGGCCGCGGTGGTGCGGCAGCGGCCCTTCGCAAATGCACTGGCTGCATTTTTAAAATGCCAAAAAAACATTTAAAAAAATAATTTTTTTAATTTTTTTCTTGGTTTCCGTGCCCATACGACATTGGAAACCAAATTTTTTTTGCCTCAGAGTCACGTTGTCCAAAATTGACAAGTTTTATATAGATTCTAGGGTTTTGGGGTGCTCTGAGCTCAATGGAGATGTCTGTTTGAGCCCAAAGTGACCAGAAACAAAGCCCACCTCTAAATCCACATAAAAACTCTGAAAAACCAGAAAAAACCTCCAACTTCTGAAACACTTCAACAAGACACGAGCAAAGACCCGCAGGAAGGCTCTGATACCATGTTAGATTAGGTAGAAATCCTAATCTCCCAAGAACACTTGCATGCATAACCCTGTTACATGGAAGAAGCAAAAGAACAGAAGGAAGAAAACTATGGAGGCCAAAAAGCCAGAGGCATCATGTTCATATGCAAAAGAATGTTATTTTATTATGAACAATATCTGCATTATCAATTACAAAGAGGTGATTCCTTATAAAAGGAATCAAGAAACCCTAAAGGTAAAAACCCTAAAGAATTATAAGAAGCCCAAGTTTAACTTAAGTGTAGAGTATAATAGACTAATAATTAAGTAAATTAATTATTAGCTATAGTATGACAACTCTAACAATGAGGAGCTTTGGCTTCGGGGAAGGATGGCTAAAATGGATTAGGGGTATGATCTCAGATTACAGAATCTCTATTCTAATCAATGGCAGTCCACAAGGATTTTTCAGCACAAGTCGGGGCATCAGACAAGGGGACCCAATTTCCCCATCTATATTCATAATTTTGGCAGAGGTACTGGGTTGATTAATCACCAGAAAAAGGATTGGGGGAGAATGGATAGGCATCCAAACTGCGAATGGGATACCAACTACGTCTCACTCTCAATTTGCGGACGATACCTGCTTCTTTGGTATGGCCTCAATGGCTGAGGCTAAGGTGATGAAACAAGTGTTGGACATGTACAGTTTAGCGTCCGGGCAGACTGTGAATTGGGATAAATTAGAAATTCTTTTTTCCTATATAGAAATAGACTTGCAAAGATCTATTGCTGGCCTCTTTGGCGCTAAGATCGGCAAGCTCCCAGGAAATTCTTGGGAACCCCACTATTCGATGGTGCCGGAAGAGGACAGATTTGGAAAACACTGGTGGAGGAGTGCAGAGATAGAATGGACAGTTGGAAAGGATAGTGGCTCATGTTGGCGGGCAGGATCACTATGATACGAGAAGTCATCTCGACAATGCCTGTGTTTGCTATGGCATGTTTTAGAATTTCAAAAAAATAGATCAAATTGATCCAAGTTTTTATGCAGAAATTTTTATGGAATGGGTCGCAGGACAATGACAAGATTCCCCTTATGTCATGGTCATAGGTATGTAGACCGAAAGGTGGGGGTGGTGCAGGAGTGCGAGACTGGTTGCTTTTCAACACAGCCTTCGGAGCCAAACTAGCCTTGCAAATGTACAGCACTGGGAAGCAGAGATGGGTCAGACTACTAAGAGCAAAGTATTTGGACAGCCAGGAGGATGACAGGATACTGACAATTGCGGATCCTCCGAGAGGCTCGACCATATGGAATTTCATCCTTAGCTACAGAGATCTTATCACCAACCACTTAACATGGAAGATTGGTAATGGGGAGAAGGAAGACTTCTGGCACGACTCATGGGACGGGGGTAGAAACTGGACTCTACGGCTCCCCCACATGTTGTTGAGACCATGCAGCCGCTGTGGGGTACCCGATTTAGTGATTACATAGATATTCAACCATCGGATTTGGGCGGTCTAAGGAGTTGGAAAGACCCCTCTACACTGGAAATCAGTGATGAAGACAAGGAATGGTTGAGACAAACCTTAGCTGAAAGGGCTCTAGTTGCATCTCCCTCAGAGGACTAACTCATTTGGTGTGGCTCCAAAAGTGGCAACTATTCGGTCAAGATCGGGTATCAGCTCTTGGAAGGGAACCATAATAAGGTTGAATGGGAACGACACCTATGCTGGAGAAAAGTGTGCCTACCCAAGGCTGGCGCTTTCACATGGCTCACGGGAAATGGTAAAATCCTAACAGGCGAAAGACTCACAAGAATGGCTTTTCGGGGACCCTTTAGATGCCCTTTATGTAAGCAAGCAAAAGAAACAGTGGATCACCTTCTACTTCACTGTAGCTACTCCTAGGAAGTTTGGAACATGGCTAAAGCCAAGCTAGGATGGGCGAGTCCTTTGTCAGAGACCTTAGAAGGCTGGCTGAAGGCATGGCCGAAGAAGACACAGGGGTCTATTTTTGTAGTAGCCTGGAAGATTTTCCCGTCAACAATTTTATGGGAGTTGTGTAAGGAACGGAACAGGCGAATATTCCAAGGTAAGGAGGAACTGCTTGGACTTTTTGAGCAAAGAATTGATAGGGTCTTAGCAGAAGTAATCTCTTCGGCTGCATCCTCTTCCAACTTTCACAATCCTTCCTTCACACGGTTTGATGAAAAACTACAAGCAAAACTGCCCATGATCAAATACCGTCCTGTTAATGGGAGTTCAAGGGTTCATCCTATTTTGCGTAAGGAGAGGTGTGCCTGGCAACGGCCAGAGGAAGGTTGGATCAAAATAAATTTTGACGGGTCTACAAGAGGAAACCCTGACATATCCGGGTGTGGTGGAGTTGCAAGAGATCACGAAGGCAATATCGTTGCCCTCATAGCAAAGAGGTTACGAGATGGGACCAATAACGAGGCAGAATGTGAAGCTGCAAAAGAGGCCATTTTACTGGGTGTCAAGATGGGTTTGAGGAAGGTGCATTTGGAAGGAGATTCAAAAATCATCATCAATGGGATCAAAAAGGGTAAACTAGTCTCATGGCATCTTGACAAGCACATTAACCAGATTCGGTGTCTTTTACCAAAGTTCGAAGACTTTAAGATTTCCCATGTCTATAGGGAGGCAAATGTGGTGGCTGATATGTTGGCCAACCCGGGAGCCAATAACCCCCATGGAAGTAAGAATGTTATTTTTGAAGATTTCAGTCTTCTCAATTTGGACTAGACCGGTGCATTTTCATTGATGCTACCCCGCACAACTCTCCTTGGAGTGACTCTCAATTATGAGCCCTCTCAAGATTACTCATGGGAGTACTAAACACCACTTGTAATAATGTCGCACGCAGGGAGAGATGCGTTTGCATGTGTCCAGAACTTTCGCGGGTCTCTAATTACCCATGCATTTATACTGAATAAACCCCTCATTTCCTCCCACAGTTTCCTACCCGAGTCTTTTATAGAGGAGCACTACCAACCATGGAAGCAAATTTCATGCTGGAATCATGCAATCAAACCCAAGCGTATGAAGGGAAGGTAACGGTCTGGCACCTGAAGAATATCTTCCTCTTTGAGGATCAAGCTTTTCTAAGCGCGGTTATGGATTTCTTGGGGCCGAAATTCATGGATACATACTAGCGCAAGAGATCAAATTTGGACATCGCCTCACTGTTTGTAGCGCTGGCTCTGATGGTGGGGGATTTGAAAGAAGAAGTTCGAAGGGTCGTTGAAGAATGCATTGACAAGCAATGGCTTGTGGGGTTGGAGGAAATCATTGAACAGGTTGTTCTTGGGTTAGGGCTAAACATGGGTCAGCACCCATGGAGGCAAATTGGAGGCAGAGATACTCTGATACAGCCGTTGGTGGTGTGGTCGTCTGCGAACCCACGTGAAGTACACCTGCCGAAAGCGGCTAGGGCTTGGCAGACTTTGACAAACCTACTGCAAGCAAACACAAGGGAGGAGGAGAATGCAAACATGGGCAAAGTGAAGACTACTCCCAGAAAAAGTGTGCACCCACACGGCGAGCCCCTGAGATGCCAAGTTATCAGGGAAGGGCGGGAGGTGACTGGTGTAGCGACAAGAGCAGGCTTAGGGGTTGATGTGTCGCTGCTCGACAAGGGGACGCCAAGTAGGGCTGGCAGGCCATGTTTTTCAGGGGCCGAGGATAACTCAATCCCCAACTTCACCAAGGAAGAGGTTGCCTCCTGGTTCAAGGAATGAGGTGGTCGATGGATTTGCAATAAGGAGGGATGAAACCAGAAGTTTTTTGTCTTTACATTTTGTTGTAGGGGTCGGATTTGCTATAGGTGTTGATGCCTTTTGAAATGTATATGCATCGGCTTTAGTTTACCAGGCTTGTGAATGAGGACCTCTTATGCTCTCTTACTTTCTCTAATATTGTAAGCTCTTTTATTATTAATACAAAAAACATGTTACCTATCAAATATATATATATATATATATATATATATATATATATATATATATATATATATAACTGAAAAATTATTTATGTAGACTCTACATACAATTATAACATATGTAAATCAATTATTATGTTTAAAGATTAATTACAAAAATCTAAAACATTAAAAAAATCTACACAATTTTGTCTATTACACCTTTAAATCAAAGAACTGATTTATACACAAAATATAAATCAAATGACTGACTTAATACATAAATTATAAATCAATGCGCTGCATAGGGGAGAGGACCCGGTAATTGAGCACCCTAATTTCACGGTTCTCAAAATCCTACATGGAAATTTCAAATCACTCCCATTTTTTTACAGCAGCTTACTTGGCAAGTCCCCTACTTATAACTAAGGTTTCAGGGCCACATCATCAAATACGATGCCACATCAACATGCTTTTTGCCAATGTGCCCAAAACAACCCAAAAAAAAAGTGAGACCAATCATAGTGCATTAGGGACCCCAATACTTGTACAGCTGATGTGGCATCACACTATTGGTTACTTTTTAGGAAAAGGGACACATTTCATTCAATTATGTGTAGTTATCATTAGCAAAAGCAACTTTAAAGTCATAAATATTGGTAAAATATTGTTAAAAATATTGGATATTAAATCAGCAAGTGTGGGTATTTAATTAACAACTACTATCACAACTATTAGAACACGCTCAACTACAGGGTCCTCTCCCCTAGTAGACAATTTCATTCACAATTTTCCTTAATTTTCCTAGGATGGTTTATTGTTTTGCTTATCAACAAACTCCCAACTAAAAAAGGGAGAAAACACAATCAACATTTTTGGTGGAAACAAAGAAAAAAAATTTAAAGAAAAAAAGCAAAACGCAGGATCTAGCAATACACTAATGTTTGCATATTCCTGACCAATGGTAAGGCAGCACGGCTGCCAAGGTAGTCGGCTCCAAAGGCAACGACAACTGCCTTGCGCGGTAAGAGATGTGGGGGGTGCGTGGGGCCCACCTCCCCCAATGGAAATTTGTTTAAGTTTTTTTTATTTCATTTTTTATAATATATTAATTTAAACTTTTAATATTAATTTTTAATTATTAGTTTATAATTAATTTAAAATGTAGTTAATTTGTAATATGTTTATTTAAATTGATTTATTTAATATTATTTAAATTAGTTTATTTAATATTATTTAGTGTTAATTAAAGTTAATTTAGCTAATATTATTATTTTGAATTAAAAAAAAATTGAGAAAAGTTTTTTTTTAATTTGTATAATTAAATTGATTTTAAATTAGTTTATTTTAAAATAAATTTGTTTAGATGATTACTTTCGATTCCTAATAAATTTAAACTAGTTTATTTAAAACTATCTTAAATTAGTTTAAATTTATGCAAGAAGGTTTAGTCCAATTAGCGATAAGCATATGATGGTTTTCTTCTGTTTGTTATTTTGGGACTATTAGGAATAGAAATTCTAAATTGATTTAGATGAATAACTTAATTAATTAATGAACCCTAGTCCTTTACATGGTTATTGTTTACAAATGGATTTGACCAATGGTTAGGGCTAATGTTGTCACAATACCCTCTTTTGGAGTCAAATATAAATCCAACCTAACATTAAACACTGACACAATTTTTTTATTTTATTGAATGCTAAAAGAAAATAGAATAATGGAGGAGTAAGACACACAATTGTTGACTTGAACCAAAATCATGAAATGACCACATGATAAATACATTCAAGCAAAGAAGGAAGAATATGTTAAAGACTAGAAGGAAAGAGTTAATATCCCTTGGCAAGCACGACCCCAAAAAGTTTTGGAAAGAATTGCAGCAAAAGAGAAAACAAATTGAGAACACTATTACGGATGCTCAATGGCTTGAATATGCAAAGTTACTCTATGAATGGCCTCATGAGAATAATGTCCCCCCCATAGTAAATACTTTTGAGGAACTCTTCACGGTTGAAGATATCAAACTTGGGATAAAGAAATTGGCAAGTGGTAGTTGAGAACACTATAACGGATGCTCAATGGCTTGAATATGCAAAGTTACTCTATGAACGGCCTCATGAGAATAATGTCCCCCCCATAGTAAATACTTTTGAGGAACTCTTCACGGTTGAAGATATCAAACTTGGGATAAAGAAATTGGCAAGTGGTAAAGCTAGTGAGATTGATGGGCTACAAGCTGAATTTTCAAAGTGGGGAGCGGAAATCCTTGCGCCTCACATACAAGGTATCTTCAACCGTGTCATCTGCGATGGTTTTCTGACGGATTGGGTAACTAGTGTGGTTATCCCTCTTTCTAAAAGTGGTGACATCAATAATCCATCTAACTACTGCACTATTATGGTCACGCCCGTGGTTCTTTATGGCTGTGAGGTGTGGGGTGGTAGCCTATCAAACCGTGGTTGGAGGTAGCTAGAGAGAATTCAGAAGCACCTAATTACAAACAATCTCAAAGTTAAGACATCTGTACCTTATGATATCCTTTTAGCGGAAGCTAGGACTTTTCCGTTGGAAGCTTTAGCGATAACTCGGTTACTTAGTTACTTAAAGAAATTTGAAAACATGCATCACCAGTGATGACCAAAGATTATGAAGGATGAGGATCTTATTCGTAGAAAGAAAACATGGATGAAGCAAAATAATAAGTGGTTGGATAAATGGAATATTAAGCTACAAGAGTGTCCTAATACAAATGTGGACATACAAATGTTTGTCATAGAGAAGTTTCAGAATGTCATGTGATCTAATAACATCGATCGAAAAAAGGCTTCCTATATGCAAGTGTTCAACCCAACCGGGGAGCATGGGGAGAAAACATACTTAGGGGCTGCTATTAAAGGGAAAGCGAGGCTGCTAATGACAGATTTGAGGATGGGATCACATCATCTCAGGTGCGAGACAGGCAGATGGAAGAGGCCCAAAGAGACTTGGGAGGAGAGAACTTGCATGTTTTGTGGGACGGGAGCAATTGAAACTGAATGGCACTTTCTCATGGAGTGCGCAGCATATGAGGATATTCGGGCTAAGTATGTGTAAGGCCCACCCCATTTCCACCTTTCCCTCGACACTTCGATGTCGAAGGATTAAGGGGTGTTGTAGTATCTGGATGATTGGTAAATCTCTAACAGATTTGTACCTTCATATCAGTACCTATTTTAGTGTCACAATGACATAGGTGATATCTCTAGGTTGTTAATTGTGTAAGTGAATCTTGGATGTAGTATGTTACCCTGCGGATCATAGATCCAACTAGACTATTAAGGGTCCATTGAGTACTTTTGTTGAAAGGATTAGATTCAA
>MU225284.1:0-19899 GCA_018584345.1 Thuja plicata | reverse complement strand
AAATTTCTTGGGAAAAACTTAGGGACTCTTAATGTTATTTTTATGTGGTCAATATATGTGGCCAGTATACTGACTTCTATAAAAATAATATTAAGGAGTACCATAACCTAGAGGGTTTAAATACTAACGCAGAATACTTAGCTTATAAGTAAATCCAATCTTTTCGTATAACCTTGGAGTCGGAGAACAGTGAATCTTTCTCCTTCTTCCACATCATCAAACTCTATTTGGATACCTGATCGATATGTTGACACAAATAACCTTCATCTTGTAACCCTTTACATTTAAAAGCGTTTAGGGTTAAGGGATGTTGACTCTAGTCATGATTCCCCTTAGACCCTCTTGTTGTAAATTTGGTATTTAATTTCTATTTCAAAAAAAAAAAATTTGTTGCGTTTTGGGCGTGAAATTTTTGGGCATTACAGTATGAAACCATCTTGAAAGTGGACAACATGAACAGTGTATGTATTTGAAAAGAATACGGTCAACCAAACTACAAGTTTGCTGGGCAAGATTCATAAAAGAAGATCGGAATTGGAAAAGATTATAGAAATCGTTTAAATTTGTATGTTCCTTTGGTCTGCTGGGCCTCGTGGACGTCATTCATTCATTCATTCACTTGAACGATTATACAGCTGAATCAGCCAGTGGTAAATGCCTTCTGACAGCATCAAGGTAAATTTACGAAAGACTGCTTTAAATCTAAGGATAAATGGCTAATTGAAATTGATCAAGTCTGGCCTTGTTTAAATTGTCTTTCTTACAGCTTGGGTTTATATTCAAATTGGGTGCGATTTCTGAGGTATATGTATGTGTTTGTTTGAGACTATTTTTGATAGCTAAGTACAATTACTATTTTGAATTGTTGCATACCTCTCTGTAGTTGATTTTACTCAGTACGCAATTTTGTTATTCCCCTTGTAACAGCTCAATTTTTCCATTAGAGTTTTCTGGTCGTTTTTTCCCTTAATTTTTCTTTTAAAAACTGCCTATTTAATCTTCTGAATGCTTTCTGTACGTGTAGAGTCATTATGATCTTTGTGCGCCAAGCGCCCATTTGGGTTGTAGGCATCACAGGCATTTTCATTTGGTCAGCCTGCAATTGAGAACAATTTCCTGGTCATACTCTCTGTTGTATTCTTTGAGTTGGCAGCATGGCAATTCCCTGATTGATTTCTTAATCAAATAAGAGAATAGAATTTAAAATTCCAGTCAAATGGTGTATCGAGTGCTGACATTCACAGTGTTAATTAGGGAATTGGTATAAGTCAATCGTCGAATTGGGTTGGGTTAGTTCTGGTTAACCGTTGCATATTGGGTCAGATATTAAAATTTGTCTGGAGTTCAATTTCTGTGCCTAGTTCAATAATTTGCTACAACCTCTGTGGTCAGAAATTTTGACGTGCTCATTTATCCATGAATTATGATATTCAGGTTACCATCTATCATTTTAAAAACTGATACCCTTGTTTGTGGATATTTGTCTTGCACAGCCTTGGAGTCTTAGACCCATGGATCTTGGATTCGATATGACATTTCATCAACGCTGCCTTTGTGAAGATAATAATTGATTTAGGCAAGCCATCGGCTAATTTGAGAACATAATTTATAGAAAGGCTAGCTCTTCTATTGCTGAATACATTGTGAAGATGAGCAATACAAGAGTAAGGCAGCCCCAGGTACTGTCAGTGTCTAGACCTGATTCTATACCTTGTAACACGCTAAAGAATGGATTCAAATCTCCTGTTTCTGTTGAAACAAATCCTTTGAATCCTGAAAGTTCCATGCAGTTCGACATATTGGTGGGTGCATCTTCTTTGGCACGCTTTGGTATGGATATAGGTGGGATACTATGCAAAGTTGTCTACTTTGAGCCTGCTACACCATCTGAAGATGAACGTTTAGAGCCAATATCATGTAAAGGTGAGAAGATCCACAAGAAAATTGGTATTTCTGGTGATGAACCTATTGCAGAAACTGATATACAGAATGGTGTGCATTTTGAAATGATGTCTGGGTCAGGCAAATTACCGGACCAGCTGAGGAATTCAGATCAACATAGTAATTCTGAGGGTGAAATGCTTGGAAATTGCTCTCAAGGATGTATTAATATTGATGGTATCAGCACTTCTTTAGCTACGGCAAACGGAGAATTTCCAAAGGAAGGGGAAAGTTCCATTAGCCATCCAGAAAGTAATGTTCGCAAGATGTGGCTATCCAGCCACGTGCCTTTTGATTTGCCAGCTCGTGGAACTCTTCATTTCAAATGTTTTGGTGAGTTTTCGTTTTGCATGCTAATCATTTTTCTCCTGTGATACCAAGCTTTGTTGTCTATTATGATTCCAGATAACCTCCAAAGAGTTGAATCAATATACTTTTGTCGCTGCTTTTTATGGTTACAATGTTAAGTTGTATAACTTACTATTATTTTTCATAGAAATGACATGGAAGATGGGTTTAATTACTTATAATTTAAGGTATAAATGAAATAAGTGTGTTTTTAACACTACTCAAGATTCATTATCGAAAATTATGTTGATGTGTATCTCTAGATTCTGAGAAACATAGAAAACTAGCGAGGATGCCAACCTTCAAGGTATAATAGCATGTGCTTCTAAGGATATGTGATTGCAAGATAATGTAGGTCCAGATTATCTGTGAAATTTTTGAACACATTAATACATTTCATTTAGCATTACACCTCAGTTGTAACCTAGGTGATATTTAATACCAATGGACAATGTGTGATATTTCAAGGCTTGAAGAAAGAACCTCGGCACATTTTTGTGGTGTTGCAGATGCTTCGATGTGAACAGTAATGACTATGAAATATTCTGATTATGGTACATGTTCACAAGCAAACCTTATCTCTGCTAGATTGGTTAGTGCACTTGGTTTGGAGATGGCAGACCATCCACATTCATATGCTTCAGGATGTCTGCTACAAGGAGGAGAGATGATTGTGACCAAACAATGTATGTTATCATTTACACTTACTCTTGAGTTTAAGGAAGTAGCGTTTGTAGATTCCATTTCATTGGATATTTGTGACATCATCTTTGGGAGGCCATAACTCTATGAAAGAGATATCTATTATAGGACGAGTAATCAATATAGTCTTCAGCTTGAATGGGAAGCTGTTTATTTTGCATCCTTATGTTGGAAAGTCCAAGGTCACATTTGCAAATGCTTCTAATACAAGAGGCTGATGAGTTCAAATGGAAGGGTTGTTCTTCGAAGGTTGGAGAGATAAAATGGGTACGCTCTCAAAAAGAGCAATGGGATGGAGGACAGCAGGTGCACTAGGTTAGATGGAGACAAAAATATACCAAGTTTTGCATGTTGTTTATTTTGCAGTGCAAAACAAGACAACATCTTTGCAAGATAAAGGATTCATCAACCCTTATTAATTGAATTCCTATATATTTTGAGAACAAAAAAACCTCCTAATATGGGAGGTGCAATTTGAAACATCAAGTCAAGTTGTTCAAGTATAAAGTACAATTAAGTCAGGAGACTGTTCGGGATAGTATGAACTGTCCATAGTTTTCATTGAAACAAAGTGCAAACCTCAAAAGGACATAGAAATCTTATTTTGGTGAAATTGCCTGCTTTTATAGGCAGCAAAATTGCCAATAACATAACAAATGTGCAATCACTAGTCCGATGGAAGTGGTGATTTCACCAAAATGTAGGCAGTGCATGGTATATGAAGGGTTTAAGTGTTTCAAATCCTCTTCTTGGTAATTGTTCTTTTATTCTTCGATTGTGGGAAGTTGCTGGAAAGCTATAGTCTTTTTGTAATAGTTGTTCTTTGTGGGAAGCATGAGAGTGAGTGCAAACCTCATTATAACCTTCATTTATTCTTTTTTCCATGGCTATGGTATAGAGGAGCAAGGTTTTGGAATTGTTGAAACTAAATGCATGTGTATGGAGCTGGTATAAACCATTATTGAGCTTTGTGTATACCCTTGAGGCATTCCATCACTTGTAAAAGACTGAGACATAGTGACATGAGGAGTTTTACTCAATTTTAGTAGAGTTTTCTTCTTGTTTAAGAGATTCTCCAGCTAAAAGGCCTTTTCTTTTACTGTGTAAGGGCTTTCATGGCATCTTGTTTACTATGATGATATGCTCTCATTTCTATGTTGCAAGTCTGATTGAACAAGAAACATTGTTTGATTAACCATTTGTTAGTGGTAGAACAGTGTTTTGGAGGTTGTTGCAAGGTTTTCTCGAACAATATCCATAGTTGACAATGGTACATGAGGGTACCTCTCTTTTTATGCATCATGTAAATCGCATACAGCCCCTGAGGCATAATCTATTTGGTTCTAATGCAGACAAATCAATTTAAATTGTTAAAAACGCAAGATTTTTTGGAAGAATTTTACTTTTGAAGGATAAACTAACAAAAATGGCTGTTGAATAGATTGATGCAAGATGTATGATGTATCCTTTTCTTTCCATATGTCAAAGAAGCACATTTGCACCATTTTAATCAATACCAAAATTCTTTAGGAGAGTAGTAATACTGCAGTTGTAGAGGATGTAAATGAGGGTAAAGAATTTTAAATATCTTGTATGCGGTGCTTATTGACAATTTCTGTATATTGTTCTTTTCAGAGACCTGGAGAATAGAGGAATTTTTGAGACTTACACAAGAACACTCTCTTGTGGGTCAAGGCCGAGCTATTGGAGCAACTGGGTAATTTGCTAATCTATATAAACCTGTGTTGCAATGATCTTGATCTTTTTAGTGGTTGTTCCGTGGAGTAATATTATTTATTAATTGTTAACGTATGAATTTATTTCCAGGGGTGGAGCTCTAAAATTCTTTGACAGATTTTTTGACATTGCTGGGTTGTGCCTTAAGCACTATGATGAGTCAAAGAGGTACTTTTAAGCACCTTCTGATTTCAGTATAAGGAAGGTAAACAGCAAATCATTAACAACATTACTAGTGTTTGTAATTGACCTTTTGCAAAATTTTATTCTGACAAAAAAATGCACAACTCATAACAAAACAATCAAAGCTACCAGTTTACAAGAAGATAACTTTCAAATCTCACATAAGTTCAATTTTGTTGGTCTGTGATATTAGTGTTACCCTGCTTGATATCATGTTTATGTTGCAAGTAAAGGTTGACCATTTGAAGAAAAAACCTATTACTATAATGTCAGCTATGTGACACTGTAGTCAGCTGACGCTCTTACATTATGCCAAGCTTTTCAGTTTTGAAAGTTAATATCCCTTATGACTACAGTTTTTTATTTAACTTCAATATATTATTTGGTTGTGACAATAACTTTTTAAAATGTTTACTTTTATTGTGGCTTGTATGTGTATTAAGAGTACGATGATCATTTGTAGTTGCAAGATTCTTGAGACCTTTTTCGCTTTTTGAACATAGAATGCTGGGACACGACTGAAAGGCCAGTCAGCAATGATTAATTTCATGTATTGTGATTTGAAGATTGGTCTAAGATGTTTACTAGTTCTGGTTTTCACTATAAGCTATTTCACTAGTCTCGATTTTTTCCATTATCTCCAAATTTATTATTTACTTGGCAGCTTGGTGCGAGGTATCGACTTTCTGGTCAGGAATGCTCAACATGAAAGCTTTGAGCATCCTATAGGTATTTTGCGTATTTTGACTCCCTAGTTTTTGGAAAGCGTGTAACTTTATTTTCAATCTCATGGTAAAAAGAACGTACACAAAACCATGTCTAGTCTAGGAAGGATACTCCATGGAATGCTTAATCATAGTTGAAAAATCATTGTGTATAGTTAATTGTTCATCAAAGAATGTGTTTTAATCTTTGTAAGTGTGCATATACTCGTTTCAAGTGGAATGGCAATAGAAATAGACTTGTTTTTTCCAGATTGACAATAAAAAATCAATGGACATTTATGCAAGAAAGTAAGTTACAAAACCAAATTTATTTATAGTGGATTGAAGAAAATGATAAGAATTTGAATTAATTTTACATCTTGAGCTCTTGCAAGAGAGTTTACAGTGTAGTGCTCACTTCCAACTTTGTTGATAATCTAGGAGAAAAGCTATAGTGAAGTTGATTCTACAATGGTACAACCTACTTTCCCTTGTGGTTTAACTTTTAAGTGTGTTGACAATCTGAAAGTTTGGTGAGGGCTTGCAAACCCACATCTGAATCAGGCTCAGCAAGCCTGTAGCCTCAATTCATAGACTCTGCTGAAACTGGAAAAAAAAAGTTCATAGACTCTGCTGAAACTGGAAAAAAAAAGAAAATCAACTTGATTTTAATTTTAAAAAGCACATTAAAAAAATTCAAATTTCCATGTTTTGACCAAGTTTTTCTACCATCTGTGTGTCTAAATCAAAAAACAGCTTGTCAGTTTTTTCCCAGGTCTAAGTCTGAACAGTATGATTTAAGTTATGCTTAAAAATAAATACATTAATTAGCATATATGTTTAAAATAAGTTATTTAAGTTAATTTGGATGTCCTATTTCTATCCTCTAGCAAAGGCTACCCATGTGAATCCAAAGTTGCAAGCTCAATAAAACTACACATGCTTATTCTTCATACATGAGTTAAGGAGTAATTACCCTCCTTTCTCTACCCTCATTAGATACCATGCATCAAGTATTAGCATTCCTCAGGTCCTATCCCTTTATCCAAAGCTACCTCGATCAATCTCTCATCTGCCAGTGGAGAATCAGAGATATGCAGACCCCAATATCAAAGGTATCCAAGAGAATGATGGTACCATTCAATCCATAAGGAACTCAGAATGGAAAGCTAGATGGGGATAAGTTGGCCCAAGAGAAGAAATGATGCTCAAATGTGCTTTGGATTGGTGTCGTCCTAAATAACAGCAAATCTTTTGTATCCGAAAAGAGATGTGAAAGACTATGCAATAGGATATAAGAAGTATGTGAAACATGCAATAATCATTATATTCTAAGAACAAATATTACTTTCAAAGAATAGTGTGTAGGGAGATGAATATTGAAGTTGCATCGCATCCACTTGATAGAGAAAATGCATTATACAAACCGATAGGTGATAGCAACTCTATCACATATATTGAATACAAATATATGATGGTTGGAACTTGGAAGCTTCTGCGAGGCATGTCAAAGCACATACCACCTTGTATAAAAACTAAGGCTATTGACCCTCATGATATTTCAAGATTTTTTATGCATTGAGCGTGTGTGATTACAATTATCCTCCTTATTCTTAATTGGTACTTACATTATCATTTATGACATACCCCCTAAGTTATATCTTCATGACCTGGGCAACATAATATATTCTATGTACCTGCTATATTATTGTACAACAAAGGCTGCACTAAACTGGTGATTCCCATGAGCACTTTGGTCTATTATATCACTTATAACAATTACAAATACATGACTATTGGTAGCGTCCACAAAGAATTGCTAAATGACAAGTTAAAATTTACACAAACTCGGCTAATACCCCTTACTATCCTTAGTGTATCTATGCATTTAAGGGTTTGAAACAAAAAATATCCTACGAACCTTTATTTAGTACTTCAATTATTGCACACCATATGTCATAGACTGCACTAAACTACCAGGGCTCATGAGCACTTCAGACCAAGGCATTAATTAGATAATGAGGAATTCAAATCGTTTCCTAACAGTGATATTAGATTGGATTCTGGTGGGCCAGAGGAACTACATTCCTAGTGATCTGAATGGTATGTCAATTTCATGAAAAGACTTAGGATCAGCATAACATTTCTCTAAAATAAGTTATAACATATCAATTATACACATATTCAAGCTGACTTAAGTATTATTGTGATAAATTCTTCAAATTGCTTTCTTTTCCCAAATTTTCTCCATTAACCTGGTTTACCCTGGTCAAACCAGGAAATATTTTAAATTCGGGCATAATTTTTAACAAGAATTATAATAGTCAAAATGTGCTGCAGGTTCCTATAAAGCAGGGCGTATACAACGTCCTTGGAAGTCGCATGAAAATAGCAGTGATGATGATGACAATGATTGTTGTCTTAGGGAGAAAGGAAGACAACATGGTGGGGATGAGAATGGTATGAAACTTCATTCCAATGAGGATGCCATTGGAAAGTGTGATGATGGAGAGAAGCTAAGGACTACAGCTGTTTCAGAAAGCCCTCGTCCTAAAAGAGATGGCAACAGTGTATTGTTAGATGGAAGCCAGAACTTGTACCCCTATCTTGTGGTAGACAATTTTTTCTTGCTGGAATACAAATGTAGATGAACTCAAAACTATAGAACTGTTTATTTTGTATTCCATGTCATATATTTGTACTTATCTATCAATTGATTACCAACCTTGTTCTTAATTTTAATTGTAATGGCAGGTAAATATTGGATCTGGTGTTAGCATTTTGAGAGTGGATTCTCCAGACAAGTTTCAGCGTGTTGGTGGGACAAGCCTTGGTGGAAGGTGGTTTTCTCTTTATAATGGAATTCTAAATGAACAGCATCTAAATTTATGTCTTTTCTGTCATTTCTAAGGGACTGAGAAAAGCCTTATCAATAATCAAAGCCTAGTATGACATCATTAATCGTAGTCAGTAAACTGTAAAGCATGTCTGACCACCAAAAATAAAAATACTTTAGAGCTTGTTCAAGGTTAACCAAGATAATCTCGAATTCTCAATCAATAAATTTAATTCTTGTGGAAGATTTTCTATTCAAAAGATTGTGGTGGACAAGAAGCTTTTGTTAATTCCACAGGTTTGTCAACAATGAGAGTGATATGCATGTCCATTTTGCACATGTTATAATTTAGTTTCATTCTTAAATATCCAATATTTCAAGCTCCAGGAAATTCAAAAGGCTTATTATAAACTAATATGTTCACTTTTCATGCCGCAAGTAATCTAGAACAGATAATTATTGTACAGTGTATATGTATCAAAATTTCTTTTAATTCAGTTCACATGGTAAAGTTGCTTTTTAGAAAATCTATTGAAATGCTTTTAGAAAATAGGATGAAACTTAATAATGTGGGTTAAGGAAACCAAATTTAACTTCAGGTAGATTTTTATAGACCATTCCTTCTTATAGCCCTAATGCTAGGTAAGTCAAACAGATTATAGCAAATTATATTGTAATAATGCCCTAGGCTCAAAATGAGGAGCACGGTCTTGAGGAGCGTCACATGGGTCTTTGGGTTGCTCTAGATAACTATGTTAGGTATTGCAGCTCTTCCTATAATCCTCTAGCTAGTGCAAATTCAGAGGATAAAACCCACAGGTTGATATCCAACAAATAACAGTGTGTTGGTATTCATAATGATAAGCACTCATTAAAAATGAGATGAGTTGCTACTGTTCTGTTGACCCTTTCTTAATGAAAATCATGTTGCATAATAACATTCAACAAGGGAGATGAAGGCATTTTTTATGATCTTCGTTGTAAGCATGTCATATTTATAGATGGGATGGGGGAGCCTATTGCTCACTTAATCTATTGTAAAGTAAAGTAGTATTTTGCTACAGCCCCAGACAGCATCAGACTGGTGCTGCAGATTTTTGGGAAAGTTAGGTGATGCCATGGCTGCTTAAAAAAGGGTCACAATGGAGACAGAAGAGGGTTTCCATAGTCACAAGAAGGTCTTTGGGGATATTGAAAGGGTCAATTTTAGGAGTGAAATTTAGAGGGAGGTAGGGACTCTTTGCAGAAAATTAGACCACAATCATCATGAAGGATTTGGCTTTACAAACACCACAGCAGAACAAGACATGGACAACTTAATCATCTCTTGAGTTTTGGCATGCCTTGTTATGGACAAACTTGAAGGTTAATAATATACAATGATGTAGAAGGTAGCACTTAATTTTATCAACCATGAGTTGTTGAAATGTCTCAGCTGCTTTGCCTATCCACTGTTAAGAGTTTTGGGTAATGATTGTCAACGAGAACACTATCAAATGTTTTGGATAATGCCAAAAGGTTAAACTCATGATGGAAAATTATTTGTTGACTAGCAATACATTTAATATTCCTATGTGTGGAGATGGTGTCATGTTAGGTGTTCATTTGTTGAAAATGCTAAGCACTATGGAAATTAACTTTTGTTGAGCTTTTCATGTGATTTCAATGAAAAAAAATATATTAAAAGATTGAGATACTTCAAGAATAGTGATTTCACGTGATTAGTTTTCCTAATTGTTGCACAATTATTCTCAGCAGATGCACAACTTCAATCAACATCTCATCCTCCAAATCTGCATGGAGTTATAATCAAACATTTAGGATTTTTCAAGTGATTCCAAATCATGCCATTCAATTGATTCTAGGAATTCAACCACCTAGAATTTGACCCTACACTAGCCTCAGGGAAGTCCCCAAGTCTCAGAAACGTCTCGTGTCCCCTAGTTACATTTAGTCTCGGAAAAGTCTTCAAGTCTTGAAACGTCCCCCCCAAAAAAAAACTCGCGTCTCCTATAGGGTGACATTTCCAAGACTTGGGGACTTGGGGACTTGGGGGAAATACCCTCCACAGAACCACCACATCTGCCACCTCCACCGGGGATGCCACCAGTTCAATTGCTATATGGCACATGCCATTATATACTAATTGCAACATTTACCTTCAGAAAATTAGGTTGTCTTTCATGGAGCACTCATGGAGATGTTATATTACAGATTTTTCCTTGAAAATTCCGATTCACCTCAATTTTTACATCAGCGCGACCACCCCCCAGTGCTCCGTGGTGCCCCCCCGCCGTCCCCAAATTTAGTCCCCTGGTTCCCAGGTCCCCCCAACTGGAAACTCCATGGAACTATGTTAATTTTTGAATGAAATCACTATTTGTTTCTACAAATGATATATTGTGCTGATTTATATGTATTTTTGGGAATAAAACCACTAAATTATACTGAATATCTAAACAGCAGCAGTTATATACGAGTCAGGCCAATTGATAAAAAAGGGGTGATAAGATAATGTTATGTGATCCTGGAATAGGCTGTATGCTTACAGCAGCATGACATAAAATTAGGAGGTAGTAAAAGGAGAAAGGGGCTGTTAGAAAGAGAGAGAAAACAGAAACTGAAGTGTAGAATGAAATGGTCAGTCTCTCCTGAATAGTCAAAACAAGAGGAGGTTGGAATAATTTTTAATTTAATGCTCTGTACTTTCTTGTTCTAACATGGCTGTGCACCTTTGGGTTTGATAGTTTTAATTTTCCGAGTTTTTGCAATAATAAGTTTCTTGGGTTGAGTGCCTATAATGAATTATATTGTCAATGCTGGGTTGATACATAAAGTTGCTTTTCGCTGTCATTTTTTCCATAATACATTAAGGAGATGATATTGTGTTTGGAGGCTGTGGGATTGGCTGCCCTTCATTGGGTACCCAACCCTCATCTGCACCAACATGTGTCCCTGCTATCTGAAGTTAAACAAGATTACTGTCAAAGACATGCTTCTTTCACTTGGTACAAATGATCTATTGAATGAATGACATAGAGTTGTTTTCTATAGTAAGTCAAATTAAGGATGAAGATATACCTAAGGTCACTTTTCATACATATGAAGGCTGTAATAAATTTCATTTAATGTATTTTGTTTTCTATGCAGCACATTTGAATATCTTAAATTTGGTTCATTGGTGAGGTTTTACTCAGTATCTTTCCTCTCATTCGTTTTTTATGCAGCACATTTTTGGGGCTTACATCGGCATTAACAGGTTGCAACAGGTTAGTTCTTTCATGTAATGCAATGTTTGGCTTCTATTCAATTTCTTATAAGGGAAAATTGCAATCAAGCACTCACATGAGACTAAGATGGTCGTGTGAATAACTAGCAATTTAAATTTTGAAGTTAAAAATCGGTGGTGAGTGTTTGTGTTGGACATCAATAGTAGATTATTATGTATGGTTTTTTTCTCAGCTCATTACAGATAGCATATGGATTTGTCTAGGTAAGAACACACGTTGAAAAATTCTTTCAGAAGGTTGTTTTAGGATCTACTTTGCAGGCTTTGTAAATTACAAAGGTTAGTATACCAAAAATTTGTTGAGGCATTTTATCCACAGCATAAATTGGATAGGATGTGCACGGACATGAGTGAGTGATTTGTTTCTAAATAATTGCAACTATAGCCACCAATGTAGCAATGCCAGCTAGTGGAAACTAAGTGTCAATAATGTTGCATCATTGCGTACTTCAATTAGTACTGAATCCTCTGCAAAAAGAAATGCACATCAAGATCATTTAGGCTTGACCTTTGACCATGAACTTTTGCTGAAGGTTTTGAATCACTAGATTGTCCTGAATAAACTTGCCATCAAGAAATAAAGGGAATTGCAATCTGCTTCATGCTGGTAGTTCAATGTTGTTTGACTTCATCTCAATGTCAGTCTTATTAAGATTCTTTATTTTTGGTTTTAGCATAACAACATTGGCACTAGTCAGATGGAATTGAACTTTTCAACATATGATTTCTAAGGTTTCCGGTTATTGGCTTATAGGCCCAAACACTGACTTTTGCATTCCCTTCTCATTTCTATGTAGTTGGAGAAATGAGTTTGGAATGTATGCTTTATGTGAATTTGTTTATGATAATTTTCCTTAAATTATCATTATTAGAAATCTGGGAATTCTTTTTTAGAAATTGAAATTTACCTTGATTTACAGCTTTGAAGAAGCTGTTAATCTAGCTGTGAGAGGAGACTCAACTCAAATTGATATACTTGTAGGAGATATTTTCGGTTAGTTGGATATTCCTGTATGCTTCTTTTTTCTAGGATTAGTATAATAATATATTTTATTTACTGCATGTGTCCACTTTTAGATATTAATGATTTACAAGGTGTCCTAAAGTATGTAATTAGATTGATAATTTTATATATGGGGAAATGAATAAATTAATTGTAGTGTATATTTGTTGATGATTAGAATTGTATGTGGTATAAATATCTAGGTGGTGACTACATGGAGATGGGTCTAGCAGCAACCACAGTGGCAAGCTCATTTGGGAAGGTTTGTCTCTTTCTCACTCTCTTCTGCTCTCTCCTTTTCTCTCCCTCTACCTCCCCATCCACTTCTCCCTTTCGCTCCCCACTCTCCCTCTCCCATTCATGCATGTATAATCAGTAACCTACATTTTTTATTTGTGTTTGCTTCTCAAGGATTGGAACAAATAACATTAAATGGGATTAAGTAAACTGTAAAATGATTCAAGCATTTTTCATCAATTCTAACAAGTACCACATTGTTAATAATGATTCAATGAGCTTAAATCTGAACCATGTTTAAACCATTGTTTTAAAACTCAGCAAATACTCCCAAGTTCTCACAGCAGACAAGTAACTCACAAGATGAGACTGCTGCAGAAACTCAAGAGTATTTTGTGAGTTATTCAGCAAGTCTCTGCCAAGATTTGCTTGGATTCAACAAGTCCGATAGAACTAAGCCGCTACAGAAACAACCAAAAAGCCTCTATAAAACCCTTATTTCCCATCTTTTTTGTCTTCAACATTTCAAATCTCAAAAGCATGAATTCATTATCAGATGGTTGGAAGGATTTATCTAGGATGCGGATTCGAGTTCGGGTTTGAGTTCGAGTTCGAGTTCGAGTTCGAAGGACCAGTTCGCCAGTACGGCAAAATTTTGAAAAGGGGTTTGGGTTCGGGTTCGTTTTTACAAAAACATGTAAATTATATATATATATATACATATTTATGCAGCCTAGAAGCAGGAGTTAAGATTAGAATGTCACATAGTATCATAAAAACATTTAAACAACAAAAACACTTGTAATCATAGCATCATGAATCATGAATATACCATCATTTACTTCGAGTGCAAGTTCCACATCAAAGATTCAAAACATTAAAATTAAATCATAACATTAGTTCAAGTATCATTGTTTTAAGTTCAATTAATGGATTAATAATTTATTGATATTCTTCTTCTTCATCATCATCATCTTCTATATGGAGCCTAATAAGACTCGAAGGTAAATTTTTCCCCACTTTTATCGGCGTAGTTTCCACCCCAAATTAGTAAATGGGGGTTTGGGGGCAAAGCCCCAAAGGCGGTGTCAAGGGGCAGCGCCCCTTGTGCGCTCCCTGTCGCAGTAAAAAAAAAGCCTTTCAAATCAGCTTTTTAGGGTTGTGGATGCCAAATTTTTATTAAATTTGCCATAAAAATCCGTTTCTAGTGAAACAGCGTGCCAAGTTCGCATTGTTTAGCGAAGTTTGCCCGGGTACGAAAGTCTGCAGCCCGGGTTCGAACTCGGTCCCGTGGACCGGACCCACAGACGGACCGGACCCGGACCACAGACTTGTTCGAACTTACCTGGTCCAGGGTAGTCCAGGGGCGAACCCGGTATCTTACGGATTTATCAATGGTTGGTTAAAACTTTAAAAGTGATAAATTCTTGAAAAGTGACATGCACCAGATGCAAAAGCAGCACGTATTTCCCTAAATCTGGCTTGAAATAACAAGACCAACATTTTATTCCTGATTAAATACCAACTAACTGAATTTCATTTATACTTTTGGTTTTCCGAGGCCTGATCAATCTTGATTCCATGTAATGCTGATATGATAAAAATAAACTTATGCAATCCCTAAATTTGCTCCTTATGCTTCTCATATGTTATTAAATGAAAAAGAATTGAAATAGAAAATGTTTTAGAAGCCTACAACTAGACAGACACTTTTAATTTCTTATGGTATAACAACACAAATATTTTTGACTACTTGAACAGGGCATGATATCCATGTATAGGGTCAACTTTGCACAAGTGCAGCTCCAATTCCCTTTTTATATAGCAGGGAAAAAAAGGAGTAAATCTGGAAACTTTTTGAGTCGTATAGATGTAATGATAGTTATAAGAAGAAAGTCTGCCTGTATTGTGAATCCTAACATTTGATACTGGCAACCTACATAGCCCTTTCTCCAATTTTTTCATTACCAGGCACCTCCAAAAGCAAAATGTGAACGATCTCGCGATAAAAATTATTCACTGTGCAGTTTGTCATTTTTGAAGAATGTTGGTAAAATGTAGCTTATAGTGCTAGAGTAATCTATATCACCTCCAAAAAGAGTGCCTAGACTCTGAATCCTATCATAATATGTACTATCTAGTAAGCAGCATTGTTGAAACATAGTCCATAGGTCATGAAGGCTTTGAAAGACATACAATCTTAGAAGAACGATAAATATGTATTTTATAGTTGTATTTCATCTCCATGCTTTATTAGGCATGCAACCTAGGCGAGCTCTATGGTGAATACTTGTACAATGTATACACCATAGAGGGGGCACTTTTTATATTTGGATGAGGGTTGGGAATGTACACCTTCTTAAACAATATATAAGGTAACAAAAAAGCAATCTTCTCATGGGCTTGCACAAGATGGTCACACATGCCAGAGTGATGTTTCTTATTGGTGACCAGAAAAGTTACAAAAGCTTTAACTCAGCAATAACCCTGCAACCTTTGAAATGAGCAGGAATAATTCACATCTTCTTTTAAACAATAGTTTGAAGGCTCCTGGCTTAGCTGTAGTGGAATCTGCTGTCTCTATAACTATGAGTCATTCTAAAATACTTTCAATTTTTTGTTTAAATTTTACTCTTCTTTTCAACAGATTTTTTAAGAATCTCTTTCCCATAGGGCATCGTCAAACTCAATGTTGGTCCTTATTTTGTTTTAATCCTGGACTATGATATATGTTAAGGAATCTGAATCAGAAGATATTATAACACTAAATGTTATAGATAGTTGATACTCGCTGTAGAATACAATTGTCGTTGTGATTGATTGATTCTACAACGAATATCAACTATTTATATTGAATCGAAAGTGTGTCAACTATCAACAGTCATATCTTATCGTAAATGATGACTGTTGATAACATACGGTTTGGTTAACATATTTAAACATTAGTATAACTGTTGGCATTTAACAAAGGAGATTAGAACAGTTACGATACTTATCGTGACTGTCATATATGAACAGTCACGATATTATCGTGACTGTCATATATGTCAATCACGATAAGTATCATGACTTACATTACTAATGTTTATGATAATCTATGTTATTGTATTAGTTAGTCGATTCAATATAATTTATTTTGTGATATATATATATATATATCATGATTTTGTTTGATATATTATATTAATATATATTATATATTTAATTTAATATATATTTTATATCCCATTATTTATATATATATATATATATATATATAAAACAATTGTTATGTCGTTTAGTAAACACGAACGAACAATATTTTAACAATATAGGCTACAGTATCAATCTCCATCAGCTTCTTTGAATTTTGAAGGGATCTTCTTTTCATAGGTTCATTACAATTTTTGTCTATATCTATGTCTCTGTTTTTGATAAAGAGAAAAATGTATCATGAGTATAGTATCACAAAAGATCAGCACCTTGTACTAAAAGGAGTAGAATATAGGTTTGTCTCTATTGACTTGTCTAGGTTTTACCCTTTTTGCTGTTCTAGTCCTAGATACTTTTTTGTTTAAAAGTTTTCATTCTCTAGCTTTACTCTCAATTTCCATTGACCTACATCAGTCATTCATGGAGATTGGCATAGTTTCTTTCATTTTTGGAGTAGGCATGTAAAAGTAGGATCTATTAGATTTCCTTGACATAACAAGCTACCTCTAGAGGAATACAAAGGGATACAAATAATAGGAACTGAGAAGCTTTAGTTATTCTGTATTATCCCAATTCTCTAGTACTTGGGACTGAAAAAGGATAGTATGTGCCCAATTGATGTTATCTCTTTTGTATTAAGTAGTTTAGGTTTCTTGGAGGTATTAACATGTTCTATCATATGAACTGATAAGGATGAGAATGCCTCATGATAGAACTTTGAACTCTTGGTCAGCATTCAAGCTTGCTGACTTTTAAAGAATAATTGAGGTGGTTTCTTTACAATTTGGCTATGATTTCAGTAGGCAAAAATCACGAGTATGACATGTGGAAGTCAACTGAAAACTTTTACAACCTTTTCTATCAACCTTGTACTTTCAAAAATTGTTTCTATCTGACTCAATAGCTGTGATAAATTGCATTAACATAATAAGTTTTTTTTTCTCATTTTCTTGAAGTTTTAATAAAAGTATGTCTTCTTGCTACAACTGGCTGAAGAGATGTGAGGGATAGAAGTTGAATTTTATCACAAAATTTCAAAGATCAAGTTGACACATATAGAGATTTCAAATGTAATCTGGTTTTTTATGGAGTAATTAGTCAAAGATGTTACAACATCATGGCAGGCAAATTTCAGATTCTTGCGGTTATTGTTAACTGGCAATCTTAGTTAGTCAACCTTACAATCTATGTTCTAATCTGCTCTATTTTGTTTTCTGCAATGCAGCTCGTTGAGCCAACTAAAAGGGATGCAGCAATGAAGACACCTGAGCATCTGGCAAAAGCAGTTTTGCTAATGATATCAAACAACATTGGCTCAATTGCAATGTTGCATGCCCGTGCATCAGGTGTTGAACATGTTTTATTTACGGGCAGTTTTTTACGTGGCAATAAAGTAAGTTATCCTTTTAGCGTTGAGTTTAAACTTTCTAAGAATTTCTGATTTTTAAAGTATCTCTCTTTCCAATGAACTTAATGGCACATATTTATTGGCAGGTAGCAACAAAGCTATTATCAGTCGCAATGCAATTTTGGTCCAAAGGCCTGATTAAGGTGAGATAAAAGAAACTACTTTAAAAAAGATTAAATTTAGATACTTTTTGTTGCTGTCCTAAAAACTGTGTTCCTTTCTTGAAATAGAAAGAAATATATAGTACATCAGAGACGTATATAACTAAATATTTAAAGCATATTTTTGAATCCTATGACAATAAGCATTAGATTGTAATGTTCAAAAGTTTGGCTATTTGCAAGAGGTAACCTATGATCCTATAATTCTATAATTGTATATTTGTGTAGAGGTTCATTTTTCAGTCATCCAAGAACTGTCCTTGCAGACTGAATCATTTATTCAGTCATTTGAAATTATCATTCCATTTGTCTTCATTTGAGTCAAAACTTTTTAAATTTATGAAGTTTCCTATGTCCCATTCTATGATCAGTATCCAAGTCTAATGTTCTAGAAAATTTAGTCCAAAGAGATTTAGTTTCACTTTATTCATCAAAAGGATTTATCGAGTTGGTGAGTGTTGATGTGAGTTTTATGCCACTACAACATGTAGAATCGAATGCAGTATTCCAAATGAAGCACCAAATCTCCAACTCTCTCATGAACAAGGAAGCTCATATGCTAAATAATATATATGGATTGTGTGATCAAATGAGACAACCCCAAGGTTTCTTCTTACTGTGGACTTTCAATCAATTTTAATGATGTGATATGTTGGGTATCACAAAGGGACTTACGCTATTCAGTCAATGGATATCAACTACTTAAACCACTTTCAACCAAACAAACTGCAAAGGGAAAGGGTTTAGAGAACCTAATCTAATCCTAGAATGCAAGAGATGATGGGTATCTTTGTGACTCTACTAGCTTCAACATCAACGAAGCTAGTGCCATCTCCTAATGTAAATGTAAGATGTTCAAAGTACTACCATTCCATTGACACCATCCATCAATGTGCAAGTAATAATCGAAGTAAAACTTATAAATATGTCATTTGACCACACAAAGCAAACTTACAATCAACAAGCAGCTAGTGGTTTGGTCTAAGTGAGTTCACCAAAGATGCATCCACAATCACTTCCATTCAACTAAACACTATTTCTAATCATCATGAAATAAAATCCAAAGTGAGGAAATGTCGAAACCATGCAACACTCCAAAGCAACACAAGTAATCCACCATGAAGACCAATGAATTAGCAATTACTTTTATAGCATTATGGCAACAATTTCAATAAGTATCTCCCTTTACAAATGAGAGGAATGGGGTTTATATAGGAGCCCCGAATACAATGAACGGCCATGATTGATTTAAAATCAATGACCTAGATTAATCCATGACAAACTCTAATTAGGGTTGCTACAAACATTAAATGCTCATCCAATGGCAATGAGGTACCACCCTGTGGACCAATGAGAAAATTCAATGATATGAGAACCGATGAGAAAATTGCATTGTGGCAATGCATTAAATGCACTCTACATGTCAACTTGAAATATCAATTCCACTTTTTCATTCTTAAGAATTCCTCATTGCTGTTGCAATTCTTTCTCTTGGTGTCTTGACTTTGTAGCAATTGAATCCTTGTATTTCCACCTTCATTGTTTGGGATTCCTTGTCATCTTTATCTTCATGGTGATCCCTTCATAACTTTGACTTGAACCCTTTGGCTTTGATCTTCTTGACCCTCTTGTGATGCTTGGGTTCTGCATATGGATCTTGGATTTCCAAAGAAAATCTAAGATTGTGATAGTCTTCTTCATTTTCCATGCATTAATCTGTTAAGTTTTAAGGATAGCTGCAAATGTAATAAAACTCTATGCTGTATGTGTTTTCCAAATGCAACAATCTCTCTTTCATTTATATTAGGAATGAGGCTAGGAGAGACATGTCCCTTCATGGGACATGTCTATTCATTATTATTTATAAGAAAGGACATGCCTCTTCCTATTAATCATAATTTAATCAATCTTATAATGTTTCATCAATCAATTATTAATTAAGAATAATATAATAATTTAATATTGAATAATGTTGATGTGAGTTTTGTACCACTACATAACATATAGGACTAAACGCTTGATACAAGATATCAAACACTCAACCCTCTCTTGAAAAGTATATACTCACGAGGGACGTGAGGAAACACTCCAAGGTTCTTTACCTGTGGATCCTAACTCAGTTAAATTGATGTGATTTGCTGGTAATCACGTCGGCGGG
>MU225283.1:573029-607093 GCA_018584345.1 Thuja plicata | reverse complement strand
AGAGATAACTCCAATCAGATCACATGGGTTACTCCACCCATCTCTCCAGTCCACATGGGTAACTTCACCCACCTCTTCAGTTCAAAAAGGTAACTCATAATTAGCTCTTCAGTTAACCAAACTCTATCTCCTCTTTACCAAATGAAAAGGTGAAGTTTACTTAGGACCTCTCTTGTTCCTTTTGATCTCAACCGTTCATCTCCCCATCTCTGGGATTGATCTCAACCATTCATATCATCACCAATTCCTATATAATAAACCCTTCATAACCATTTGAAGGGTCCAGAATTTCAAGCTCTCGTGCGCCATTACTCTGTCAGTTTGGTTCTAGCATTCAATCCATCTTGCAACCACACACACACATTTCAATTATCAAATTTTCAACGCTTCTCAAGTCATAGACGTTGCCCCGCCAATACTCAGCATCAAGAACAACGTTTTAGAAGGAGTAGAGAGAAATAATAGAAGCTTCAAGCATCATGGGGTTTGCATTTATTTATCTTCCTTTCTCTTGCTTGTACATTTTATTGATCACGTTTCTAGTATTCATTTAGTAGTCATTATATACCTGATTTGCATTCATTTGTGAAACCTTTGCTACTAACCCTCGCCTTTAGAAAATTGTGAGAATCGAAAAGAGAGGCATACAATTACAGCTCATTATCAGCGAACGGTTGACCGATTCAGCGATCTAGAACCTCAGAACGGCTTGTTAGGAGATTACAGCTCATTATTAGCAAATAGTTGACCGATTCGATGATCTAGAACCTTAGAACGGCTTGTTATGAGATTACAACTCATTATCAACGAACGGTTGACCGATTCAGCGATCTAGAACCTCAGAATGGGTTGTTATGAGATTATAGCTCATTATCAGCAAACGATTGACCGATTTGATGATCTAAAACCTCAAAATGACTTGTTGTGAGATTCTAATTCATTATCAATGAACGATTGACTAATTCGGCAATCTAAAATCTCAGAATGACTTGTTATGAGATTATAGATCATTATTAGCAAACGATTGACTGATTCGACGATCTAGAACCTCAGAACAACTTGTTATGAGATTGTAGCTCATTATCAGCGAACGATTGACCGATTCGGTGATCTAGAACCTCAAAACGGCTTGTTATGAGATTACAACACATTATCAGCGAACGGTTGACCAATTCGGTGATCTAGAACCTCAGAACAACTTGTTATGAGATTACAACTCATTATTAAGAAACGGTTGACCGATTCGGCAATCTAGAACCTCAAAATGACTTGTTATGAGATTATAGCTCATTATCAGCGAACGATTGACCGATTCAGCGATCTAAAATCTCAGAATGACTTGTTATGAGATTACAGCTCATTATCAGCGAACGGTTGACCGATTCGGTGATCTAGAACCTCAAAATGGCTTGTTATGAGATTACAGCTCATTATCAACAAACGGTTGACCGATTTGACCATCTAGAACCTCAGAACAACTTGTTATGAGATTATAGCTCATTATCAACGAACGGTTGACCGATTCGGTGGTCTAGAACCTTAGAATAGCTTTTTATGAGATTACAGCTCAATATCAGCGAATGATTGACTGATTACAGCTCATTATCAGCGAACAGTTGACTGTTTTGGCGATCTAAAATCTTAGAATGACTTGTTATGAGATTACAGCTCATTATGAGCAAACGGTTGATCGATTCAGCGATCTAGAACCTCAGAACGACTTGTTATAAGATTATTGCTCATTACCAGCGAACGGTTGACTGATTTAACAATCTAGAACCTCAGAACGGCTTGTTATGAGATTACAGCTCATTATCAGCAAATGGTTGACCGATTCGGTAATCTAGAACCTCAGAATGACTTGTTATGAGATTACAACTCATTATCAGCGAACGGTTGACCAATTTGGCAATCTACAACCTCAGAATGACTTGTTATGAGATTACAGCACATTATCAGCAAACAGTTGACCGATTCAACGATCTAGAACCTCAGAACGACTTGTTATGAGATTGTAGCTCATTATCAGCAAACGGTTGACCGATTCAGGGATCTTGAATCTCAGAATGACTTGCTATGAGATTACAAATCATTATCAGTGAATGATTGACCAATTCGGCTATCTACAACCTCATAACGGCTTGTTATGAGATTATAACTCATTATCAGCAAACGGTTGATCGATTCAGCGATCTAGAACCTCAGAATGACTTGTTATGAGATTATAGCTCATTATCAGGAAATAGTTGACCGATTCGGTGATCTAGAACCTCATAATGACTTGTTATGAGATTACAGATCATTATCAGCAAACGGTTGACCAATTCAATAATTTAGAATCTCAGAACGACTTGTTATGAGATTGTAGCTCATTATCAGCGACCGAATGACCAATTCTGTGATCTAGAATCTCATAATGACTTGTTATGAGATTACAGCTCATTATCAGTGAACAGTTGACCGATTCGACGATCTAGAACCTCATAATGGCTTGTTATGAGATTACAGCTCATTATCAGCAAACAGTTGACTGATTCGGTGATCTATAACCTCAGAATGACTTGTTATGAGATTATAGCTCATTATTAGCAAACGGTTGACCAATTTGGCGATCTAGAACCTCAGAATGGCTTGTTATGAGATTACAGCTTATTATCAGTGAACGGTTGACCGATTCGGTGATTTAGAACCTCAGAATGGCTTGTTACAAGATTACAGCTCATTATCAGCGAACGGTTGACTGATTCGGCGATATAGAACCTCAGAATGACTTGTTATGATATTACAGCTCATTATCAGCAAACGGTTGACCGATTCGGCGATTTAAAACCTCAAAATGACTTGTTATGAGATTATAACTCATTATCAACGAATGATTGACTGATACAACGATCTAGAATCTCAGAATGACTTGTTATGAGATTGTAGATCATTATCAGCAAATGGTTGACTGATGCGATGATCTAGAACCTCAAAACGACTTGTTATGAGATTGTAGCTCATTATCAGCGAATAGTTGACTGATTTGGTGATCTAGAATCTCAGAATGACTTGTTATGAGATTATAGCTCATTATCACTGAACGATTGATCGATTCAATGATCTAGAACCTTAGAAGGGTTTTTTATGAGATTACAGCTCATTATCAGTGAACGATTGACTGATTCAATGATCTAGTACCTCAGAACGACTTGTTATAAAATTATAGCTCATTATCAGCAAATGGTTGACCGATTCGGCGATCTAGAACCTCAGAATGACTTGTTATGAGATTACATCTCATTATCAGCGAACGATTGACCAATTTGGCAATCTAGAACCTCAAAACAGCTTGTTATGAGATTACAGCTCATTATCAGCAAATAGTTGATTGATTTGGCAATCTAGAATGGCAGAATGACTTGTTATGAGATTGTAGCTCATTATCAGCGAACGGTTGACCGATTCGGCGATCTAGAATCTCATAATGACTTGTTATGAGATTACAACTCATTATCTGTGAACGGTTGACCGATTCGGCGATCTAGAACCTCAAAATGGCTTGTTATGAGATTACAGCTCATTATCAGTAAAAGGTTGACCGATTCGGCGATCTAGAACATTAGAATGGCTTGTTATGATATTACAGCTCATTATCAGCGAACGGTTGACCGATTCAGTGATCTAGAACCTCAGAACGGCTTGTTATGAGATTATAGCTCATTATCAGGAAACAGTTGACCGATTCGGGAATCTAGAACCTCAAAATGACTTGTGATGAGATTGTACCTCATTATCAGCGAACGGTTGACCGATTTGGTGATCTAGAATCTCAAAATGACTTGTTATGAGATTACAGCTCATTATTAGCGAACGGTTGACCGATTCGGCGATCTAGAACCTCAAAATGGCTTGTTATGAGATTACAGCTCATTATTACCAAAAGGTTGACCGATTCAATGATCTAGAACCTCAGAATGACTTCTTATGAGATTATAGTTCATTATCAGCAAACAGTTGACCGATTCAGTGATCTAGAACCTTAGAACAACTTGTTATGAGATTATAGCGCATTATTAGCGAATGGTTGACCAATTCGGCGATATAGAACCTTAGAATGACTTATTATGAGATTACAGCTCATTATCAACAAATGGTTGACCGATTCGGCGATCTAAAACCTCAAAATGACTTGTTATCAGATTGTAACTTATTATCAATGAACGATTGACCGATTCGGCGATCTAGAATCTCAAAATGGCTTGTTATGAGATTGTAGATCATTTTCAGCAAACGGTAGACTGATTCGACGATCTAGAACCTCAAAATGGCTTGTTATGAGATTGTAGCTCATTGTCAGCGAACGGTTGACCGATTCGGTGAGCTAAAATCTCAGAATGACTGTTTATGAGATTACAACTCATTATCAGTGAACGGTTGACCGATTCAGTGATCTAGAACCTCAAAATGGCTTGTTATGAGATTACAGCTCATTATCAGTGAATGGTTGACTGATTCAATGATCTAGAACCTCAGAATGACTTGTTATGAGATTACAGCTCATTATTAGCAAATGGTTGACCGATTCAGCGATGTAGAACCTCAAAATGACTTGTTATGAGATTACAGCTCATTATCAATGAATAGTTGACCAATTTGGTAATCTACAACCTTAAAATGGCTTATTATGAGATTACAGCTCATTATAAGCAAATGGTTGACCGATTCAGCGATATAGAACCTCAAAATGACTTGTTATGAGATTGTAGCTCATTATTAGTGAATGGTTGACCAATTCGTTGATCTAGAATCTCAGAATGACTTGTTATTTGATTACAGGTCATTATCAATGAACGGTTGACCGATTCGGCGATCTAGAACCTTAGAACAACTTGTTAAGAGATTACAGCTCATTATCAGCAAACGGTTGACCAATTCAGCAATCTAGAACCTCAGAATGACTTGTTATGAGATTGTAGCTCATTATCAATGAATGATTGACTGATTCAGCGACCTAGAATCTTAGAATGACTCGTTAGGGGATTACAACTCATTATCAGCGAACGGTTGACTGATTCAGTGATCTAGAACCTCAGAATGTGTTATTATGAGATTATAGCTCATTATCAACAAACGGTTGACTGATTCAGCGATCTAGAACCTTAGAACGGCTTGTTATGAGATTACAGCTCATTATTAATGAATGGTTGACCGATTCAGCGATCTAGAACCTCAGAATGACTTGTTATGATATTACAGCTCATTATCAGCGAACAATTGACCGATTCGGTGATCTAGAACCTCAAAATGACTTGCTATGAGATTACAGCTCATTATCAGCAAACGGTTGACTGATTCAACGATCTAGAACCTCAAAATAACTTGTTATGAGATTGTAACTCATAATCAGCAAATGATTGACCGATTCGGTGATCTAGAATCTCAAATCGGCTTGTTATGAGATGGTAGATCATTATCATCAAACGGTTGACTGATTCGACGATCTAGAACCTCAAAATAGCTTGTTATAAGATTGTAGCTCATTATCAGTGAATGGTTGACCGATTTGGCGATCTAGAATCTTAGAATAAATTATTATGAGATTATAGCTCATTATCAGTGAGACCAATTCAGCGATTTAGAACCTCAGAATGACTTGTTATGAGATTACAACTCATTATCAGTGAACGGTTGACTGATTCAATGATCTAGAACCTCAGAACAGCTTTTTATGAGATTATAGCTCATTATCAGCAAATGGTTTATCGATTTGGTGATCTAGACCCTCAGAATGACTTGTTATGAGATTACAACTCATTATCAATGAATAGTTGACCAATTCGGTAATCTAGAACCTCAAAATGGCTTGTTATGAGATTATAGCTCATTATCAGCAAACGGTTGACTGATTCGGCGATCTAGAACCTTAGAATGACTTGTTATGAGATTGTAGCTCATTATCAACAAATAATTGATCGATTCAGCAATCTAGAATCTCAGAATGACTTGTTATAAGATTACAGCTCATTATCAGCGAACAGTTAACCAATTCGGTGATCTAGAACCTCAGAACGGCTTTTTATGAGATTACAGCTCATTATCAGCAAACGATTGATCGATTCGATGATCTAGAACCTCAGAATGACTTGTTATGAGATTACAACTCATTATCAGCAAACGGTTGACCAATTCAGCAATCTAAAACCTCAAAATAGCTTGTTACGAGATTATAACTCATTATCAGTAATAGGTTGACCAATTCGGTGATCTAGAACCTCAGAAGGACTTGTTATGAGATTATAGCTCATTATCAGTGAACGGTGGACCAATTCAGTGATCTAAAATCTCAGAATGACTTGTTATGAGATTACAGCTCATTATCAGCAAACGGTTGACCGATTCAGCGATCTAGAACCTTAGAACGGCTTGTTATGATATTACAGCTCATTATCAGCAAACGGTTGACCGATTCGACAATCTAGAACCTCAAAACGGCTTGTTATGAGATTATAGCTCATTATCAGGGAACAGTTGACTGATTCGGTGATCTAGAACCTCAGAATGGCTTGTTATGAGATTAAAGCTCATTATCAGCAAATAGTTGACTGATTTGACAATCTAGAACCTTAGAATGAGTTGTTATGAGATTGTAGCTCATTATCAATAAACGGTTGACCGATTCAGTGATCTAGAATCTCAGAATGACTTGTTATGAGATTACAGCTCATTATCAGCAAACGGTTGACCGATTCGGTGATCTAGAACCTTAGAATAGCTTGTTATGAGATTACATCTTATTATCAGCAAATGGTTGACCGATTCAGCGATCTGGAACCTTAGAAGGGCTTGTTATGAGATTACAGCTCATTATCAGCAAATGATTGATCGATTTGGTGACTTAGAACATCAAAACATCTTGTTATGAAATTATAGCTCATATCAGCGAACACTTGACCGATTCAGCGATCTAGAACCTCATAATGACTTGTTATGACATTACAGCTCATTATCAACAAATGGTTGACCGATTCGGTGATCAAGAACCTCAAAATAACTTGTTATGAGATTGTAACTCATTATTAGTGAACAGTTGAATGATTTGGCGATCTATAATATAAAAATGACTTGTTATGAGATTGTAGATCATTATCAGCAAATAGTTGAATGATTTGACAATCTAGAACCTCAAAACGGCTTGTTATGGGATTGTAGCTCATTATCAGCGAACGGTTGACTGATTTAGCGATCTAGAATCTCAGTATGACTAGTTATGAGATTATAGCTCATTATCAGTGAATAATTGACCGATTCAGCAATTTAGAACCTCAGAATGGCTTGTTATGAGATTACAGCTCATTATCAGTGAACAGTTGATTGATTCAACGATCTAGAATCTTAGAATGACTTTTTATGAGATTATAGCTCATTATCAGTAAAGAGTTGACCAATTCAGTGATCTAGAACCTTAAAATGACTTGTTATGAGATTACAGCTCATTATCAGCGAACGGTTGACCGATTCAATGATCTAGAACCTTAGAACAACTTATTGTGAGATTACAGCTCATTATCAACAAACAGTTGACCGATTTGGCGAAATAGAGCCTCAGAACGGCTTGTTATGAGATTACAACTCATTATTAATGAACGGTTGACCGATTCGGTGATCTAGAACCTCAAAATGACTTATTATGAGATTACAGTTCATTAACAGCAAACGGTTGACTGATTCGGCAATCTAGAACCTCAGAAAGACTTGTTATGAGATTGTAGCTCATTATCAGTGAACGGTTGACCGATTCGGCGATCTAGAATCTCAGAATGACTTGTTATGAGATTTCAACTCATTATCAGTGAACGGTTGATCGATTTGGCAATCTAGAACCTTAGAATAGCTTGTTATGAGATTATAACTCATTATCAGCAAATGGTTGACTGATTCAGCGATCTAGAACCTCAGAACAACTTGTTATGAGATTATAGCTCATTATCAGTGAATGGTCGACCGATTTGGCAATCTAGAACCTTAGAACGGCTTGTTATGAGATTATAGCTCATTATCAGCGAAAGGTTGACCGATTCAGCGATCTAGAACCTCAGAATGACTTGTTATAAGATTAGAGCTCATTATCAGCAAACGGTTGACCGATTCGGTGATCTAGAACCTCAAAATAACTTGTTATGAGATTGTAACTCATTATCAGCGAACGGTTGACTGATTCGGTGATCTAGAATCTTAAAATAGCTTGTTATGAGATCATAGATCATTATCAGCAAATGGTTGACCGATTCGACGATCTAAAACCTCAAAATGGCTTGTTATGAGATTGTAGCTCATTATTAGTAAATGGTTGACCAATTCAGCGATCTAGAATCTCATAATGACTTGTTATGAGATTACAATTAATTATCAGCGAACAGTTGACCGATTCAATGATCTAGAAGTTTTGAATAACTTGTTATGAGATTAGAACTCATTATCAGTGAATGGTTGACTGATTCAACGATCTAGAACTTCAGAATGGCTTGTTATGAGATTACAACTCATTATCAGCAAATTGTTGACTGATTCGGCGATCTAGAACATCCGAATGACTTGTTATGAGATTACAGCTCATTATCAGCGAACGGTTGACCAATTCAGCAATTTAGAACCTCAAAACAGCTTGTTATGAGATTATAATTCATTATCACAAAACAGTTGACCGATTCGAATATCTAGAATCCCAGAATGACTTGTTATGAGAATACAACTCATTATCAGTGAACGGTTGACCAATTCAACGATTTAGAACCTCAGAATGGCTTGTTAAGAGATTATAGCTCATTATCAGCAAATGGTTGACCGATTCAGCGATCTAGAACCTCAGAATGGCTTGTTATGAGATTACAGCTCATTATTAGCAAACGGTTGACCGATTCGACGATCTAGAACCTCAGAATGACTTGTTATGAGATTACAACTCATTATCAGCAAACGGTTGACCGATTCGACAATCTAGAACCTCAAAATGACTTGTTATGAGATTGTAGCTCATTATCAATGAATGATTGACCGATTCGGCGATCTAGAATCTTAGCATGACTTGTTATGAGATTACAACTCATTATCAGCGAATGGTAGACTGATTTGGCAATTTAGAATGTCAGAATGGCTTATTTTGAGATTACAACTCATTGTGAGCAAATGGTTGACCGATTAAGCGATCTAGAACCTCAGAATAACTTGTTATGAGATTACAGCTTTTTATCAGTGAGCCATTGACCGATTCGATGATTTAGAACTTCAAAATAGCTTGTTATGAGATTACAGCTCATTATCAATGAACGGTTGACCGGTTCGGTGATCTATAACCTCAGAATGACTTGTTATGAGATTACAGCTCATTATCAGCAAATGGGTGACCGATTTGGTGATCTAGAACCTTAAAGTGACTTGTTATGAGATTGTAACTCATTATCAGCGAACGGTTGACCATTTTGATGATCTAGAATCTCAGAATGACTTGATATGAGATTATAGATCATTATTAGCAAATGGTTGACTGATTCGACAATCTAGAACCTCAAAATGACTTGTTATGAGATTGTAGCTCATTATCAGTGAACGATTGACCGATTCAGTGATCTAGAATCTCAGAATGACTTGTTATGAGACTACAGCTCATTATCAGCGAACGGTTAACCGATTCAGTGATCTAGAACTTCAGAATGGCTTATTATGAGATTATAGCTCATTATCAGTGAACGGTTGACTAATTCAATGATCTAGAACCTTAGAGTGGTTTGTTATGAGATTACAACTCATTATCAGCAAATGGTTGACCGATTCTAAAATCTAGAACCTCAGAATGACTTGTTATGAGATTACAGATCATTATCAGTGAACGGTTGACCAATTCAGCAATCTAAAACCTCAGAATAGATTGTTATGATATTACAGCTCATTATCAACAAACGGTTGACCGATTCGGTGATCTAGAACCTTAGAATGACTTATTATGAGATTGTAGCTTATTATCAATGAACGGTTGACCGATTCGATGATCTAGAATCTCAAAATGACTTGTTATGAGATTACACCTCATTATCAGTGAATGGTTGACCGATTCAGCAATCTAGAACCTCAAAATAGTTTGTTATGAGATTACAGCTCATTATCAGCAAATGGTTGACCAATTTAGTGATCTAAAACCTCAGAATGGCTTGTTATGAGATTACAGCTCATTATTAGTGAATAGTTGACCGATTCGGTGATCTAGAACCTCAGAACAACTTGTTACGAGATTACAGCTCATTATCAGCAAACGGTTGACCGATTCAACAATCTAGAACCTCAGAATGACTTGTTATGAGATTGTAGCTCATTATCAGTGAATGGTTGACCGATTTGGCAATCTAGAATCTCAGAATGATTTGTTATGAGATTGTAGCTCATTATCAGCGAACGGTTGACCGATTCGATGATCTAGAACTTTAGAATGGCTTGTTATGAGATTATAGCTCATTATGAGCAAATGGTTGACTGATTCAGTGATCTAAAACTTCAGAACAACTTATTATGAGATTATAGCTTATTATCAGTGAATGGTTGACCGATTCAGCGATGTAGAATCTCAGAATGACTTGTTATGAGATTACAGCTCATTATCAGCGAACGGTTGACTAATTCGGCGATCTAGAACCTCATAATGGCTTGTTATGAGATTATAGCTCATTATATCCACCTAAAACATCCAAGATATCTACCAGATTGCAAAAATGAAAAAAACTAAATAAAAACTATCTGGAGCAAATTCTAGGTGTGAGACCCATACAAGAAGAAATATAATAGAACCAGCTTTCCAACGCCATGCGAAAGTTGAAAAATGGAGTCTGAATGAGTAAAATATGGCTCCTAGAGTGCAAAATACATTGCTAAATTTGACTGCCAAAAAAGGCTGTTATATGGAAAAATTAGAAAATTTAACCTCCATAAAAGCGTCTGGCTCGGAAAGAGCTTTTCGACGATATAAAGAAGTCGAAAATCGGCCTCTGTTTGCTCCAGATAGAGTGAAAAACCACACGCTGCTCATTATGGAAAAAAACAAGTTGTATGACGGTTTCATGGCTGTCAAATTTAACCTCGCTGTCAGACCTATGACTGCTGACATCAATCGCACAAAAATTGAGGTAGCACGCAAATCAAGGCAGCATGCAAATCGAGGTGACACACCAATCGAGGTGGCACATAAATCGAGGTGACACACAAATCAAGGTGGCATAAAAATTGAGGCAACACAAAAATTGAGGCAATGTGAAAAATTGAGGCGAGACAGAAATTGAGGCAGACTTTTGCATCGTAAAGCGTGCCAAGGGCCGTGCATGCAAAAAATAGTGCCCAAATTTCAACAGTGTCCAAATTGGACATGCCTTATATGAAAATTGGGTTTCTTGGGCCTTTCGAACACAACCGAGATATCGATTTTTTCCCAAAGTGATACAAAAAATAAATCCTCCCAAAATCCATGAAAATCTGAGACAAAAACCTCTCAAAAACATAGATTTAAAGAACAAGGTCAAATCTCTCATGAAGATAATAGCGGCATGAAAGGGCGGAGCTCTGATACCATGTTGGAGTTGATGAAAAACTATCAACCTTACAGCTCCCAAGAATCACCTACATGCAAACACCTATCACAGAAAGAGAGAAGCAAAACCTATGGAGGCCATAAACAACAGATTTGTGAAAGAAGAAACATCCTTAATTGATTCAATAAAAATGGAATGGAATTACCAAAAAGATTACATAATTACAAAGTGATCAATCCTTATAAAGGAGATCAAAACCCTGAGATGGGTGAAGAAACCAAGGTTGGGTGAATAAACCAAGGTTGGGTGAAGAAACCAACGTTGCATAAATAATTAATAAAAGAATCAATTATTGCATGCCTAAAATTTAGCTTAAGTGAAATAGAGATAAAAGGGACTTAATAATTAAATCAAATAATGATTTAATTAATAAATGAAAGGTTTAGAACCTCAGAATGGCTTGTTATGAGATTACAACTCATTATCAGCAAACGGTTGACCGATTCCACGATCTAGAACCTCAGAATGACTTGTTATGAGATTATAGCTCATTATCTGTGAATGGTTCACCAATTTAGCAATCTAGAACCTCAGAACAGATTGTTATGAGATTACAGCTCATTATCAGCAAACGGTTGACCGATTCGGCGATCTAAAACCTCAGAATGACTTGTTATGAGATTGTAGCTCATTATCAATGAACGGTTGACTGATTCGGCGATCTAGAGTCTCAAAATGACTTGTTATGAGATTACACCTCATTATCAACGAATGGTTGACCGATTCAATGATCTAGAACCTCAAAATGGCTTGTTATGAGATTACAACTCATTATCAACAAACAGTTGACCAATTCGGTGATCTAAAACCTCAGAACGACTTGTTATGAGATTATAGCTCATTATTAGCAAATGGTTGAATGATTCGGTGATCTAGAACCTTAGAATAACTTGTTATGAGTTTACAGCTCATTATCAACAAATGGTTGACCGATTCGGCAATCTAGAACTTCAGAACAATTTGTTATGAGATTGTAGCTCATTATCAGCCAACGGTTGACCAATTCAGCGATCTAGAATCTAAGAATGACTTGTTATGAGATTGTAGCTCATTATAAGTGAACGGTTGACTGAATCGGCAATCTAGAACCTTAAAATGAGTTGTTATGAGATTACAGTTCATTATCAGCAAATGGTAGACTGATTCAGTGATCTAGAACCTCAAAATAGCTTGTTATGAGATTACAGCTCATTATCAGCGAACGGTTGACCCACTCGACGATCTAGAATCTCAGAATGACTTGTTATGAGATTACAACTCATTATTAGTGAACAGTTGATCGATTCAGTGATCTAGAACCTCAGAATGGCTTATTATGAGATTACAACTCATTATCAGCAAATGGTTGACCGATTCAGTGATCCAAAACCTCAGAATGACTTGTTATGAGATTACAACTCATTATCAGCGAACAATTGACTGATTCGGTGATCTAAAACCTCAGAACGGCTTGTTATGAGATTACAGCTCATTATCAGCAAATGGTTGACTGATTCGGCGATCTAGAATCTCAGAATGACTTGTTATGAGATTAAAGCTCATTATCAACAAATGATTGACCGATTCAGTGATCTAGAACCTCAAAATGACTTGTTATGAGATTGTAACTCATTATCAATGAACGGTTGACCGATTTGGTGATCTTGACTCTCAGAATGATTTGCTATGAGATTGTAGATCATTATTAGCAAATGGTTGACTGATTTGACTATCTAGAACTTCAAAAGGCTTATTATTATGAGATTACAGCTCATTATCAGTGAACGGTTGACTGATTCGATGATCTAGAACCTTAAAATAACTTGTTATGAGATTATAACTCATTATCAACAAATATTTGACCGATTTAGCGATCTAGAACCACAGAATGACTTGTTATGAGATTACAACTCATTATCAGTGAACAGTTGACTGATTCAACGATCTAGAATCTCAGAATGGCTTGTTATGAGATTATAGCTCATTATCAACAAACGGTTGACCCATTCAACAATCTAGAACCTCAGAATGACTTGCTATGAGATTACAACTCATTATTAGCAAATAGTTGATCAATTCGGCAATCTAAAACCTTAGAACAACTTGTTACGAGATTACAGCTCATTATCAGTAAATGGTTGACTGATTCGGCAATCTAGAACCTCATAATGACTTGTTATGAGATTGTAGCTCATTATCAGCGAACAGTTGACCGATTCAGTGATCTAGAATCTCAGAATGACTTGTTATGAGATTACAACTGATTATCAGCAAGCGATTGACCGATTCAGCGATCTAGAACCTCAGAATGGCTTGTTATGAGATTACAGCTCATTATCAGCGAACGGTTGACTAATTCAACAATCTAGAACCTCATAACGACTTGTTATGAGATTACAACTCATTATCAGCCATCATCAGTGAATAGTTGATTGATTTAATAATTTAGAACCTCAGAATGAGTTGTTATGAGATTACAGCTCAATATCAAAAAATGGTTGACTGATTCAGTGATCTAAAACCTCAGAACGGCTTGTTATGACATTACAACTCATTATTAGTGAACAGCTGACCGATTCGACGATCTAGAACCTTAGAATGGCTTGTTATGAGATTATAGCTCATTATCAACAAACGGTTGACCGATTCGGTGATCTAGAACCTCATAACAGCTTGTTATGAGATTATAGCTCATTATCAGTGAACGGTTGACTGATTCGGCAATCTAGAACCTCAGAACATCTTGTTATGAGATTACAACTTATTATTAGCAGACGATTGACTGATTTGGCAATCTAGAACATCAGAATGACTTGTTATGAGATTGTAGCTCATTATCAGTGAGCAGTTGACTGATTCGGTGATCTAGAACTTCAGAATGACTTGTTATGAGATTACAGCTCATTATCAGCGAATGATTGACCGATTCGGCGATCTAGAACCTCAGAATGGCTTCTTATGAGATTACAACTCATTATCAACAAATGCTTGACCGATTTGGTGATCTAGAACCTCAAAATGACTTTTTATGAGATTACAGCTCATTATCAGTTAATGGTTGACTGATTCGATGATCTAAACCCTTAGAATGACTTGTTATGAGATTACAGCTCATTATTAGCGAACAGTTGATCGATTCGGCGATCTAGAACCTCAGAACGACTTGTTATGAGATTACAGGTCATTATCAGCAAATGGTTGATCGATTTGGCGATCTAGAACCTCAGAATGACTTGTTATGAGATTGCAGGTCAGTATCAGCGAACGGTTGACTGATTCGAAAATCTATAACCTCAGAATGGCTTGTTATAAGATTGTAGATCATTATCAGTGAAAGGTTGACCGATTCAACGATCTAGAACCTCAAAACAACTTGTTATGAGGTAACAGCTCATTATCAGTGAACGATTGACCGATTCGGTGATCTAGAACCTCAGAATGACTTGTTATGAGATTGTAACTCATTATCAGCGAACGGTTGACTGATTCAGTGATCTAAAACCTCAGAATGACTTGTTATGAGATTATAACTCATTATTAGTGAATGGTTGACTGATTTGATAATCTAGAACCTCAGAATGGCTTGTTATGAGATTACAGCTCATTATGAGTAAATGGTTGACCGATTCGGCGATCTAGAACCTCAAAATGATTTGTTATGAGATTACAACTCATTATCAGTGAACGGTTGACCGATTCAGCTATCTAGAACCTCAGAATGGCTTGTTATGAGATTACAGCTCATTATCAACAAATGGTTGACTAATTCAACGATCTAGAACCTCAGAACTACTTGTTATAAGATTGTAGCTCATTATCAGAAAATGGTTGACCGATTTGGTGATCTAGAACCTCCGAATGACTTATTATAAGATTATAGCTCATTATCAGCAAATAGTTGACCAATTCGGCAATCTAGAACCTCAGAACAACTTGTTATGAGATTACAGCTCATTATCAGCAAATGATTTACTGATTCAGCGATCTAAAACCTCAAAATGACTTGTTATGAGATTGTAGCTTATTATCAGCGAACGGTTGACCGATTCAGCGATCTAGAATCTTAGAATGACTTGTTATGAGATTACAGCTCATTATCAGCAAACGGTTGACCAATTCAGCAATCTAGAACCTCAGAATGACTTGTTATGAGATTATAGCTCATTATCAGTGAACGGTTGACAGATTCAGCTATCTAGAATATCAGAATGACTTGTTATGAGATTATAGCTCATTATCAGCGAAAGGTTGAATGATTCAGTGATCTAGAACCTCAGAATGGCTTGCTATGAGATTACAGCTCATTATTAGCAAACGGTTAAATGATTCAGCGATCTAGAACCTCAGAATGGCTTCTTATGAGATTACAGCTCATTATCAGTGAACTGTTGACCAATTTGGTGATCTAGAACCTCAGAACGGCTTGTTATGAGATTACAACTCATTATCAGCGAACGGTTGACCGATTCAACAATCTAGAACGTCAGAATGACTTATGAGATTACAGCTCATTATTAGTAAACGGTTGACTGATTTGGTGATCTAGAACCTCAAAATGGCTTGTTATGAGATTATAGCTCATTATCAGCGAATGGTTGACCAATTCAGTGATCTAGAACCTCAGAAGGGCTTGTTATGAGATTGCAGCTCATTATTAGCAAATGGTTGACCAATTCAGCGATCTAGAACTTCAAAATGACTTGTTATGAGATTATAGGTCATTATCAGCAAACAGTTGACTGATTTGGTGATCTAAAACCTCAAAATGACTTGTTATGAGATTGTAACTCATTATCAGTGAACGATTGACCGATTCGGTGATCTAGAATCTCAAAACAGCTTGTTATCAGATTGTAGATCATTATCAGCAAACGGTTGACTAATTTGATGATCTAGAATATGAAAATGGTTTGTTATGAGATTGTAGCTCATTATCAGCAAACGGTTGACCGATTCAGTGATCTAGAATATCAAAATGACTTGTTATGAGATTACAGCTCATTATCAGCGAATAGTTGACCGATTCAGTGACCTGGAACCTCAGAATAGCTTGTTATGAGATTATAGATCATTATAAGGGAACGGTTGACTGATTCAATGATCTAGAACCTTAGAATGACTTGTTATGAGATTACAACTCATTATCAGCAAACGGTTGAATGATTCAGCAATCTAGAACCTCAAAATGACTTGTTATGAGATTATAGCTCATTATCAGTGAACGGTTGACCAATTGGGCAATCTAAAACCTTAGAACGACTTGTTATGAGATTACAGCTCATTATCAGCAAATGGTTGACTGATTTGGCAATCTAGAACCTCAGAATGACTTGTTATGAGAATGTAGCTCATTACCACCGAACAGTTGACCGATTCGATGATCTAGAATCTCAGACTAACTTGTTATGAGATTACAACTCATTATCAGCGAACGGTTGACCGATTCAGCGATCTAGAACCTCAGAATGACTTGTTATGAGATTACAGCTCATTATCAGCAAATGGTTGACCGATTTGGTGATCTAGAACCTTAGAATGGCTTGTTATGAGATTACAACTCATTATCAGTGAACCGTTGACCAATTTGGCGATCTAGAAACTCAGAATGACTTGTATGAGATTACAGCTCATTATCAGCAAACGGTTGACCAATTCGACAATCTAGAACCTCAGAATGACTTGTTATGAGATTACAACTCATTATCAGCAAATAGCTAACTTATTCGATGATCTAGAACCTCAGAATGACTTGTTATAAGATTACAGCTCATTATCAACAAATGATTGACTGATTTGGTGATCTAGAACCTCAGAACGGCTTGTTATGAGATTATAACTCATTATTAGTAAACGGTTGACCGATTTGGCGAGCTAGAACCTCATAACAACTTGTTATGAGATTACAACTCATTATAAGTGAATGGTTGATCGATTTGACAATCTAGAATCTCAGAATGACTTGTTATGAGATTACAACTCATTATCAGTAAATAGTTGACCGATTTGGCGATCTAGAACCTCAAAATGACTTGTTATGAGATTGTAACTCATTATCAGCGAATAGTTGACCGATTCAGCGATCTAGAATCTCAGAACAACTTGTTATGAGATTGTAGATCATTATTAGTAAACAGTTGACTGATTTGATGATCTAGAACCTTAAAATGGCTTGTTATGAGATTGTAGCTTATTATCAGCAAATGGTTGACTAATTTGGTGATCTAAAATTTCAGAATGACTTGTTATGAGATTATAGCTCATTATCAGTGAATGTTTAACCGATTCAGTGATCTAGAACCTCAGAATGACTTGTTATGAGATTACAGCTCATTATCAACGAATGGTTGACTGATTCAATGATCTAGAACCTCAGAACAACTTGTTATGAGATTACAGCTCATTATCAGCAAATGGTTAACCGATTCGACATTCTAGAACCTCAGAATGACTTGTTATGAGATTATAGCTCATTATCAGTGAATGGTTGACCAATTCAATAATCTAGAACCTCAAAATGACATGTTATGAGATTACAGCTCATTATCAGCAAACGGTTAAATGATTTGGCAATCTAGAACCTCAAAATGACTTGTTATGAGATTGTAGCTCATTATCAGTGAATGGTTGACCGATTCGGTGATCTAAAATCTTAGAATGACTTGTTATGAGATTATAGCTCATTATCAGCGAACAATTGACTGATTTGGTGATCTAGATTCTCAGAATGACTTATTGTGAGATTACAGCTCATTATCAGTAAACGGTTGACCGATTCGGTGATCTAGAACCTAAGAATAGCTTGTTATGAGATTACAACTCATTATCAGCGAACGGTTGACCGATTTGGCCATCTAGAACTCAGAATGATTTGTTATGATATTACAGCTCATTATCAGCAAATGGTTGACTGATTCGGCAATCTAGAACCTCAGAATTACTTGTTATGAGATTGTAGCTCATTATCAATAAAGGGTCGATCAATTCGGTGATCTAGAATCTCAAAATGACTTGTTATGAGATTATAGCTCATTATCAGTGAACGGTTGATCGATTCGGTGATCTAGAACCTCAGAATAGCTTGTTATGAGATTATAGCTCATTATCAGCAAACGGTCTACCGATTCGACGATCTAGAACCTTAGAACAGGTTGTTATGAGATTACAACTCATTATCATTGAATGGTTGACTGATTTGGCGATTTAGAACCTTAGAACAACTTGTTATGAGATTACAGCTCATTATCTGTGAATGATTGACCGATTCGGTGATCTAGAATCTCAGAATGACTTGTTATGAGATTATAGCTCATTATCAACAAACGGTTGACTGATTCGACAACTTAGAACCTCAAAATAACTTGTTATAAGATTGTAACTCATTATCAGTGAACGGTTGACCAATTCAGTGATCTAGAATCTCAGAATAGCTTGTTATGAGATTGTAGATCATTATCAGCAAATGGTTGTCTGATTCGACGATCTAGAACCTCAAAACAACTTGTTATAAGATTGTAGCTCATTAACAGTGATCTAGAATCTTAGAATGACTTGTTATGAGATTATAGCTTATTATCAATGAACGGTTGACTAATTCAATGATCTAGAAACTTAGAACAGCTTGTTACGAGACTACAGCTCATTATCAGTGAACGGATGACTTATTCAATGATCTAGAACCTCAGAATGACTTGTTATGAGATTACAGCTCATTATCAGCAAATGGTTGACCGATTCAGTAATCTAGAACCTCAAAATAACTTATTATGAGATTATAGCTTGTTATCAGCGAACGGTTGACCAATTCAGCAATCTAGAACCTCAGAATGGCTTATTATGAGATTACAGCTCATTATCAGCAAACAGTTGACCAATTCGGCAATCTAGAATCTCAGAATGACTTGTTATGAGATTCTAGGTCATTATCAGCGAATGGTTGACCAATTTAGTGATCTAGAACCTCAGAACGGCTTGTTATGAGATTATAGCTCATTATCAGTAAATGGTTGACCGATTCGGCAATCTAGAACCTTAAAATGACTTGTTATGAGATTGTAGCTCATTATCAGTGAATGGTTGACCGATTCGGTGATCTAGAATCTCAAAATGACTTGTTATGAGATTACAGTTCATTATCAGTGAATGGTTGACCGATTCGGTGATCTAGAACCTCAGAATGGTTTGTTATTAGATTACAGCTCATTATTAGCAAACGGTTTAACCAATTCGGCGATCTAGAACCTTAGAACGACTTGTTATGAGATTACAGCTCATTATCAGAGAATGGTTGACCGATTCAGGGATCTAGAATCTTAAAATAGCTTGTTATGAGATTACAACTCATTATCAGTGAATGGTTGACCGATTCAGCGATCTAGAACCTCAGAATGACTTGTTATGAGATTACAGCTCATTATCAACAAACGGTTGACCGATTCGGTGATCTAGAACTACAAAATGACTTGTTATGAGATTGTAACTCATTATCAGCAAACAGTTGACCGATTCGGTGATCTAGAATCTTAGAATGACTTGTTATGAGATTACAGCTCATTATCAGCAAACGATTGACCAATTCAGCGATCTAAAAACTCAAAATAGCTTGTTATGAGATTATAGCTCATTATCAGCAAACGGTTGATCGATTTAGTGATCTAAAACCTTAGAATAGCTTGTTATGAGATTATAGGTCATTATCAGTGAACGGTTGACAGATTCGAGGATCTAGAACCTCAAAATGACTTGTTATGAGATTACAACTCATTATCAGCAAACGGTTGACCGATTCAGCAATCTAGAACCTTAAAATGACTTGTTATGAGATTGTAGCTCATAATCAGCGAACAGTTGACCAATTCGGTGATCTAGAATCTCAGAATGACTTATTATGAGATTACAACTCATTATCAGCGAACGGTTGATCGATTTGGTGATCTAGAACCTCAGAATGGCTTGTTATGAGATTATAGCTCATTATCAGGAAATGACTGATCGATTCGACGATCTAGAACCTCAAAATGACTTATTATGAGATTACAACTCATTATCAATAAACGGTTGACCGATTCAATGATCTAGAACCTTAGAACAACTTGTTATGAGATTACAGCTCATTATTAGCGAACGGTTGACCAATTCGGTGATCTAGAACCTTAAAATGGTTGACTAATTGGATGATCTAGAACCTCAAAATGACTTGTTATGAGATTGTAGCTCATTATCAGTGAATGGTTGACCGATTCAGCAATCTAGAATCTCAGAATGACTTGTTATGAGCTTACAGCTCATTATCAGCAAATGGTTGACCGATTGAGCGATCTAGAACCTCAGAATGACTTGCTATGAGATTACAACTAATTATAAATGAACGGTTGACTGATATAATGATCTATACAATGATCTAGAACCTCAGAATGGCTTGTTATGAGATTATGGCTCATTATCAGCAAATAGTTAGCCGATTCGACAATCTAGAACCTCAGAATGACTTGTTATGAGATTACAACTCATTATCAGTGCACGATTGACTAATTTAGTAATGTAGAACCTCCAAACGGCTTGTTATGAGATTACAACTCATTATCAATAAATGGTTGACCAATTCGGTGATCTAGAACCTTAGAATGACTTGTTATGAGATTTTAGCTCATTATCAGCGAATGGTTGACTGATTCAGTGATCTAGAATGTCAGAATGATATGTTATGAGATTACAACTCATTATCAGTGAACGGTTGACCGATTCGGTGATCTAGAACCTCTGAACGGTTTGTTATGAGATTACAACTCATTATCAACAAATGGTTGACCGATTCAGTGATCTAAAACTTTAGAATGGCTTGTTATGAGATTATAGCTCATTATCAGTGAACGGTTGACCGACTTGGTGATCTAGAACCTCAGACTTTATGAGATTACAGTTTATTATCAGCAAATGGTTTACCGATTTGATAATCTAGAACCTCAGAATGACTTGTTATGAGATTGTAGCTCATTATCAGCTAACGGTTGATCGATTTGGCAATCTAGAATCTCAGAATGACTTGTTATAAGACTATAGCTCATTATCAATGAATGGTTCATCGATTCGGCGATCTAGAACCTCAGAATGACTTATTATGATATTACAACTCATTATCATAAAATGGTTGACCAATTCAGCAATCTAGAACTTTAGAATGACTTGTTATGAGATTACAACTCATTATTAGCGAACGGTTGACTGATACGGTGATCTAAAACCTCAAAACAACTTGTTATGAGATTACAGTTCATTATTAGTAAACGGTTGACCGATTCGGTGATCTAGAACCTTAGAATGACTTGTTATAAGATTACAAATTATTATCAGCAAACGGTTGATCGATTCAGCGATCTAGAACCTCAGAAAGACTTGTTATGAGATTACATATCAGTGAACGGTTGACTGATTCGATGATCTAGAAACTTAGAACAACTTGTTATGAGATTACAGCTCATTATCATGGAACGGTTGACTGAATCGGTGATCTAGAACCTCAGAATGACTTGTTATGAGATTATAGCTCATTATCAGCAAACGGTTGACCGATTTGGCAATCTAAAACCTTAGAATGACTTGTTATAAGATTGTAACTCATTATCAGTGAACGGTTGACCGATTCAGTGATCTAGAATCTCAGAATGGCTTGTTATGAGATTATAGATCATTATCAGCAAACGGTTGATTGATTCGATGACCTAGAACCTCAAAACGGCTTGTTATGAGATTGTAGCTCATTATTAGTAAATGGTTGGCCGATTCAGTGATCTAGAATCTCAGAATGACTTGTTATGAGATTACAGCTCATTATCAGTGAACGGTTGACCGATTTAGTGATCTAGAACCTCAAAATGACTTGTTATGAGATTACAGTTCATTATTAGCAAACGGTTGACTGATTCAGTGATCTAGAATGTCAGAATGACTTGTTATGAGATTACTACTCATTATCAGCAAATGGTTGACCGATTTGATGATCTAGAACCTTAGAATGACTTGTTATGAGATTATAGCTCATTATCAGCAAATAGTTGACCGATTCGACAATCTAGAACCTTAGAATGACTTGTTATGAGATTGTAGCTTATTACCAGTGAACAATTGATCGGTTCAGCGATCTAGAATCTCAGAATGACTTGTTATGAGATTAATACTCATTATCAGTGAATAGTTGACCCATTTGGCAATCTAGAACCTCAGAATGGTTTGTTATGAGATTACAGCTCATTATCAGAAAACAGTTGACCGATTCAGCGATCTAGAACCTCAAAATGACTTATTATGCGATTATAGCTCATTATAAGCGAATGGTTGACCGATTCGGGGATCTAGAATCTCATAACAGCTTGTTATGAGATTATAGCTCATTATCAACGAATGGTTGACAGATTTGGCTATCTAGAACCTCAGAATGACTTATTATGAGATTATAGCTCATCATCAACAAACGGTTGACCGATGTGATGATCTAGAACCTCAAAATGACTTGTTATGAGATTGTAACTCCTTGTTAGTAAATGATTGACCGATTAGGCAATCTAGAATCTCAGAACGGCTTGTTATGAGATTGTAGATTATTATCAGCAAACGGTTGACTGATTCAATGATCTAGAACCTCAAAATGGCTTGTTATGAGATTATAGCTCATTATTAGCGAACAGTTGACCGATTCGCTGAGCTAGAATCTTAGAATGACTTGTTATGAGATTACAGCTCATTATCAGTGAACGGTTGAACGATTGAGCGATCTAGAACCTCAGAATGGCTTGTTATGAGATTACAGCTTATTATCAGTGAACGGTTGACCAATTTGGCAATCTAAAATCTTAGAACAACTTGTTATGAGATTACAGTTCATTATCAGCAAACGGTTGACCGATTCAGTGGTCTAGAACCTCATAATGACTTGTTATGAGATTACAGCTCATTATCAGCGAACGGTTGATGGATTCGGCAATCTATAACCTCAGAATGACTTGTTATGAGATTATAGCTCATTATTAGTAAATGGTTGACTGATTCAGTGATCTAAAACCTCAGAATGACTTGTTATAAGATTATAGCTCATTATCAGTGAACGGTTGACCAATTCGACAATCTAGAACCTTAGAATGGCTTGTTATGAGATTACAACTTATTATCAGCAAACGGTTGACCAATTCAATGATCTAGAACCTCAAAATGACTTGTTATGAGATTACAGCTCATTATCAGCGAACGGTTGACTGATTCGGTGAACTAAAATCTCAGAATGACTTGTTATGAGATTATAGCTCATTATCAGCAAACGGTTGACCGATTCAGTGATCTAGAACCTCAGAATGGCTTGTTATGAGATTACAGCTTATTATTAGCAAATAGTTGACCGATTCAGTGATCTAAAACCTAAAAATGGCTTGTTATAAGATTACAACTCATTATCAGCGAATGATTGACCGATTCGACGATCTAGAACCCTAGAATGGCTTGTTATGAGATTACAACTCATTATCAGCGAACAGTTGATTGATTTGGTGATCTAGAACCTCAGAATGACTTGTTATGAGATAAAAACTCATTATAAGCAAATGGTTAACCGATTCGGTGATCTACAACCTCAAAATGACTTGTTATTAGATTGTAACTCATTATCAATGAATGGTTGACCGATTCAACGATCTAGAATCTCAAAATGGCTTGTTATGAGATTGTAGATCATTTTCAGCAAATGATTAACTGATTCGATAATTTAGAATGTCAAAATGGCTTATTATGAGATTGTAGCTCATTATCAGTGAATGGTTGACCAAATCGGTGATCTAGAATCTCAGAATGAGTTGTTACGAGATTACAGCTCATTATCAGTGAATGGTTGACCAATTCAGTGATCTAGAACCTTAGAACAACTTGTTATGAGATTACAGCTCATTATTAGCGAACGATTGACTGATTCAATGATCTAGAACCATAGAATGGCTTGTTATGAGATTACATCTCATTATCAGCAAATGATTGACTGATTCAGCGATCTAGAACCTCATAATGACTTGTTATGAGATTACAGCTCATTATCAGTGAACGATTGACCAATTCGGCTATCTAAAACCTTAGAATGGCTTGTGAAGAGATTATAGCTCATTATCAGTGAACAATTGATCGATTTGGTGATCTAGAACCTTAGAATGACATGTTATGATATTACAGCTCATTATCAGTAAATGGTTGACTGATTCGGCAATCTAGAACCTCAAAATGACTTATTATGAGATTGTAGGTTATTATCATCGAATAGTTGACTGATTCAGTGATCTAGAATCTCAGAATGACTTGTTATGAGATTATAGCTCATTATCAGTGAACGGTTGACCGATTAATTGATTTAGAACCTCAGAATGGCTCTTTATGAGATTACAACTCATTATTAGCAAATAGTTGCCCAATTTAGTGATCTAGAACCTCAGAATGACTTATTATGAGATTACAACTCATTATTAGTGAACGGTTGACCGATTCGATAATCTACAACCTCAAAATAGCTTGTTATAAGATTATAGCTCATTATCAGTGAATGATTGACTGATTCGATGATCTAGAACCTTAGAATGACTTGTTATGAGATTACAACTCATTATCAGTAAATGATTGACCGATTCAGCGATCTATAACCTCAAAATGACTTGTTATGAGATTGTAATTCATTATTAGCGAACGGTTGACTGATTCGGCGATCTAGAATCTCAGAACGGCTTGTTATGAGATTATAGATCATTATCAGCAAATGGTTGACTGACTTGACGATCTAGAACCTCAAAATGACTTGTTATGAGATTGTAGCTCATTATCAGCGAATGGTTGACCAATTCGGTGATCTAAAATGTTAGAATGACTTGTTATGAGATTATAACTCATTATCAGTGAATGGTTGACTGATTCAGCAATCTAGAACCTCAAAATGGCTTGTTATGAGATTACAGCTTATTATCAGCGAATGGTTGACTGATTCAACGATCTAGAACCTCAGAATGGCTTGTTATAAGATTATAGCTCATTATCAGCAAACAGTTGACCGATTCGACAATCTAGAACCTCAAAATGATTTGTTATGAGATTATAGCTCATTATCAATGAACAGTTGACCAATTCAGAAATCTAGAACCTCAGAATAGATTGTTATGAGATTATAGCTCATTATCAATAAATGATTGACTGATTCAGTGATCTAGAACCTTAGAATGACTTATTATGAGATTGTAGCTCATTATCAGTGAATGGTTGACCGATTCAGGGATCTAGAATCTCATAATGACTTGTTATAAGATTATAGCTCATTATAAGCAAACGGTTGAGCAATTTGGTGATCTAGAACCTCAGAACGGTCATTCAATTTAGTGATCTAGAACCTCAGAATGGTTGATTGATTCGGTGATCTAGAACCTTGGAATGACTTGTTATGATATTACAGCTCATTATCAGTGAATGGTTGACCGATTCGGCGATCTAGAACCTCAGAATGGATTGTTATGAGATTATAGCTCATTATTAACAAACTATTTACCGATTCGGCAGTCTAGAACCTTAGAATGACTTGTTATGAGATTGTAGCTCATTATCAGTGAACGGTTGACTGATTCGGTGATCTAGAATCTCAGAATGTCTTGTTATGAGATTATAGCTCATTATCAATGAACCGTTGATAGATTCGGTGATCTAGAACCTAAGAATGGCTTGTTATGAGATTACAACTCATTATCAGTAAACGGTTGACTGATTCGGCGATCTAGAGCCTCAAAACAGCTTGTTATGAGATTATAGCTCATTATCAGTGAACGGAAGACCGATTTGATGATCTAGAACCTCAGAATGACTTTTTATGAGATTACAGCTCATTATCAGCAGACGGTTGACCGATTCAGTGATCTAGAACCTTAAAATGACTTTTTATGGGATTATAACTCATTATTAGCAAATAATTGACTGATTCAGTGATCTAGAATCTCAGAATAGCTTGTTATAAGATTGTAGATCATTACCAACAAATGGTTGACTGATTCGATGATCTAGAACCTCAAAATGACTTGTTATGAGATTGTAGCTCATTATCAGTGAATGGTTGACCGATTTGGTGATCTAGAATCTCATAATCACTTATTATGAGATTATAGCTTATTATCAGCAAATGGTTGACCGATTCAGCGATCTAGAACCTTAATATGGCTTGTTATGAGATTACAGCTCATTATCAGTGAACGGTTGATTGATTCAATGATCTAGAACCTCAAGATGGTTTGTTATGAGATTATAGCTCATTATCAGCAAATGGTTGACTGATTCGGTGATCTAGAACTTCAGAATGACTTATTATGAGATTACAGCTCATTATTAGCGAATAGTTGATAAATTCAGCAATCTAGAACCTCAGAATGGCTTGTTATAATATTATAACTCATTATCAGCAAACATTGACCAATTAGGTGATCTAGAACCTCAGAATGACTTGTTATGATATTATAACTCATTATCAGCGAACGGTTGACTGATTCGGTGATCTAGAATCTCATAATGACTTGTTATAAGATTACAACTCATTATCAGTGAACGGTTGACCGATTCGGCGATCTAGGACCTCAAAATGACTTGTTATCAGATTACAGCTCATTATCAATAAATAGTTGATTGATTCGATGATCTAGAACCTTAGAATGGCTTGTTATGAGATTACAGCTCATTATCAGTGAATGGTTGACTGATTCGACGATCTAGAACCTCAGAACGGCTTGTTATGAGATTACAGCTCATTATCAGCAAAGGGTTGACTGATTCGGCAATCTAGAACCTCAAAATGACTTGTTATGAGATTATAGCTCATTATCAGTGAATGGTTGACAGATTCGGCTATCTAGAACCTCATAATGGCTTGTTATGAGATTACAGCTCATTATCAACAAACGGTTGACCGATTTAGTGATCTAGAATCTTAGAATGACTTGTTATAAAATTATAGCTCATTATCAGTAAACGGTTGACCGATTCAGCGATCTAGAATCTCAGAATGGCTTGTTATGAGATTACAGCTCATTATCAATGAATGGTTGACCGATTCAGAGATCTAGAACCTTAGAATGACTTGTTATGAGATTATAGCTTATTATCAGCAAATGGTTGACCGATTTGGCAATCTAGAACCTCAAAATGACTTGTTATGATATTGTAACTCATTATTAGCGAACGGTTGACCGATTCGGTGATCTAAAATCTCAGAATGACTTGTTATGAGATTGTAGATCATTATCAGCAAATGGTCGACTGATTTGATGATCTAGAACCTCAACGGCTTGTTATGAGATTGTAGCTCATTTTCAGTGAATGATTGACTAATTTGGCGATCTAGAATCTCAGAATGACTTGTTATGAGATTACAGATCATTATCAGCAAATGGTTGACTGATTCAGCGATCTAGAACCTCAGAATGACTTTTAGCGAATGGTTGACTGATTCAATGATCTAGAACTTCAGAATGACTTGTTATGAGATTACAACTCATTATCAGCAAATGGTTGATGGATTCGGTGATCTAGAACCTCAGAATGACTTGTTATGAGATTATAGCTCATTATCCACAAATAGTTGACCAATTCAGCAATCTAAAACCTCAGAACGGCTTGTTATGAGATTACAACTTATTATCAGCAAACGATTGACCGATTCAGGGATCTAGAACCACATAATGACTTGTTATGAGATTATAGCTCATTATCAGTGAATGGTTGACCGATTTGGTGATCTAGAATCTTAGAATGACTTGTTATGAGATTACAGCTCATTATCAGTGAACGATTGACCAATTCAGTGATCTAGAACCTTATAATGACTTTTTATGAGATTACAGCTCATTATCAATAAACAGTTGACCGATTCAGTGATCTAGAAACTCAGAATGGCTTGTTATGAGATTACAGCTCATTATCAGTGAATGATTGACCGATTCGGTGATCTAGAACCTCAGAATGGCTTGTTATGAGATTACAGCTCATTATCAGCAAATAGTTGACCGATTCGGCAATCTAGAACCTCAGAATGACTTGTTATGAGATTATAGCTCATTATCAATGAATGGTTGACCAATTTGGTGATCTAGAATCTCAGAATGACTTATTATGAGATTACAGCTCATTATCAATGAACGGTTGACTGATTCGGTGATCTGGAACCTTAGAATGGCTTATTATGAGATTCGGTGATCTAGAACCTCAGAATGGCTTGTTATGAGATTACAGCTCATTATCAGTAAACAGTTTACCGATTCGGTGATCTAGAACCTTAGAACGACTTGTTATGAGATTATAGCTCATTATTAGCAAATAGTTGACCGATTCGGTGATCTAGAACCTCAGAATGACTTGTTATGAGATTACAGCTCATTATCAACAAACAATTGACCGATTTGGTGATCTAGAATCTCAAAATGACTTGTTATGAGATTGTAACTCATTATCAGCGAACGATTGACCGATTCAGCGATCTAGAATTTCAGAATGACTTGTTATGAGATTGTAGATCATTATCAGCAAACAGTTGACTGATTCGATGATCTAGAAGCTCAAAATGGCTTGTTATGAGATTGTAGCTCATTATCAGTAAATGGTTGACTGATTCAGCAATCTAGAATCTCAGAATGACCTGTTATGAGATTATAGTTCATTATCAGTGAATGGTTGACCGATTCAGTGATCTAGAACCTCAAAATGGTTTGTTATGAGATTACAGCTCATTATGAAGGAATTATTGACTGATTCAATGATCTTGAACCTCAGAATGGCTTGTTATGAGATTACAGCTCATTATCGACAAACAATTGACCAATTTGGCGATCTAGAACCTTAGAATGATATGTTATGAGATTACAGCTTATTATCAGTGAACGGTTGACCAATTCGGCAATGTAGAACCTCAGAACGACTTGTTATGAGATTACAGCTCATTATTAACAACCGATTGACCGATTCGGGGATCTAGAATGTCATAATGACTTGTTATGAGATTGTAGCTCATTATCAGTGAATGATTGACCGATTTGGTAATCTAGAATCTCACAATGACTTGTTATAAGATTATAGCTCCTTATCAGTGAATGGTTGACCAATTCGACGATCTAGAACCTCAGAACGGCTTGTTATGAGATTACAGCTCATTATCAGTAAATGGTTGACCGATTCAGTGATCTAGAACCTCAGAATGACTCTTTATGAGATTACAGCTCATTATTAGTGAATGATTGACCGATTCGGCAATCTAGAACCTCAAAATGGCTTGTTATGAGATTATAGCTCATTATCAGTGAACGGTTGACCGATTCGGCAATCTAGAACCTCAGAATGACTTGTTATGAGATTGTAGCTCATTATCAGTGAACGGTACATCAATTTGATGATGTAGAATCTCAGAATGACCTTTTATGAGATTATAACTCATTATCAGTGAATGATTAACCGATTTGGTGATCTAGAACCTTAGAATGACTTATTATGAGATTACAGCTCATTATCAGCAAATGGTTGACCGATTTGGTGATCTAGAACCTCAGAATGGCTTGTTATAAGATTATAGCTCATTATCAGTGAATGGTTGACTGATTCAGCGATCTAGAATCTCATAACAGCTTGTTATGAGATTACAACTCATTATCAGCGAATGGTTGACCAATTCAGTGATCTAGAACCTCAGAATGACTTGTTATGAGATTATAGCTCATTATCAGCAAATAGGTGATTGATTTGGTGATCTAGAAGCTCAAAATGACTTTTTATGAGATTGTAACTCATTATCAGCGAATGGTTGACCGATTCAGTGATCTAGAATCTCAGAATGGCTTGTTATAAGATTATAGATCATTATCAGCAAATAGTTGACTGATTCGATGATCTAGAAGCTCAAAATGGCTTGTTATGAGATTGTAACTCATTATCAGTGAACGGTTGACCGATTCAGTGATCTAGAATCTCAAAATGACTTGTTATGAGATTACAGCTCATTATTAGTGAACAGTTGACCGATTCAGCGATCTAGAATCTTAGAATGGCTTGTTATGAGATTACAGCTCATTATCAGTGAATGGTTGACTGATTCAATGATCTAGAACCTTAGAACGGCTTGTTATGAGATTACAGCTCATTATAAGCAAATAGTTGATCGATTCGGTGATCTAGAACCTCAAAATGACTTGTTATGAGATTACATCTCATTATCAGCGAATGGTTGACGAATTCGATAATCTAGAACCTCAGAATGGCTTGTTATGAGATTATAGCTCATTATCAGCAAACACTTGACTGATTCGGTGATTGAGAACCTCAGAATGACTTGTTATGAGATTATAGCTCATTATTAGCGAACGGTTGACCGATTCGGTGATCTAGAATCTTAGAATAACTTATTATGAGATTACAACTCATTATCAGCGAATGGTTGACCGATTCGGTGATCTAGAACCTCAGAATGGCTTGTTATGAGATTACAGCTCATTAACAGCAAATGGTTGACCGATTCAGTGATCTAGAAACTCAAAATTGCTTGTTATGAGATTACAACTCATTATCAGCAAACGGTGGACCGATTTGGCAATCTAGAATCTCAAAATGAATTATTATGAGATTATAGCTCATTATTAAGAAACTGTTGACCGATTCGGCAATCTTTAACCTTAGAATGACTTGTTATGAGATTGTAGCTTATTATCAGCAAATGATTGACCGATTCAGTGATCTAGAATCTCAGAATGACTTGTTATGAGATTACAGCTTATTATCAGCGAACGGTTGACCGATTCAGCAATCTAGAACCTCAGAATGGCTTGTTATGAGATTACAGCTCATTATCAGCAAATGGTTGACCGATTCAGCGATCTAGAACCTTAGAATGACTTGTTATGAGATTACAGCTCATTGTCAGTGAATGGTTGACCGATTCGGTAATCTAGAACCTTAGAACAACTTGTTATGAGATTACAGCTCATTATCAGCGAATGCTTGACCGATTCAGCGATCTAGAACCTCAGAATGACTTGTTATGAGATTATAACTCATTATCAGCAAACGATTGACTGATTCGGTGATCTAGAACCTCAAAATAACTTGTTATTGTTGGAGTTGATGAAAAACTATCAACCCTACAGCTCCCAAGAATCACCTGCATGCAAACACTGTCACAGAAAGAGAGAAGCAAAAGCTATGGAGGCCAAAAACAACAGATCTATGAAAGAGGAAACATCCTCAATTGATTCAATAAAAATGGAATGGAATTACACAAAAGGATTACATAATTACAAAGTGATCAATCCTTATAAAGGAGATCAAAACCCGGAGATGGGTGAAGAAACCAAGGTTGGGTGAAGAAACCAAGGTTGCATGAATAATTAATAAAAGAATCAATTATTGCATGCCTAAAGTTTAGCTTAAGTGAAATAGAGATAAAAGGGACTTAATAATTAAATCAAATAATAATTTAATTAATAAGTGAAAGGTGACTTAATAATTAAATCAATAATGATTTAATTAATAAGTGAAAATACCCTTCTAACTTTAATTAATAATGATTTAATTAATAAGTGAAGATAAACTTAGGGAGAAGCTAAAAACCCTGAAACAACTACTGAAAGCAGGAAAGATGGGTCTCAGCAACATGGCCTGATGAGGTACCCAAGTACAAAAAATCTCTATAAAAAGGAGAAAACCCAGTGGGGAAAACCCCTCTCCAAAAAGAGATGAAGTCTAGTGAAGGACTGAAGAAGCCTCCAAACTAGAGAATGTCCCAGAAAATAGGAATAAAGAAAGAATATGTACAATACCTCTAAAGCATGAAGTTTAAAAATACTGTCAAATAACTACTCTGTATGAGTGCCCTCAAATGACACTACTCAAATCTGGATGGAAAACAAGGAAAACATTGAAACTCAAAGATACAGATGGCAAACACGCCAAGTCTAAAGCCTCCAAAATAGGAATGAAAGAAGAGTGTCCATATGGTAAATGATCTATCTCACCGAAATGCATAGGTACCAGCCACTGCATCTGCCTAGTACATAGAAACAAATACTGAATACATAGCTCACTCCATCAAACCAAGGAAACATAAGAACCAATAGTAATACCCCCCATAATGTTGATAGGGAGAGGTATAACAGATACATTGAGAGACTGACAAGAAAAATTGCATGATGAAGAACGTACAAGTGGAAATAAAGTATGTGTCAAGGATGATCAGTCGCTGGCACACATGAAGCTAATGTCATGGAAGGAACACTCACTTGACAAAGGTTTAGAAACCCCCCATGACACTTTATAAATAATGTGAGTACAATCAGGCACAAAACGTGTAGGATCCCAAACATGCAAGATGACACTTTATCTCAGCGCGTTTGCAAAAAAGCTACAAAAAAAGATGTATACAATATCTAGGAATGATTGAAAGAAAAAGAAACATATGTAACTACTCTCAAGGAGTCATCCCATGCACATAAAATGATCCCAGGACCTGAAACATCCAAGATATCCACCAGATTACAAAAATGTAAAAAATTGAATAAAAACTACCTGGAGCAAATGAGCAAAATATGGCTCCCGGAGTGCAAAATAGATTGCTAACTTTGACTACCAAAAAAGGTTTCAAGATGGAAAAATAAAAAAATCTAACCTCCATAAAAGTGTCTGGCTCAGGAATAGCTTTCTGAAGATATAAAGAAGTCAAAAATCGGCCTCCGTTTGCTCCAGATAGAGCGAAAAAACCACACGCTGCTCATTATGGAAAAAAAAAAGTTGTATGACAGTTTCATGGCCGTCAAATTTAACCTCGTTGTCAGACCTGTGACTGCTGACATCAGCGGCACAAAAACTGAGGTAGCACGCAAATTGAGGCAACATGTAAATCGAGGTGACACATAAATTGAGGTGGCATGCAAATTGAGGTTGCATGCAAATCGAGGTGGCAGAAAAATTGAGGTGGCACATAAATCGAGGTTGCATGCAAATCAAGGTGGCGTGGAAATTGAGGTAGCATGAAAATTGAGGCAGCATGGAAATCAAGGTGGATTTTTACATCGTAAAGTGTGCCAAGGGCCGTGCATACAAAAAATAGTGCCCAAATTTCAACAGTGTCCAAATTGGACATGCCTTATATGAAAATTGGGTTTCTTAGGCCTTCCAGACACAATCCAGATGTCAGTTTTTGCCCAAAGTGCTACAAAAATAAATCATCCCAAAATCCATGAAAATCTGAGACAAAACCTCTCAAATACATAGATTTAAAGAACAAGGCCAAATCTATCATGAAGAGAACATGGGCATGAAAGGGCAGAGCTCTGATACCATGTTGGAGTTGATGAAAAACTATCAACCTTACAGCTCCCAAGAATCACCTGCATGCAAACACCTGTCACAGAAAGAGAGAAGCAAAAGCTATGGAGGCCAAAAACAACAGATCTGTGAAAG